>OY757013.1:2375314-2745228 GCA_963580285.1 Lucinisca nassula | reverse complement strand
GGGGGTAAACAATATTTTTCTTATTTCTGCTCCAAGCCATAGGTTATGGGTACTCGTTAGAACCGCCTCAATGAGGCGGTTCTAACGAGTACCCACAACCTATGTTTGCAGTATAAATAAGAAAAATATCACAGATTTTCGTCAGAAAACTAGCCATTTTGGAGATGTAAAAATTGCACTATATCGCACGGATGTGTTATCGTAATGGAACAAGACACGTATTCAGCTCACTGCGTGTTTCATTATCTAACAGTTCATTTCATTGTATTCAAGGACGACTCATTCACCATTTCTGTTTAATAGGACAATTCTACTGACCACAAGAAGTATGAGGATGAAGATGTATTTGAAGCTGAAATTCCGACACTTCCAGATGCTGTTTATGACCCTCAGCCACCTGATGCTCCAGGTAATGTCATTGAAAAACATCCGTGTGATATAATGCATTTTTCAAACCTCAAAAAAGGTAATTTTTCTGATGAAAATTTGTGATATTTTTCTTATTTATACTCCAAACATAGGTTTTGGGTGCTCGTTAGAACCGCCTCATTGAGGCGGTTCTAACGAGTACCCACAACCTATGTCTTGGAGCAGAAATAAGGAAAATAATGTTTACCCCCGTAAACCCCAGTTTTCTATATATAAAGTGGGGTTTAGGGGGTCTTTATTTCACGGACTTGTTCACGTGATGATAACCCATGATAACTTTGAGTTTTGCATTACAACCGCACGTTCCGACACTTCCAGATGCTGTTTATGATCCTCAGCCACCTGATGCTCCAGGTAATGTCATATTAATGTACATGCAGTTCATGATAATATTGAGTTTTGCACTTGGAACCACACGCTTGAATGAGTGAACTGATGAACAGCACGAAAATACGCCTATATATTTCTGATCCCCTGAACCCCACTTGCCGGATCATTACAGGGTCACTGATGAAGCTTTATTAGCCGAAACTACGTAGTATGACCCACCTTCTTTCTTATGAATGTTTTCATTGCTCTTAAAGGAACTCATTTTTTGATTTTTATTTATAAAGTAAAACTGGGGTTTACAGGGGTAAATCTTATTTTTCTTATTTCGGCTCTAAAATAGAGATTGTGGGTACTCATTAGAACCACCACAATATATATTTTGATCATCGGCAGTAACATTTACAGTTGCTTCCACTGCGGAATTTTGTAATATCTGAGGGTCACTGATGAGGCCTTACTGGCCGAAACTAGAGTGCCTGGCACAGAAATAACTTGTACACTCTAAAGTTTTCCGTTCTGTTCTGTGGCTCTCGCTTCCAAAGGATTACCCTTTTATAAAACATATTTAAGGGAGTCAAAATTGTATAGGCTTGTTTTGGGGATGGTAATCGTCCCAGCGAGGAAGAGAGATTGCGGTTTATTTTGCTTAAGAAATAGATCAGCTCTAACTGTGATTTGTTGTGTAACAAATCACAGTTTGGAGGTCAGTTGTAAAGTAGATCAAATCACAAGCGCGTAGCGCGCGTGATTTGTCTACTTACAACTGACCGACAAACTGTGATTTATTTCTCAACAAATCACAGACTAGAGCCGATCTATTTCGATTCTAACACGCTGAAAATCAGCAATAATGTTGTTGTTTCCTCCAAAATCTCACAACTTTTCGCCATTGTTAGGAGAAATCCCGCTAAAATTATCGACTGAAACACATGCATTTATATCCTTTTCTAACGTTTTCGATGCGAGAAAATGACGTTACACCGTCTAACGTCAAGTAAATCGACTAGTGACGTCATATATTGGCAGTTTTAATGACGTCACTCGTCACTCTCGTCCGATCTGTGATTTGTTGCAGAATAAAACACAGTAATTTTCCATTGCCTAAATAGGCGCGCTGTGTTAGAATTTCCGTTTCATATTCTCATTTTACGCATTGTTATGTTTATTCGTCATTTCGGTTCCATTGGTAGCCTGTGTTCTGTGAAAATGACACTTCCTAATCATCTTCTATCGCGAAAACTCTCCTATATATCACGATAACATACCCGTTTGATAGGGTGCATTTTTTCATATCTCCAAAATTGCTATTTGTATGATAGAATCCGTGATTGTTTCTTATTTCTACTGCAAACATAGGTTGCGACTGCTCGTTAGAACCGCCTCATTGAGGCGGTTCTAACGAGTACCCACAACATATGTCTTGGAACAGAAATAAGAAAAATAATGTATACCCCGTAAACCCCACTTTTCTGTACATAAAGTGGGTTTAGGGGGTGTTCATTTCAAGGACTTGTTCACGTGATATAATTTTGACCCCAATAAATACCACTTTTATACAGTAATTTTTCTTTTTTCTGCTCATAACTATAGATTGAGAGTACCCGTTGGAACCTCCACGCCAAGCGGTTATAACAAGTTGCCACAATCTATGTTTAGAGCAGAAATATGAAAAACATCAGAATTTTTAATCTGAAAATTTCCATTTGTGGTGATAAAATAAATTTTCAATAATATTTGAATAGATGTGTTTTCTTAATAATTGGTATTCTTAAGACTCAACAACAGTCTGACGTCAGAGCAGATAGATCACGGATTCCAAACTCTGGAAATAAAAATCAAGCTCCTTCTACCATAAAGATTTATACCGCGATTGGACCGTCACAGTCTCCGAAATCCGGCCCATCGCATGCAACCAAAGAGCGAAGCAAAAACGGCCGACGGCCAAAGGGTCGACAAACGATCAGATATCTGTCGCATAACATTCGTGATATAGTCATTCATTTGTTCTGAACTGTTGAGGAAAATTACTGTTACCCCTATTTTCAATTTGGTTACATTTTAATTTGAAATCAAATTGTCCTTGACATATATTTCTTCAGCCAGTAAAAACATTTCTTTTTTCCAATGAACGCGATATACGGTGGGTGTCAAAGTTTCGTATCAGGTCATTTGTTGCATTTTTATTTTATACTTACAGGTGAAAACGGCAAGGCTGTGGAAATAGATAAAGAGTCACTATCATCTGAGGATAGGAAGAAATGGGAAGCGGGCTATAAAAATAACGCCTATAATAGTTTTGTGAGCGACAAAATATCCGTACAACGCAAGCTTCCAGATGTACGGATAGAAAGGTATTACGTAATACAACGCAGCATTCATTCAACACCACTGACCTACCGTACATCACGAAAACACGCCTATATAATTTTGACCCCCTTGAACACCTGTTTTATATAGCAAAAATGGGGTTTACAGGGGTAAACCTTATTTTGCTTCTTTCTGCTCTAAAGTATAGATTGTGGGTACTCGTTAGAACCGCCTCATCGAGGCGGTTCTGACGAGTACCCAAAATCTATATTTTGAACAGAAATAAGAAAATATCTCAAATTTTCATCTGAAAATTTTCATTTTTCGGTTGTAAAATTTACAATATATTTGTATAGGTGTGTTTTCGTAATGAGATGAACCAATACATTTACACTTACCGCTGCCTTTCTTAAGATCTCGCCCATTGGAACTTGGAGAAATAGATTGGACTGCATGGTGTTTTCGCGAAGTGCTGAAACCGACCGAGCTTGAGTGTTGTTTAACCGCTTTTAAGGTATAAACCTGGCCAGGAAAAGTGGTGCAAGTCAGACTGCTCCTTGTACCATAGTATCTTCTACCATTTTCTGACATACAAATTGTGGCATGTGTTATTTCATTATAAATTCCTACACACACAGGTTTTTGACAAGGTTCATTATCTGTAGCAGAACATGATGTCGGAAATGATGGTACATTTTCCAGATGACTTCCATTTTTAGAAATCAATAAATCCAACTGTTCTCTAAAATTTCGAATTACTGATGCACATGTGTGTACGGTATACTTATTGCCCGCATTTTCCCTTCTTATAGTAGATATTAGTTTGGTCTATGGTTCAGAGGTTGGAGTGTAGACCTGGCTATTCAAATAGCAACATAAAAAAAAAATCTAGGAGAGTTCAAGTCGGGTAATTGCGGTGGCTAATCTCTAGCGATCCTAGTTAAGAATATTGCTGGCCGAAGGTTTGTTCACGCCAGGCTAACACATGACAAGCTGCATGTGGGGTGGCGCCATCCTGCTAATACCAGAGTTCCACCTTTGTCATTGTTACACTTTTGTCGAAGAACTGCCAAGAATTTTGCGCGTAGGAGTCTCATATAACGGTCACTTTTTAAAGTCGTACATCTACCGATTCATCTTGAAACAAGAAAGGCTCGATGATCCCAGCAGAACTCATTGTCGGCAACGCGGTAACCTTTTCGCCATATAAAGGTTTTTCCAGGTACAAATCTGGCTTTCCGTTTCCAAAGAATCGACAGTATCTTTGTTTATTCGTGTATTCAAATGGAAATGTGCCTCGTTTGAGAACAACATGACATAACTAAACCCTAATGAAAACATTATAAGCAGAAGCCAAAAGAACTGTTACTTTCCCACAAAATGGCCAAACGACTATCCAAAATAAAATATATATGAGCCCCGCCAAGCGAATTTGTGTCTTTGAGCATTCCGTCATGACAAATTTTAACAGCGCATGCCTAGCCATTCAGAGGGTCCAGGGATATGACTTTCTGTCTGAAGGTTCCTCTTGATTCACTGCTTGTATGAGCGAGCAGCGAAGGTTCTGGCGAGACTGCGCGGATGCGCAGGCTCGCCTGAACCTTCGCTGCTCGCATATGCGATAAGTACCAAAATCGCTTGACGGGGCCCATATAAGCAATACATATATGCAAAATAATAAACCACGACAGAAGAACCGCTTTACAGAAGAACCGCCTTAGCCTGGTCAGTAAAATGTATTTCGCTGGGGTGGGGGTCTTGGGCCGATTGTACGTGGCCACAATCTTTGCCCTTGGTTCGGTCGTGGTTTAGACAAATACATTATGCAGGATCGATCCAGGGCTTCTCCAAACTTTCGGATGAGTCTCCCTGCCCTACATCATAGTGTAGATTATATTTTCTTGTCCTTTGGGATCAGTGATTCTATTGTGGAATTTTGAAAATATCTGAGGGTCACTGATGAGGCCTAATTGGCCGAAACTAGCTAGTCTGGCCCAGAAAACATGTACACTCCATATTTCTTGGTTCTGTGGTGTATTCCTTGCTTCCAAAGGATAACGCTTTTATAGAACATATTTAAACCGAGGTCACGTCTCCGTATGACCTTAGCTGTTGGTAATATATTAAACTCAAACTCTCACTCACAAATATTTTAACCAGTCCGCATGAAGTCTTTCTAACTCATCAGTGCTACATCTACGAGACGACTACAGAGATGAAACAACGATGAGGACTCGACATCATGAAATAACTGAAATGCTGGAGCAAAAGTAAATTAAAAGACTCCGGTGGGCCCGACAAGAAACTGAACATCAGGTACCAAACGACTTTAGGCCGGAGCCGTCATTGAAACTGAGGCTCTTCCCGCTGGTGAGCAATTAAAGAAGATTTATATTAGGTGAATCAATATATTTACACTTACGACTAATGTACCAATTCCTAAACTTAGAAGAATCAATAAATACAAGCTTGCCGCTGACTTCCTGTTTTGTTTGTGTGTATATATGTGTTTGTGTTTCAGCATTTCAGTTATTTTATGCTGTAGAATTTTCATTGCTGTTTCATCTCTGTATTCGTTGGTTTTTATGTTCTCGGAGAGTTTGAAATAATGCCTTACTTGCAAACTGAACATAATATTTCTTTATCATATGACGTCGCGTCTGAGAGTGTAATAACGCCATGTATTATTTTCGATAATCCACTAGTGGATTAAATATGCAAATTAGCTAGATACATCCCGTAACTTTACATGTACGACGTCCTTAACGACGTCGAGTTTACTAATGGCGGAATATTGACATTTTTGTTGAATAATCGATAATAAAATACGTTTTAAATGTCATATGATAAATAGAATCTTGCATTCGTGCTCATGTATTATTGAATTTATTAAACTCGTTGACGAAAAAGGATAAAATGCTCGGCAAAGCCTCGCATTTTATCCGTTTTCCTCAACTCGTTTAATAAATTCAATAATACATGAGCACTCATGTAAGATCCTCTATATAAACCATGTAAGATCGATTTATAATGGAAAAAGAGCAAACATTGTGGGTTACTCTGATTCTATTCCGTCTTTGGCATAAGAATTGATATTTGCAATCAGCTGAAAGGACTTTTCGTCACTACAAATGGTGTCTGGGAATGTGTGGCGACCGTAAAAAGTCTCCCTGCCCTACATCATAGTGTAGTTTTTATTTTCTTGTCCTTTGAGATCATTGATTCCATTGTGGAATTTTTAAAATATTTGAGGGCCACAGATGAGGCCTAAATGGCCGAAACTAGCTAGTCTGGCCCAGAAAACATGTACACTCCATATTTTCCAGTTCTTTGGTGTATTCCTTGCTTCCAAAGGATAACCCTTTCTAGAACATATATAAATTTCAAATGTCAATGTCATTTACTTACCTTTGTCCCGGATGGCTCAGATTCAGTATTTTTTATCTTCTCTCCAATTAAACTGCTTTGTTGATTGAAAGCAAACTACATGTGGAGCCTTTATAAGATCAGCCAATGAATATCAGTCGGTTAGATCGGAGCCACATGACCGATATAGACAACATGCCCATTATTATAACAACCTATACGAAATATTCTTCTGGGGAACCAAATGGCCAATGACCTACAGTCTTGGTATACAGCATTAGGAACTTGGACCCTGCCACGTATGTTCAAATGATGACCCTTTTGTTGACCTTGACCTGTTTTACATTAAGGTCAAATTTGGTCACCTAGACATTTAGTGGAATAAACGCCAAAACTTGCGTATTTATCCGATTCTATTGTGGCCTTTGGCTTCAGAATTTATATTTGCAATCCAGTTAACTGAAACCATATTACAGGTGAAGTCTCTGTCGGATGAGGTGGTGAAACTGTTACCGTGGGACTGGAGTCATGTTGCCAATATGGCCACCATGTCCATATATGGTAAAAACTTTTAAATATCATTTTAGGAACAAATGGCCGATGACCATTTAATTTGGTATGCAGCATCAGGGACTCGGGCGCTACCAAGTTTGTTCAAGTGATGACCTCAGGTTGACCTAGTCCAGATTTACGTCAAGGTCAGATTTGGTCACTTAGACATTTGTATGGAAAAAATGCAAACCAGCGAATTTTTCTGATTCTATCGTACCCTGTTGCATCAGAATTGATATTTGCAGTCAGTTGCATGGCTGTTTATCAATTAACCGACCTTTGTCCTGGATGGCTGAGATTCAGTATTTTTATCTTCTGCTGGGCTTTTCGAGACCAAATTATATGTGGAGACTTTATGGGTTGAGACAATAAAAATGTATTTTTGGGGATTGGAGTCATGTGCCAAGATAGCTACAGTGCCTGATTATGATAAAAACTTTTGGAAATCTTCTTCTCGGGCAACAAATGGCCGATGACCTGAAACTTGATATGCAGCATTTAGGACCCAGGCGATACCAGATTTGTTCAAATGATGACCTTCTTTAGCTTTGACTTATTTTACGTCAAGTTCAGCTAAATGGTAGTTGATAATTATGGCCAAGATGTCTACCCTGCCCATGTATGGAAAAAAGGGCTGGAAGCTCTTTATTTCAGGAACTGAAAGGATAGATTTTTCAAGAAACGGTGGGTTGTTGAAAAAGATTGCTGCCAGATGCTGGGCATGTTTTTCACACTTGACTTCTGCTGAACGCAGTGGCCAATGGGCCCATTGGTTCTTATCCTAGAGCTGGAATTTTGAACCGTATTCTACTAAAGAACGCTATTATTGGAGAAGCAGTAAAAGCGTGTGTATAACATGGTTGAGGAAGGGAACTACTTTTTTAAATCAGTTATTACTGACTCATCCATTGCAATTCAGAGGTCATATTCATGTTAAATTTAACTGTATTCACCAGCATGTATTAATGCGGAGCAATTTATTTATTTATTAGGTGTTTAACACCGTCTTATTATAATATAAAATGTTTGAGAGCCTGGGGGAAGATCGACTAGTTCAACTGTGTTCCCTTTGTAAAAGGAAACGCACTTCATTTCACTCCTCTGCACTTCACTTCACTTTACTTTACTTTACTAGCTGTCCCAGGACGTTTCGTTCAGATTTGCCGGAGACCAGTGTAATTACATGTTTCCACAACGAGGCTTGGACTGTTCTTCTACGACTGGTACACAGCATTATTAACAACTCGCCAGAACAATTGGTCAAAGAAATCATACTATTTGATGACCATTCAACCATGGGTAGGTGCGCACAGTAGGAACGATACGATAGAGATATTTGCTAGTAAAATTGCATTGGCTAGTAAAATTATTTTCACATCACTGCGTCTTTATGTTTGGAACAAATGAGCAGGAATCATTTTGACCTTGACTGTTGCTTTCGACAAGAAAATGTTTCACTACCATCCACTCAGCAATGTAATACAGTAAAATTAAGCTATTTAGACCACCTAAATTTAAGACTAAATCTGCTTTTAAGAGTTTATTGAGAAGGTTTCAGTTGTTCTTTCTTTGTGTTTCCTACACCCAGTGTCTACTAATAAGAGACCACATTCTAATTGGCCGAAATTAGCTAGTCTGGCCCAGAAACACTTTTACACTCCATACTTTTCAGTTCTGCGGTGTATTGGTTGCTTTCAAAGGACACCTCTTTTATAGAAAATATTGTTAGAGGCCTGTGCCTTTCAATACTTATTAGAATTGACGCATCGACGCACTTTTGCACGTACCTACACAATATGATTAAGTGGAGAAAATAACAACAATATCCAAGCTTTGCAGCACTGTCGAGTCGAGTTATATTTCTGAGTACATGCTAAAAAAGGGATCTGAACTTACACCATGACTGACTCGTTAAACAACACAGTTTCAATTCTGGGGGATCCTTCATTTATTTCGTTTCCTATTAAGCCATAGCATAGCGTTTCAAGAATATCACATTAGCGTGACATGGTGGATTTTCACTATTTTCTAACAGTACAGCAATTGATGTAAAACACATAATTATTATGAAAACCGGCCAGGTCCTATATAATTCTGACCCCTTTGAACACTACTTTTATGTAGTAAACTTTGGGGTTCTACAGCTGGTGTGTGGGAATGTGTGATGGCGGTAAAACGTCTCCCTGCCCTACATCATAGTGTAGATTATATTTTCTTGTCCTTTGGGATCATTGATTCCACTGTGGAATTTGAAAATATCTGAGGGTCACTGATGAGGCCTAAATGGCCGAAACTAGCTAGTCTGGCCCAGAAAACATGTGCACTCCATGTTTTTTCAGTTCTGTGGTGTATTCCTTGCTTCCAAAGGATAACCCTTTTATAGAACATATTTACAGGAGTAGACATTAGTTTTCTTATTTTTGCTCAAAATCATAGAATGTGAGTACTCGATAGAACGCCTCGCCGAGGCAGTTCTAACGAGTACCCGCAATCTATGTTTTAGGGAGATAAAATGTCCAATATATTTGAATAGTCGAGTTTTCGTAATGATGAATAAAGTATATGACACCCATATACTGTATTTTGACCAAGCAGATTAAATGTAAGAGTGTGGTGAACTGAAAAGTGAACATCACGCAAACATGCCTATATAATAATGACCCCGTTAAACGCCATTTTCATATAGTATAACCGAAGTCTTCCCGTACCTCATTATAATGCAGATTATATTTTCTGGTCCTTTGGGATCATTGAGTTCATTTAGAATCATTTGAAAATAGAGTTATGCTGAAGCCGGTGCTCGAGGTCGTGGTGGGTGTTGCACAATTCAATACTGGTCTGAACAGAGTCAATAATCCCGAGTCAGCTATTTCCATTTAGTTGGTGTAATCTTTGCTTCCTAAGGATCGTACTATTCAGAATTTATTTACAAGGGTATACAATATTTACTTTTATCATATGACGTCGCGTCTGAGATTGTAATAACGCCATGTAATAAATTCGATAATCCACTAGTGGATTAAATATGCAAATTAGTTAGATACGCCCCATTACGTTAAATGTACGACGTTCTTTACGACGTCGCGTTTTCTAACGGCGGAATATTGACATTTTTGTAAACAATTCGTGAATAAAATGCGTTTTAAATGTCATATGATAAATAGAATCTTGCATTCGTGTTCATGTATTATTGAATTTATTAAACTCGTTGAGAAAAAGGAATAAAATGCTCGGCACAGCCTCGCATTTTATCCCTTTTCCTCAACTCGTTTAATAAATTCAATAATACATGAACACTCATGTAAGATCCTTTATATTTCTGCCCGCTTATAAGAGTAAAAACAATCTGCCAACTCGGTTACGAGTGCTCACAATGTATGTTTGCAACAGAACAAATGATAAATATCAGGATTTTTTTTTATTTTTGTGGCATTTTGTCAATATATTTGAATAGGCGTGTTTTTTGTAATGACACAGTGGACAAGACCTTTGGTCTACTTTGCGCGCGGTTTAAGTTAATTAGACAATTTAATTGACAATCCTTTATTGTTCGGAGGTCATCCGTATTAACAGTGAGTTCAAACAGCAATAATAATGTTTTCAATGGTGTCAATTAATTGGTCATTACATGTATTCAAGTAATTTGTATTGTCCCAGTTACAGGTCCTCGGTCAGCGGTATTGGACTCGGCCTTCCGCCTCGGGCCAATACAGCAGACCTCGGACCTATAACTGGGCCAATACGAAATTACTTGATTAATAACAGCATACTGAGTAATAATCACGTGGGCAGTTCCACGGGAGCGTCTGAACTATAAGTGAAAACTTTGGGTCAACTGATGAACAATCGTCCATAAAATATCCCAAACTTAATTTTCTACTCTTTACTATGGTGTTATGTAAATATATTCTAGAACACTTGGGAAAACCTTTAGAGATCTATATGAGCAAGTACAAGAAAGTGAGAATAATTCGAGCCAAGAAACGGGTGGGTTCAATACGAGCCCGCTCTATAGCCATGTCTTTAGCCAGAGCACCAACCCTCACAGTCCTAGACTCACACTGCGAATGCTTTCCAGGTAGGTTTAGCTGTGTGTGAAGAATTATTCATGCTATTAGATATGATCTGTAAGTCAAAGCATCCTGTGCAGATGCACAATTATGTCCCCCCCCCCCACACACACACACTTTTCGGAGAGACATATTATTTTCCCTCGGGCGTCTGTCTGTCTGTCCGTCTGTCTGTCACAAAATCGTGTGCGCTCTATGACTTGAAAACCGTTCAAGCTATCTTCACGAAACTTCATGTGGTTATTAATCAACATTAGTTGGCGTGCAGAGCGCAAGAACCATAACTCTCGCATTCATACATTTTGAGTTATCTCCTTGAAACTTTGTGACAAATCACAAAATCGTATATGTATGTATAGGCAAATCGTGTCCGGTCAATAATTTTTTAGATGGATTTTGTAATTGCTTGATAGAAATGTAAACCACCATGAGACGGAATGTCGCGCGTCTGACCCAGATCGGTATCTCAAGGTCATATCTAGAGGTCAAAGTGTTACGAGCCAGGCGTAGCAGAAAGAAAAAGCAAACAAGCCTTTTGGAAAAATTTAACAAAATTTATTTACAAGTTAACTTTAACCTGCAGAAGTAAGAAAATTAAATGTACTTAGCTCTGAATGAAATATCCTGAATGAATCTATTTTCCTTGATCCCACAGAATTCACAGTCCAAAATGAAAAGTAATATCCTTTAACAATCCAACACAGAATTTAGAAATAACTTTCCTTATAAGCCCAAACATCAAACTCCAAAGTCTGCCTCAATGAGAAAAATCAAGCTCTTTTAAAGACCCTAAGATTTCTCTAGAACATTCCAGAGGGCTGTGGAATAAGATGATATAATTTTCTAAAAATAATGCAAACCTGAACTTTCTGGAAGGTTCCAAAGTACTTTTCCTTGTAAACATGTTGTTTACAAAAATGAAATTAATCTGTGACTCAGTTTTCTAGAATCTTCTATAAGAAGATTAACAAGATATTTATAGCACTATTAGGTCACAGTGGGGTGCAAGTGGGAATCAGAAAAAATAAATTCTTATGCATAACACTCCCCCTCTTCGAGGAAAAGAAAGATTTATGTAATAAAGCTTTCTTTTGCTTTAAGAATAATAAAATATTGAGCATAGCATATAAAATTACATGTATCTACAATCCACTTTAGTAGGAAAGAAAAACACAACTCCTGACACCGCTCAGGCTCTTGAAAGGGCATCAGGGATAATGTTATCTCTCCCTCTGATATGTCTTATGTCTAAATTATACTCTTGTAGCATAAGACTCCACCTGAGCAACCGCTGATTTTTGTTTTTCATTTTATGTATGAAAGTCAGTGGATTGTGATCACTGAAAACAACAATCGGTGCAGTAGTAGGGGTAAGATAAACTTCGAAATGTTGCAGAGCAAGAATCAGAGACAAGCACTCTTTCTCTATGGTAGAGTAATTTCTCTGATGCTTATTAAACTTTTTGGAAAAGTAGCAAACTGGATGATCCACACCATTTCCATCTTCCTGCAACAAAACACTACCTGCACCTACGTCACTAGCATCTACAGCTAGCTTAAACTCCTTTTCAAAGTTTGGTGCTAAGAGAACTGGTTCACTCTTGAGTATGGCTTTAAGTTTATCAAAAGCATTTTGGCATATTGCATTCCAATGGAATTTTGTTCTTTTGCTGAGCAAATTTGTCAAAGGCTCAGCAATGACAGAGAAATTATTACAGAACTTCCTGTAATAACCAGCCATACCAAGAAATCGCATCAGCTGTCTTTTGCACGTGGGTACGGGAAAATTTGAGATGGCCTCAACTTTAGCATCAATGGGCTTCACATGACCTTGAAATGTCAAACTTGCATGGCAGAATTCACTTTTAGCAAGATTGATTGTCAATTTGGCATTACTCAGTCTATCAAAGAATGCTCGAATAGTCCCAAGATGTTGATTCCACTGGACGTTGTATATGATAGCATCATCGATATAAGCACTGCAGCCTTCCAGCCCCGCAATTACCATGTTTATTAAGCGCTGAAATGTTGCCGGAGAGTTTTTCGTTCCAAATGGCATGACTTTATAGTTAAATAATCCGTCTGGTGTTGTGAATGCCAAAACCTCCTTTGCTCTATCTGTGAGTGGAATTTGCCAAAATCCTTTCAGAAGGTCGAATTTCGTTATGTATTTGGCATTCCCGATGTTATCAATGCAGTCATCCATTCTTGGAATAGGAAAGCTATCTGTTTTACTTAAGGAATTAACTTTCCTAAAATCTGTACACATACGATATGTCCCATCAGGTTTTGGTACAAGAATACAAGGAGAACTCCACTCACTTTGGCTTGGTTCAATAAAGTCATTGTCTAATAGATACTGAACTTCTTCTTTAAGATATTTTTGTTTTACAGGATTCATCCTGTATGGGTGTTGTTTTACAGGTTTAGACCCATTTATGTCCACATCGTGAAATATTTTGTCTGTTCGTGTTGGAATATCAGGAAATAAGTGTTCATATTCAAAAATCAGCTGTTTCAGTTCATTCCGCTGATTTGGCTCTAGATGTGACAGTTTCTGGTCAAGATTCCGTAGAATGTCAGAATTCTGAAGTTTTGATGACGTGGGATCCGACTTCACTGAATTAATATCCTCACAGTCATTGTCACATGAATTAAGTGGAACAGAGCTAACTAGATTGACTGATGTTAAAGATGTATTGTCCCTATCAATGTATTCCTTAAGCATGTTAATATGACATAGCTGCTTTAGCTTGCGCCTCCCAGGAGTGTTTATTATGTAATTTACGTCACTGATCTTTTTGTCTACAGTGTATGGACCATAATACCTGGCCTGCAACGATTTTCCTGGAATAGGCAAAAGAGCTAGTACCTTATCACCTGGTTTAAAATTCCTTTCTTTTGTCCCTATGTCATATAGCTGTTTCATTTTCCTTTGGGCTGACTGAAGATTGGTCCGAGCAGCCTCACAAGCTTTTGAAAGTCTAGTTTTGAAATCAGACACATACTGAAGTAAATTCAGGGAGGTGTCATCATTGGAGAGAAATTTCTCTTTGAGAAGTTTCAAAGGACCACGAACAGTATGGCCAAATACTAATTCAAATGGACTGAAGCCAAGAGATTCTTGCACAGATTCTCTAACAGCAAATAAAAGGAGGTGGATGCCTTCATCCCAATCCTTCTCTGTGTCAAAGCAATATGATCTTATCATGTTTTTCAATGTTTGATGGAATCTTTCAAGGGCGCCTTGACTTTCAGGATGATAGGCCGATGACTTATACTGTACAATGCCAAGTTCATGCATTACTTGTTGAAATATTCCAGACATAAAATTTGAGCCTTGGTCTGACTGAATAGATTTAGGAAGCCCAACAAATGTGAAAAACTTCACTAAGGCCTTGACGATTGTCTTAGTTTTGATATTTCTTAAAGGAATGGCTTCAGGAAAACGTGTGGAAGCACACATAATAGTCAAAAGATATTCACAGCCAGACTTAGTTCTGGGCAAGGGACCCACACAGTCTATAATTATTCGACTGAAAGGTTCATCAAAAGCAGGTATAGGCTGCAAGTGAGCCTTAGGTATAGTCTGATTGGGTTTTCCTACCATTTGACATGTATGACAGGACCTACAATGCTGAGAAACATCTGATTTTAACCCAGGCCAGTAAAAATGATTAAGAATCTTGTGATAGGTTTTATTTACACCTAAATGTCCTGACATGGGAGTTTCATGTGCCAAGTTTAATATTTCAGGACGGTAAATCCGTGGAACCACTATCTGATGGTTGACAGTCCACTCGTCTTCTGCTGAGACGTCTGGTGGACGCCATTTTCTCATAAGAATGTCATTTTTGACATAATAACCGACTGGGACCTGAGATACTTCCTGCTCATCTAAGGCCCTTTCAAATAAAGGCGAAATTTCAGGATCCTTATGCTGTTCTATAGCTAGTTGAGACCCAGACATTTTGTCATGCCCTAGATTGAAAGATGAGTTATTCTCATGAAAATCTATCTGCTTATCAGGCAGGCTTGAAGACAGAGACCTTGTTATCTCGTCATTAAAAGACTGACCCAAAAAGGTATCAGTAAAATCAAAATCCTGTTTCCCATCAGTTTGCTTGGCCTTACGTGCCATAGCCCTTGTGACTGCACAAGACGGATAAAGATCAGGAATTTCCTGCTCAATGGGATCAGGCGGTTGGTCTATGCAAGGATTAGTAGTCAAAAGTGGGTTTACCACAACCTTATCTCCAGCTAAGTCATTGCCTAGCAACAAATGAACACCTTTAAAAGGTAAAGAAGGTCTAATGCCAACAGCCACTGAACCGGATACCAAGTCTGATGACAAATAAACGTTATGAAGCGGAACATTAACAAATCCACATTCCACACCCTGAATAAGGACACTTTGGCCCATAGAAGTCTTCTCAGAAAAAGGCAGAGTATCTGCTAGAATAAGAGATTGAGAAGCTCCGGTATCTCGTAAGATTTTAATAGGGGTAGGATGGGCATAACTGTCACCATTTAGTGACACAAAACCATCTGATAAGAATGGTTCATAACACTCCATAACTGTATCAGTCTCAGATAATTTGGTATCAGAAAGAGTTTCCTCCCTTACACAAGACTGTGGTTTTGGCCTTATAGAAGTCAAGCCTGTAGGCTTAAGTTCCTCTTGTCTTTCTCTTTCTTTTCTTCGCTTTAATTTTAAACATTCAGAGATCAAATGACCTGTATTTTTACAATAATAACAAACTACTTGAGATTGAGATAAGGGATTCTGGTCTTTGTTTTCACCAGAAGGTTTGGAAAAATTCTGGCTTCTGTTTTCACCAGAAGGTTTGGAAGGATTCTGGCTTTTATTTTCACCAGAAAGTTTGGGCATAGTACTAGATGTATGGCTATAACTACCAGAAGGATTACTGGGATAGAATCTTGGACCTGTCTGTGGATTATAAGGTTTTCGAGGATAAGGCCTGTTCACAAATGAGACTTTATGAGTCAAAGCATAATCATCTGCCAAACGAGAAGCTTCCTCCAAAGTTTCAACCTGTCTCTCATCGAGAAAAGATTTAATGTCTGAATTTATGCACCGTTTGAACTCTTCAACAAGGACAAGCTGTCTAAGTTTGTCATGATCAGAGCCTACTTTTTTAGAAGAACACCACCTATCAAATAACTGTTCTTTGGTTCGAGCAAATTCTATATGGGTCTGGGAAATTTCTTTTTTACAATTCCTAAATTTTTGCCTGTAAGCTTCGGGGACCAACTCATATGCCTTAAGAATAAGCTCCTTAACCAAATCATAGTCTGAGCTTTGCTCGACAGTCAGCTGAGTGTAAATGTCTCGAGCCTTTCCGACAACAACGCTTTGCAAAAGTAAGGTCCAATGCTCTTTTGGCCATTTAAAATTTTCTGCAACTTTTTCAAAATGCAAAAAATACTTATCTACCTCTTTTTCCTGAAATGGCGGAACTAATCTAATGTGCTTTGTGGCATCAAAGTAACTGCCAGAGTCAAAAACAGGGGTATGTTTCAACCTATCCTGACCCTGGAGTTCCATTTCCTTCAGCCTTAATTGAAATTGCCTTTCCCTCTCTTTTTCTTCAATACTATATCTCATTTTTTCCTTTTCTAACTCAATCCGTTCCTCCATTTCTCTTTGTTTTTCTTCCTGCTCTAATTTTTCTTTTCGAATTCGTTCTTCCATTTCTAATCTTTCCATCTGCATTTGTCTCTGCATTTCCCTTTCTTTTTCTTCCTTTTCCATTTTTTCTTTCTGTATGCGTTCTTCCATCTCTAATCTTAATTTTTCTAATTCAATTTGCCTTCCAATTTCGATTTGTCTCATTTGCAGTTCAGTATGTGAAACCATAATGAGAGACAAAGCAGATGGATCGAAAAGTTCTTCATCAACAAAAAACTGTACCAAAATATTCTTAATTTCATGTTTTTTCATGCTTGTTTTGACAGCAGTGACCCCATAATGGGAAGCAATTTCTAGCAAATCTGTCCTTTTGGCCAGATTAAACAACTCCTGAGTAGGCTGAGCCAAAAAGCTTCTCAAATCAAACGACATGTTTGCTTTTTGTTTGTATTATAACGTAAGTATGGTTATTCAGATTAAGGTAAATTTGACAAAGTTTTTTTTTTTTTTTTTTTTGAAATGACAAGCTCAACCAAAATTTCACATGAAATGACAAGTACTATTTCACCTGAAATGACAATTCACATGAAATGACAATCCCCTATATGCCTATAGGGAAATACCAATTCTGTGAAGCAACTGCCGAGTCTATTTGATAAGAAATGACAATTACCTGCCGTCACATGAAATGTCGGTTTTAAAATGCTCAAATGGTTTTATCCCGGACGAGCCCCCAATTTCTGTTACGAGCCAGGCGTAGCAGAAAGAAAAAGCAAACAAGCCTTTTGGAAAAATTTAACAAAATTTATTTACAAGTTAACTTTAACCTGCAGAAGTAAGAAAATTAAATGTACTTAGCTCTGAATGAAATATCCTGAATGAATCTATTTTCCTTGATCCCACAGAATTCACAGTCCAAAATGAAAAGTAATATCCTTTAACAATCCAACACAGAATTTAGAAATAACTTTCCTTATAAGCCCAAACATCAAACTCCAAAGTCTGCCTCAATGAGAAAAATCAAGCTCTTTTATAGACCCTAAGATTTCTCTAGAACATTCCAGAGGGCTGTGGAATAAGATGATATAATTTTCTAAAAATAATGCAAACCTGAACTTTCTGGAAGGTTCCAAAGTACTTTTCCTTGTAAACATGTTGTTTACAAAAATGAAATTAATCTGTGACTCAGTTTTCTAGAATCTTCTATAAGAAGATTAACAAGATATTTATAGCACTATTAGGTCACAGTGGGGTGCAAGTGGGAATCAGAAAAAATAAATTCTTATGCATAACAAAAGGTAAAAAATGGGCCTTTATTCGTTTTCGGTCAAAACTTTCTCTTTTAAGATGAATTTTGAAATTACTTTTCAGAAATGTTAACCAACATGAGACGATGTGTCGTGCGCATGACCCAGGTTGGTACCTCAAAGGTCAAGGTCATACTTAGAGGTCAAAGGTAAAAAGGGGCCGTTTTTCGTGCCCAGTCAATAACTTCATTATTTCTGGATGAACTTTTTTAAAGTAACCTTGCAGAAATGTTCACCTTTATTAGACGATGTGTCGTGTGCAAGACCAAGGTCCGTACCTCCAGTGTCAAAGTCACTGTTAGAGGTCAAAGATAAAAAGGGGCATATTTTCGTTTTCGGTCAAAAACTTTCTTATTTTTAGATGGATTTTGAAATTACTTTTCAGAAATTTTAACCAAAAAAGGGACCTTTTTCGTGTTCTGTCAATAACTTTTTTTTGATGGATTTTTCGATTACTTGGCAGAAATGATAACCACTGTGATCCGATGTGGCGCGCGGATGAGCCAGGTTGGTACCTCCAAGGTCAAGGTCATACTTAAAGGTCAAAAGGGGGCCTTTTTTCGTGTCCCGACAATAACTTTTTTTTTTAATTCTGAATGGACTTTTTAAAGTAACCTTGCAGAAATGTTCAACTTCATTAAACGAGACAAAATAGAAGTGTAAGCAAGATTCAGGAATCAATAAAATTAAAACACACCACCCATCAGAGACAACAATGGAAAAGAAACACAAACATTAAATAACTAGATCCTAATGGAAACATCAGTAGTGGGAAGCCAAAAGGACAGTAACATACCCACAAAATGGCCGATTGGCTATCCAAAATAAAACGATATGAGCGATACACACACTAAAAACATACCATAACAAAAATAAACCTTTCAGCCCGCATTAAGGCTTTCTACCTCATCAGTGCAACATCTCCCAGAACCCAAATTCAAACAACCACAGAGATGAAAAACGGTGAGGTCTCGACAGCAGCAAACCACTGAAATGCTGGAGCACAAGAAAACCAACAGTTACAGTCCGATGGGGCCAACCAAAGACAGATCAAATCTACCATCAAATTGTGCATATGCACAGGATGTTCAATGCTTTGACTGACAGATCATGCATTAATAATTCTTGACAATCCTAGTCGGTCGATGTTACACTGATAGCAGCATAAGAGACGTTATCTATTATAAGTAAGTTGTTTAGTAACTGGGCAGTATGTTTCTATTGATATTTGGTTTTCCATCAGCATTTATGACTCCGAGACAAATACTGGTCGGTCGATGTTACACTGATAGCAGCTTAAAGAGACGTTATCTATCCTCAGCAAGAACTGATACCAGGTGAGAAGTATGACCAATCACTGCTCGTCGCTATCCTTCTGTACGTCCACAGGCTTCATAAAAGACATTTCACTCGGCAACTACTTGGAAGGACTTATATAAGACTTTTTCTTTCCCTTTGGTGTCTTTGATGGGTGGAGTAAGATAATTGTATCGATTCCTGATCTTTGTTTTACTTCTACTTTTTATACAAATTGTCCATGGACTGGAAAACTGCATTCTGTCCAATGCATGCTGGTCAAAGTGACATTGTCCATATTTGAAAGATAGAAGTGAAAAACAGAAGTAGAGGCAATGATTAGGAATTGATACAACCAACCCACAGCTCCCATCAGAGACACCAAAGGGAAAGAAACACAAACACGAAGCAACAGACCCCAACGGAAACACCAACAGCGGAAAGCCAAAAGGGCAGTTACTTTCCCACAAAATGGCCAAAAGGCTATTCAAAATAAAATTATATAAGCGACACAAACACCTAAAGACAAACCATAACAATAATTAACCGCGACAGAAGAACCGCCTTTGAACGTCAGCGGAAACGAATTCCACCGCGTGGGGGGTGGGGGGGGGGGGGCGCTTAACTCGATTTTACGTGTTCACAGTCCTCACCCTTACTTCCGTCGCGATTAAGATAAATAATTTGTTCAGTCCGCATGAAGGCCTCCTAACCTTTTTTAGACAATAGTTTGGTCTGATGATGCCTAATGTTAGTCTTGCCAACCGAAATTCATGATTCGCCATTTTGACTACTTACTACTCGTCATTTTCTCTGTGAGGTTTAACTGACTGTTCTTTTGCACGAAATGGATCCATAATTCATGATGAAAATATCGTAAGACCATGTTCTTAACTTCTGGCCTAAGTGAGCCAGAAATCGCTCAACACGATTACCCTGATGATTATATGAGCCACCGCATGACAAAACCTGCAATAAGACATGTGCGCCCAGTGAAGACTCAGATCAGCCTGCGCATCAGAGCAGTGGGATCAGATTCTTCGCTGTGCGCTCTGGGGATAGCTTAGGGCCCAGCGCTCCTTCGTGCAACAAGAGAAGTCTCTGCTTGATCTATATTGATGCGCAGGGTGATATGATTCTTTGCTGGGCGCACATGTAAATTGTAGGAGATGCTGTGGCTCGGCTCATATGTTATGTTGTTCTATGGTGGCCAGATCTGAACAGATTGCATACACTAAGTGACACTCTGCATGCTGACTTGATTCCTCTGATTAAGATCCTGAACTGCTAATACAAGTGAAGGCAATTAGTACCAGGAATCGATACAATTAACCCATAGCTACCATCAGAGACACCAAAAGGAAAGAAACCCAAACAGAAAGAAACACAAACATGAAACTGTAAACCCTAATGGAACATCAATAGCAGAAAGCCAACAGGACAGTTAATTTCCAACAAAATGACCAATTAGCTTTCCGACGAAAGATTTAGGAGTATAACATGTTGGTGCAGAGAGCATGCTGCAGATATCCTTCGAAGAATTTCAAGGTGGTCAGCATGAGGGTCGTCTTTGATACCAAAATGTCTTTAGCATTTATTGGATCTGCATATCACCCCAATGCCTGTCACCAAGTTTTATCTTAATCAGTGTCTGAGTTTGAGTTGAACGTCCCGCTGACATTTTCAGTCATGTGTAAACGGGACCTTTGTTGGAAGACTCATTCGGAAGCAGGGGAATCCTAGAATCTAAACTTCTAGCCTTGATTTAAGCAATAACCAGTACATCACAACTCAGCCTGTGAACCGTAAGGCAGCAGGTGTGATTTGAGATTTCAATGATGGCCACTGAGGCAGCTATCATTGATATCAGAACGAAACGATTTTAACAAAGTCTCCGATTTTCGTTCTGATATGTTTTTTTTTTTTTTTGTTTCCAAAGGCAACCCTTTAGCTTTTTATTTGTAATTCTGAAAATCCATCCACCAAATTCTAACACTAAGTTTCGGTTAACCAACTTACCATTCCGGAAGCAGAAAAGGTTAACAGTTTATGCTAAATGCAATGATTTTTATTTTGATTATGTAAAGTTTCCTTTGTTTGATGTTGATGTTCCTCGTGCGGCATTCGATGATGTTTGTATTTCGCAGTTAATCCGATTTGCCAGAGAAGAACACATAATTGACCAATAACTTGATGATGTTTCTTCAAACCCGATAAAAAAGCTTGATTACAGAGCGTTAACCAAAGACTGGCCTAATCGCGCGATATTGATTGACTCTTGCTATATATAAAGGGAAGAATGCTATTGATAATGGGCTAATATGCTTTGACTAATTTGGAACGACAGTGCGATAGTATAGTATTTTATGTCTCCTAAGCTTTTTACAAAGCTAATCTTGTTTAATTCCACTGATAGGTTGGCTAGAGCCTTTACTAGACAGGGTAGCCGCTAACAAGAATTTGATCATCTCGCCTACTATCAACGGGATCTTTGAAAATAATTTCGGCGTGGAGGGATCACCGCTAGGATTTGTCGGAGGATTCTACCTAGACCGAGTTGATTTTGTTTGGATTCCACTGGATTATACAAAGGACAACAAAAACCACTCAAAGCATGAACCTTACAAGTTCGTTACTTTTCTTTTATTAATTTGATGTCCATTCTTTATCATTACGATAACACACCCGTGGGACATAGTGCATTTTCTCACATCTCCAAAATGGCTACTTTTCTGATGAAAATCCTTGATATTTTTCCTATAAATGCTCAAAACATAGGTTGTGTGTGCTCGTTAGAACCGCCTCAATGAGGCGGTTCTAACGAGTACCCACAACCTTTGTCTGGGAGCAGAAATAAGAAAAATAATGAATACCCCCCTAAACCCCAGTTTTCTCTATATAAAGTGGGGTTTAGTGGGGTCTTCATTTCACGGACTTTTTCACGTGATGGTTTTAATTTTAGTCATGTTTATTGTAAGAGCGTTGTGTTCCAATTACGAAAACATGACAATTCAAATATATTGAACATTTTACACCCGAAAACTGAAAATAAGAAGTGTTGTCCCTGTAAAACCATGTTATTATTAAACAAAAGTGGGGTTCAGAGGAATCAAAATAATATAGGCTTGTTTTTCGCCATGCTGTATACCTCGTCGAGGAAAAGAGACCTGGTTGCTTTCTTTCCCGTTGCTAGATTTTGGGTCACCGATCAAGACAGTCTATGGGAGACATGCTTAGCTGTTCACGAACTACATAGTTTCTGTCATTCCACTTACCTATAACGTACTTGATCCTTGAGTGTTCCTTAACCATACAGATCTACTGATTTGACACACACCTGAATGAAAACATCATTGGTGTGGAATGTATGGCACTACTTACGTTTCTCGAGACACGTGACTATGTATTGGGTTATGTTTCTATTCAGGATATTGAATTTTGCCTTACACATCCAACCCTCTGTTGCGCTAGTGACTTGTCTACTTAAAACTGACCTACAAACTGATGATCTATCACCCAGCATTTCACACACTAGAGCTGATCTATTTCGATTCTAGCACACTAAAAATGACAATAATTTTGTTGATTCCTTCAAATTTTCCCAAACTTTTGCCTTTGCTGGAAGACAGCTGTCTGACTTATTTACTGTATTTCATAGATTTATTATCTTGGCAATGCTTTTTTGAGCGAGAAAATAACGCTTCACCGTCTAACGTCAGAGCATCTTCGAGTGACTTCATACAACGGCGGTTTTGCGAGTTTCGCTTTTCCGCCAAGTGTTTTTTGGCAGAATACATGTATATCTTTATCTCGCTGAATAATTAATTTAGCTGCACCCATTTCTGACTTTGAACAAATAAGAGTACTTGATGTAATTTATTCCTACAAATTGACAAACTGAATGTCAATCAATGTAGATCTTGATCAGATGGCTTCTTCAGAAGTCATCACCTGGATCTACACTGTTTGCAAACGTAGGGGTTTTCGTGAACAGCAGCATTCTTTGTTTTGGTTTTGGTTTGGTTTGGGTTTTACGGCCCTTTCAAGATTATTTCACTCATATCGAGCCGATCGTAAATCATAGGTGGGCGAAAACCGGAGTACCCGGAGAAAAACCACCTGACCTTCCGTTGCAGAACTTGGCGTCTCACACGTGACCCGAGCGAGGCTCGAACCCAAGGCGGTGAGAGACCTAATGACTAAGAGTCAGCGCTCTTATCCATTAGGGCACGGAGGCCCGTAGCATTCTTTGTAGTTACCTATATAGGCGCGCTATGTTAGAGTTGTATTTTACAGCAATCAAAGGAATCAATATATCACCCAGCAGGTACATGCTATAATTCTGACGTCACATCAACGTCGGTACAACGTCATGACCTTTATGCAACTTCACATCTACGTCGGTACATGACGTTGCACCGACGTTGATTTGACGTTGTCATAGCGACGTGTGCCTGCTGGGCACATTCTATCCTGCGTATCCTGCCATGTAAGCTGGTAGAAAAGTAAACATCAGTCGTATATTCCATTAAAGCTTTCCTTACAGAAGTCCTGCCCTTGGTGGTGGATTAATGACCATGTGGAAAGAGTTCTTCCTCAAGACTGGCAAATATGATGAACAAATGGAAATATGGGGACCCGACAATGTTGAATTATCGCTACGGGTACGGTTTTCTTTCTTTCTTTTTTGTCCGAAAGAAACCATTACTCCCAAATGCCAACGAGGCAGACATTATTCATGGTATATGAAAACCAGAATCCTTATACTTTCTATTTCGAAAGCAATGAAAAAGCTGCCCTAGGTATTCTGTTACGACTGGATGGACATAGACAATTAGGGTAATGGTCACATTAGAACCACATCCCGGCAGGCACATGACGTAATTGTGGCGTCACATCAACGTCGGTACAACGTCATGATGTTTATGCAACGTCACATCAACGTTGGTGCAATGTCGTGACGTTGCACCGACGTTGATGTGACGTTGCCCTAGCGACGTTTGCCTGCTGGGAGATATTCAATTGTTGCCATACGTTTGAACAGTAAATAATATCCTAAAACAATCGATTTTTTTTATATTTTTCCGCGATTTTCGGTGACGACGTTTTCAGTTTCTATCCTTGACAAACCCTTCCGAGAAGATCTGTTGCATGATGCTTCCACGCAGAGCTGAATCCGACCCGCACACTAATACTGGTAAACCGCTTAGAGGATTTAAGTCTGTCCAGGAGCTGCGGTGCGAAGCGGACCATCCATGCTAATAAACCCTATTGGTTTCATTGGGCGACATGGCTTGAGATGTCATTTCATCTCAATGTCGGGTAAAAGTCCCACAGAATTGGAAGCAATGTCTCCAAAATGACCTTTACAGTGTTGACGGGGACGTTAAACCTCAAATCAAACAAACAAACCAAGAAGACCTACTTAAGGAAGTAAGTAAGTATTAAGTAAGTAAAATAAAAAGCTAAAAGGTTGCCTTTGGAAACAAAGAACACATAAAAGAACGAATATCGGAGACTCGGTTTAATTGAGGCTTTATTTTTTGAGGGTAACTTAGTTGGACTTGCCAGTCATCCAAGTGGCCCCCACATGGACATGCAAACATTGGATCATTGCACTTTCACCGAGTTGTCCATTTTGCAAATGCTGCTTGTTTGTCTTTGCTGTTTGTCTTTGAGTGTTTGTATCGATTATATTATTTTGTTTGGGTAGCCAATTGGCCATTTTGTGGGAAAGTAACTGTCCTTTTGGCTTTCCACTATTGATGTTTCCATTAGGGTCTGATGTTTCGTGTTTGTGTTTATTTCCCTTTGGTGTCTCTGATGGGAGCTGTGGGTTAATTGAATCGATTCCTGATCATTGTCTTCACTTCTTTTTTGTCCTCGTCGATATAAACTGACCAAATGTAACTAGTCCTTGGGTACACGGTCCTATATAGTCATTGAATAGTAGGACTTACAAAGAACATCCCTGCGTACCTCATTCAATACGAGGTTCACAACATATCAATCAGCCCTCGTATCATGCATATTTATAGGAAAACGCCATTTTAACACACGGATCGCAATTATTCCTATTCTGAGTAAGCCGGTGGCTTCTGGGACATGATTATAATAGCAGTTATTTGACCGTTCGCTTTTTATTTCAGACCTGGATGTGTGGCGGCAGAATGGAGGTTCATCCTTGTTCACATGTGGGTCACATCTTCCGAAATAGGTCGCCATATTCTTGGGGTAAAAGTATAGTTGGAATCTTGAAGAAAAACAGGATAAGAGTTGCAGAGGTTTGGATGGATGATTACAAGCGTTTCTATTATCAAAGCATAAAATATAACCTTGTAAGTAAATTCTTAAAATCTTCCCGACAACATGCCTATATACATTTGAACCCTCGAACTTCCATATAGTAAATCTGGGATTTATAGGGGTATGCATTATTTTTCTACTTTCTGCTCAAAACATACATTGTGGTACTCATTAGAGCCGCCTCACCGAGGCGGTTCTAATGAGTACTCACAATCTATGTTCAGTGTATGGGTACTCGTTAGAACAACCTCGCCGAGTCAGTTCTAACGATAACTCACAATCTATGTTTAGATCAGAAATATGATAAATATCGGAATTTTTGATCGGAAAATTAAAATTTCCATTTTTTGTTTTTGGTGTTAAAACTCTCAATATATTTGAATGGGCGTGTTCAACAGTGACCGCTGCTTATAAATACGAGGAAAACACATTCATGTTAGATGTAAGAGTCTTTTATGAGTATGGATTCGAAGAATACAAAGTCATATTATTTCTACAGTAATTCAATCTGCTGCATTGTGTTGCGTCAAGATCAACATATCACACGAGATGCGAACCTGTAACACGGAGTGATGCATAATCTAGAAGTGGAGGCAATGATCAGGAATCGATACAATTAACCCACAGCTCCCATCAGAGACACCAAAGGGAAAGAGACACAAACATGAAACAACTAGACCCTAATGGTAACATCAATAGCAGAAAGCCAAAAGGACAGTTACTTTCCCACAAAATGACCATTTGTCTTTCCAAACCAAAAATGTACGCAATACACAAACCTCAAAGACAAGCCATAGCATAAATAAACCGCGACAGAATAACCGCCTTGGAACAATCAGTGAAATGAATTCCGCTGGAGGGGAGGTGGGTGCTTAAATCGATTTACGGGACCGTAATCTTCGCCCTTACTTCCGTCGCGATTAAGACAAATAATTTGTTCAGTCCGCATGAAGACCTCCTAACTCATCAGTGCAACATCTCCGTGAACACAAAAATCAAACCAACCACAGAGATGAAACAACGGGGAGGACTCGACAGCAAGAAACCACTGAAATGCTAGAGCAAAAAAAAACAACGATGGGCATAACTCAGATACCGTTTGAGATATATTCACGAAACTTCACATATATGTAAGACACTATCAGACGACGTGCAGAAAATATGAACAATAACTCTGATTCTCCCACTTTTGGAGTTGTAGCCCTTTGAACATTGAACATAGCCATTTATGTCATATTTTCGTGTACGCTCCATAACTTCGATAACGTTCGAGATATTTCCATAAAACTATACAGATATGTAAAGCACCATGAGACGACGTGCAGAACAGATAAACCGTAACTCTGGTTTACCTACTGTTGGAGTTGTTGCCCTTTGAACTTTGCATATAGCTGCTGCTATCTGTTTCGTGTCCACTCCATAACTCTGATACTATTTGAGATGTTTTTCATGAAACTTCACAGAAATGAAAAGCACCATGATATGACGTGCAGAACATATGAACCATAACTCTGATTTTCCTATTTTTGGAGTTATTGCCCTTTGAATATTGAACATAACATTTCGGTCATAGTTTCGTGGCCGCTCCATAACTACGACACAATTTCAGATATTTCCATGAAACTTCACAGGTATGTAGAGTACCATGAGACGACGTGCAGAACATATGAACCGTAACTCTGATTTTCCTACTTCTGGAGTTATTGCCCTTTGACTTTTGAATACAGCTGCTGCTATCTGTTTTGTGTCCGCTCCACAACTCTGATACCATTTGAGATATTTTCACTAAACTTCACAGATATGTAGAGCACTATGAATGTATCATCCGTAACTCAGTTTTTCCTACTTTTTGGAGTTGTTGTCCTTTAAACATTAAACATAGCTATTTCTGTCATACTTTCGTGTCCGCTCCATAACTTCGATACCGTTTTGAGATATTGCCATGAAACTTCACAGATATGTAGAGCAGAATGAAATGACATGCAGAATATAATATGAACCATAACTCTGATTTTCCTACTTTTTGAGTTATTGCCCCTTGAACATTGAACATAGCCATTTCTATCATGTAGTCTGTTTGAAGCCCTATATCTCCTGAACCTAATGATTGATTCTGACCGAACTCACATGATGACTTCACTAGGATGTTGGAAAACAGCATTTATGTTTTGGTGACCTTGACCTTATTTTCAAGGGCACAGGCCCCCTAAAATTGTCAATTTTGGGCCAAAGATGGCTTGTCTGCACCAAGTCTCATGAACACATCAATGAAATGTAGTCTTACTTGGTAAAATATCATTGCAATTGACCAACAACTTGACTAGATTTTGAAAACTTTGACTTTAGTTTAAAGGGCACCGGCCCCAAAAAACTGAAAATGAGAATTTTAATTCCGGTTTACTTTCTTTTGGAGTCATGGCTCTTTGAACATTGAAAACAGTCATCTTAGCCATGTAATCCTGTCAATTGTATTAAAGGTGCATTATTGAGCTACCGGGTCTCAATTTTTTTTCTGGTTTTTATCTTCAATGCATACTCCTTTGTCATGTGTACACTTTTGGAGCCAAATACAGCTTCAGAACCTTGTGAAAATGGTCGTTTTCATTCGTGTTTACCCTTTGCTCTGAACATGTGTTCGGAATTTCTGTTCTAAAAATAAATCTGTCACTTTACCGTACATGGCGACAGTATCGTCTCTGAGTGTCGTTACTTATGGCATGGTTTTCAGCGTCATATTTTTTTCCGATTCAGGTATGGCCAAAGCAAACAAGGCCAAAAATGAACGTCGCATAACGTCATATATGGGGATTCTATTTTTGTCGAGACCTAGTTAGGGAATCCCTCTCAAACTCGTTTACCTGTCATCATTATTGTTCGGATTTTTGCATAAAATGCATTCATTTGTATTGTTTTAAAGAAAAATACCGGCTATATGTATTTTATTTTTGGAAGCATTTTTCCAGATAGCTCAATAATGCACCTGTAAGGGAAATAGTAATGCAGCGTTACTGTGAATTCATATGACACTTGCTTGATGTAATTGTAGTGGCGGGGCATCATGTTGTGCTTGCAGTTTCATTGCACATGTGATGGTTTTGAAAGCATGCAGAAGCATCAGGCAGCTCATCTATTTCTTAAAGCCCCGATGGGCGGCGGTCACTGGTGCATTAGAATATGCTTTCTACTGAAATTCTGAGGCGCTAAACTCCCAATTTTAAATCGCTCTATGATAACCCGAACCTTACACCCGTTGTTTTGGGTTCGATTGTTTATCATTCGACCCAAAGGTATAAGGACAAAACCTGTTTTAACACTGGAGTCCACGTGACTATCACTTCATTGATTTGTAGGAAATCATTTATAGAACTTTACTGCAATGAGGTCAGCGTGTTTGAGCAAAAGGGCTATCTGCAGTATATGGGCTGGAATCATTGGCTTTGTAAACACTGTAGGCCCAGATCAGACGCCACATAACGTGGCGTCTGATCAGGGTTTACACTGCTTGCTTAAAGTACAGGAATTTAAGGGTATAGCAAAACAGTCTAAAACCAGTCTGAGTCCCCGTTCAGGCCCATTTGCCCAATCTGCGCTCAGAGACAATTGACCCACCAGTACTCTCAGTGCTTTGATTTATCATCATGTGAACAAGTCCGTGAAATAAACACCCCTCTAAACCCCACTTTATATAGAAAAAAAGTGGGGTTTAAGGGGGTAAACATTATTTTTCTTATTTATGCTCCAAGACATAGGTTGTGGGTACTCGTTAGAACCGCCTCATAGAGGCGGTTCTAACGAGCAACCCCAACCTATGTTTGCAGTTTTTATAAGAAAAATATCACAAATTTTCACCAGAAAAGAAGCCATTTTGGAGATGTGAAAAAATACACTATGTCACACGGATGTGTTTTCGTAATGATTATACATTTGTGAGCCTCGCATACATGTAACTCTATGTTAACTTCAGAAATTCGAAGATAAAAGAGCTAATCATGTCAGTGGTTCTCATTCAGGGTGATTACGGGGATGTGTCTGAGAGGAAACAGTTAAGAAAAGACCTGAACTGCCATTCTTTCCAGTGGTATATTGACAACGTATATCCTGAGCTCTATATTCCTGCGGATACGGTTGCTGACGGGGAGGTAGGAATTCGCATTTACAGTCGAACTTCAATGGCTCGAACACCTTTGGGACCTTGAAAATCTGTTCGAGACAGGGGAAGTTCGAGCCATTGAGGGCTAATGCCAGGAGGCGTAACGACATACTTAAGGACATCTTTTCGGTGTTCTATAATGAAAAATGTATGCTGTGTGTACTCATTAGAATCGCCTCACCGAGGCGATTCTAATGAGTACACACAGCATACATTTGCAAGATAAAAGGCGAAAATATCCTCAATTTTTCTCTCCCTATTTCTTATGCAGGGAAATGCCATAGGAACTCAAGAACGGGTTCGACTCAGCCATGGTAAACGAGCCATCGGTGTTCGAGCCATCGAAGTTCTACTGTACTTGCAAATATGCGGTGTGGTTAAACAACTGCACAACTCATAAATTAGAATTAGTGATGAGGCATAACTCAAATCCTGCCGCCCAAACAAAGCAATACGGTTTATATGCAGAGACGTTCCAACTCACACCACTTTGCCTGAGCAGGCTCAGGCCTTCTTAGTGGTTTACCAGTACTCATGTGCGGCCGCTTTCAACTCTGCGTGGAAGCAGCATGCAGCCAAATCTATTCTTTAAGCCATGATGGGCGTGGACCTCTAAATTGGAGAGTATCCGGAGAAAAAACACCTGGCCTTCCGTTGTAGAATTTGATGTCTCACATGTGACCCGAGCCAGTCCCGAACCACAGCGGCAAGAGGCCTAATGAGTTAAGAGTTAGCGATCTTATCCATTTGGCCAGGGGGGCCTGAAATGTATCATTAAAATAAAAATCTTGACGTCATTTCTTGATATGAACACTGTAATTTGTACTTAATTCAGTCGTCTGACGAAGATATTCTAACGAGTACCCACAAGTTATTTTGAAGCATTAAAAATTCTCAGAGATACTCTTTTCGGGGCGGCTGTTTATCAGTCGACCAGAAGTTACTAACTACAGAAGTTTTCCGCCTACTATGCCGTCCATGTGACTGTCGCGGATCATGTACATAATTATTTGTTTATGTTTGAATTGAGGTCTAACGTCCCCGCCAACACTATTTATGTAATTTGAGACACTGCTTCCAATTTCGTTGGAGTAAATGTCCATATTGCCTTCCTTTGTTTAGGTTTCCATTATGGTCTGGTCGCTTAATGTTTGTATTTCTTTCCCTTTGGTGTCTTTTATGGATGGAGTAAGTTAATTGTATCAATTCCTGATCTTTGTTTTACTTCTACTTTTCTCCGACATTCAGATGAAATGACGTCTCAATTCCTGTCACCCAATGAAACCCCAAGGGTAATATGCATTGAAGGTCTGATTCACACCATTTGCCTGAGCAGGCTTAGAGTGGAATTCGTTTCCGCTGACCGTTCCAAGTCGGTTCTTCTGTCGCGGTTTATTTTTGTTATGGTTTGTCTTTGGGTGTTTGTGTCGCTTGTCTTCTTTTATTTTGGATAGCCTATTGGCCATTTTGTGGGAAAGTAACTGTCCTTTTGGCTTTCCGCTATTGATGTTTCCATTAAGGTCTGTTGTTTCATGTGTGTGTTTCTTTCCCTTTGGTGTCTCTGATAGGAGTTGTGGGTTAGTTTAAACGTTTATTTATTTGTATAATACATGATATACATACATACAGATAAATCAACAAAGACAATATTATACAATGGGATTCAGAAGAAAGTCGAAAGACTTATGGAACTCTGTCTCCCATGTTGTGGGTTAATTGTATCGATTCCTGATCATTGCCTCCACTTCTATTTGGTACTTCTTACTGAACGGTTTACAAGTACTCATGTGGTCAGTTTCAGTTCTGCGATGAGGCAATAGCAGCCCAATCTATGTTTTCAAGCCTCGATGGGCGGGGCCTATGTACAAAATACAGGTACCGGTTATTTATGGCAGCACTAGTCTTCTTCCTGTGACGTAAGACTGCTGAGTAAATAGTTAAACCTGATCTGGGCTAGTGTACTTCGTCATTGGAAAGCAGTGTAGACTCTGATCAGACGCCGCAGTAAGCGGCATCTGATCAGGGTCTGCACTGTTTGCATTAAATACTGGAATTAAAGGGAAAACGAAACAGTCAACGTCCAAGCTCAGGACTATTTTCCCAGTCTACACTCAAGACAATCGACCCACCAGTACTCTCAGTGTTGTTTAATACTACCCCATATCTGATGCTGTGTCGCTATGGTAATTATGAGAAAAACTCCGCTATTTAGACAACCTAATATTGTGACTAAATCTGCTTTTAAAAGCTCATGGAGAAAGTTTCGGTTATTCTTTCTTAAAGTTTTCTATATCCAGTGTTTCTTCATAAAAGACCACCTTAGGGACTGTTCAAAAGTGGTCTTAAAGACCACTTTTGAACAGCCCCAAAGGTGGTCTTAATAGAGAAATTTTACATGTATTTTTACAGCTCCAGATTACATATAAAGGCAAACCACTATGTCTGGACGGTATGCAATGGAAGGCCAAGGGATTACCTGTAGGAGCGATACGTTGCCATGGACAACAAGGCCTCCAGGTACATGTCTGATATAAATAGAATATAGAAATTCCAAACCTGATGGCCACAGATTTTGTCGGATACCTATTTATCACGAAACCATGTCTGTATAATTTGATCCTTTAAACACCAAAGTAAAACTGGTGTTTACAGGTGTATACATTTTTATATATGCTTAAAACCATAGATTGTGGGTACTTTTTAGAGGCGCCTCGCCGAACCAGTTGTAACGAGTACAGACAATCTAGGTTTTCATCAAATATATGAAAAATAAAAGAATTTTCGTCTGAAAAGTTTCATGTTGTAGTGGTAAGGTTTTCAAGATACTTGAAAAGGCGTGTTTTTTTTTTTTTTTTTTTTTGTAATGACAACCAAGTTTTTTATTTAACCCGTTGACATGAGGATCTGCATCTGAGACGGATGCTTTGTATTCATCTTACATATACCATCAGGCCAATACAGTTCTCTAACGGGACCAACAGCTTCATATTTAGCCTTGTATCAGCATTGTGTGAGGGTAAAGCCACTAACCGTTGGCTCCTGGACTGAGAAGAAATCTCCAGGTTATCATGGTTATCATCAACCCCTCCGTATCATATGTTTTATTAGCAAGACCTATGACTGTAGCTTTGAATGGAACAAAAGATGTATGCTTTTTATATCAGTTGCCTAAGGTCTGATATAAGAAAAAGCAGCAGATACTGGATCCGATGCTCTTTCAGTGACCATTACGAAAACACGCCTATACGAATACAGTGTAACCTTTATCGCCGAAAAATCGAGGCGGTTCAAAAGAGTACCCACAATATATATTTTAGAGCAGAAATAAGAAAAATAAGGTTTACCCCTCTAAACCCCAGTTTTACTATATAAAAGGGGGTCAAAATTATATAGGCGTGTTTTCGTGATGCATGGAACAGCTATAGAAGTCATTTTTGTTTTCCAAGAAGTTCTGTAATCATCCTGAGTATTGGGGTAGACACGCGTACGCAAAATGTGCAAACTCCTGGTTGGCATTCCATCTTCACTTCTTGGACTCCTTACTGGATTGTGTAAGAAATTTGTTAAAATTTAGGAGAATAAGAGCAAGTCCTCAAGGTGCCCGAATTTTAGAATGTTTACGATAGACTGAGTAGCATTAACATCTTCATGAGGAAACCGAAGAATCAGATCAAAATGCCCGGATGATCAGTCTTATCCCAGCCTTTTGATCAGAACGCGTGTTGATCACAACCTTTGGCGGTTGTCCACGTTATGAAGCACTGAAGCACATTGTGGCATAAGGTGAGATGTTCAGGATAAGATACTTATTTGACATAACTGTCGAATCGTGACAAATGGCTAGCAACAGACTTATCCACTATATGCCTATCGTCCCATTTTTGAGGCACTGTCATTGTATAAACAGATCAGACGCCGCAGAACGCAGCGTACATTTATTTTTGAAAACTTCCCTCCAACAAAACAACCCTGATAATTGAAAATGGAAAAGGCAAATAAACACACCTGACATTGTGTTCGCCTTTTTAATAAGAAGGCCGCGTTTGTGTCTTCTTTGCTTCCCTGATAATTATGTCACTCCGACAATTTCCGGTAAACTATATCACCCCGCCGGTTTTCTGTAAACATTGTCGACTACACAGTTCACTGTAAGCTAAGAAAGACTGTAGATCTGGTGTTATGGCTCTCGGTACGTTTGTACCCATAACATACTTGGTCTATTCTAATTTTTGCTAGACAAAGATAGCTTATATTCTTGACTACGTCTGCGATTTTAGGAACTATCAAACAAGTACGGGAGTACGGGCGTGCTGTTTGGACATTGGTTTCCGCCACGCACCCCTAGCCCCCAGCTTTGATAGTCCTTTTTAACGATTAATTTATATATTTATTTCAGTGTGTATCATTAGGTGCGGAAAATTTTTATCAACAATGCATATATGCTCATATGTAAATGTTACAATGAGGACTATATGTTAGCCTGGCACTCGTGCCAATTATGTTATCCTCTTGAAAATATATTATTATTATTATCAATATTATTATTATTATTATTATTATTTATTTATTTATTTATTTATTTTTATTTGCTTATTATATTTATTTTCTCCTTTTGAATTTGTTATTTTCTTTGAGTGTGAGTCCCTATTGATAACAGAGAAGTCTTGACAATATGAAAAACACGCATATTCCCATAAATTATAAGGAAAATTTTACTACCAAAAATGAAAAGTTTTAGATATAAATTCTGATCTTGTTTTCATATATATGCTCAAATGATAGATGGTGGGTACACGTTAGAACCGCCTTGAAGTGGCGGTTCTAAGGAGTACCCACAATATATGGTTTTAAGCAGAAATATTGTATACTCCTGTAAACTAAATTTTACTGTATAAAAGTGGTGTTAAAGCGGGTCAAATTTATATGTTTTCCTGATATAAGAAATGAATGAAAGGATTCATTTAAACTTTGCTAGCGACCCTCTGTCGTTTATACTTTCATGAATAGCAGAAAAGTTTGTTTGTAATGTTGACCTTCTCATCACTAGGCGAAAACAAGAGGACCAAGCTAGCTTGGTCCTGTATCGCTCACCTGAGCAATCAGATTCAAAGTTTAAGGAAGTGCCAACCTTTACTGAAGGCTTTATGGGAGGACATGGTGATGACAGGGTAAGCATTTTCTGAAAATCAAGTAGAATTTAACTCTATGATAAACAGGCTGACCTTACCGGTTTTCAAACTCAGTCAAGCTTTTATTCCTGACTTGCTAAGAAGATCCGATCTAAACTGAAGTGGCTATGGTGATGACAAGTTCAAAAACAAGAGTTTTCAAACTCCTCCAAGCTTTCTGCCTGACTTCCTTGTTTGTAAGTTTCATGAAGATCCGTTCAAAACTAAAGGGGCAGCAGTGATAACAATGTCGAAAATAGGCATTTTCAGCAATCAAAGGCACGTCACTCTATGATAAATGTGCCGACTTGGCCAGTATTCGAACTCACCTGAGGTTTTATTCCCAGCCACCTTACATGTAAGTTTCAGAAAGATCCGATCAGACTTGGCCAGTATTCAAACTCATCCAAGATTTTATTCCCAGCCACCTCACGTATAAGTTTCAGAAAGATCCGATCAAAACTGAAGGGGCTACGGTGATGACAAGGTCAAAATTTGGCATTTTTAGCAATCAAAGGGATGTTACTCTAAAATAAATGGGCCGACTTGGCCAGTTTTCGAACTCATCCGAGGTTTCATCCCCAGCCACCTTACATATAAGTTTCAGAAAAATCCGATCAAAACTGAAGGGGCTATGGTAATGACAAGGTCAAAAATCAACATTTTCAGCCATCAAAGGGACAGAACTCTACGATAAATGGGCTGACTTGGCCTGTTTTCGAACTCATCCAAGATTTTATCCCCAGCCACCTTACATATAAGTTTCAGAAAGATCCGATCAAAACTGAAGGGGTTATGGTGATGACAAGGTCAAAAATCGGCATTTTCAGCAATCAAAGGGACGTAAATCAATGATAAATGGGCCAACTTGGCCGGTATTCAAACTCATCCTAGGTTTTATCTCCAGTCACTTACATATAGGTTTCAGAAAGATTTGATCAAAACTGAAGGGGCTACGGTGATGACAAGGTAAAAAATCGACATTTTCAGCCATCAAAGGGACATAACTATATAGTTAATGGGGCAACTTGGCCGGTTTTCGAACGTATCCAAGGTTTTATCCCCAGCCACCTTACATATAAGTTTCAGAAAGATCCGATCAAAACTGAAGGGGAGGTCAAAAATCAACATTTTCAGCAATCAAAGGGACCTAACTCTATGATAAATAGGCCACCTTCGCCGGTATGCGAACTCATCCGAGGCTTTATCCCCAGCTACATTGCATATAAGTTTCAGAAAGATCCGATCAAAACTCAAAGGGCTACGGTGATGACAGGATCAAAAATCGGCATTTTCAGCAATCAAAGGGACGTTACTCTGTGATAAATGGACCAACTTGGCTGGTTTTCGAACTCATCCGAGATTTTATCCCCAGCCACTTTACATATAAGTTTCAGAAAGATTCGATCAAAACTGAAAGGGCTACAGTGATGACAAGGTCAAAAATCAGCATTTTCAGCAATCAAAGGGACGTTACTCTACGATAAAAGGGCCGACTTGGTCGGTTTTCGAACTCATCCGAGATTTTATCCACAGCCACCTTACGTATAAGTTTCAGAAAGATCCGATCAAAACTGAAGGGGCTACGGTGATGACAAGGTCAAAAATCGGCATTTTCAGCAATCAAAGGGACGTAACTCTATGATAAACCAGCGGACTAAGCCAGTTTTCGAACTCATCCGAGGTTTTATCCCCAGCCATATAACATATAAGTTTCAGAAAGATCCGATCAAAACTGAAGGGGCTACGGTGATGACAAAGTCGACAAGAGCACCGCAAGCGGGTGCCAACGCTCGTCTGCAGTTTCTTTTAGAAAACAAAAGTTCTAAGTCAAATCAAATTGCAAGATGGAGTTATAAAACTTGTAGGGAATGTAGCTCTTGTGATGGTGAGTATGTGTATGAAGTTTCATGAAGGTAGGCCAAATACTTTTGGAAATATGGTCAAGGTTAAGTTTTTTGGTTAATTTTTCGAAAAATAGGTCAAAGGTCACATGTCAAAAAGCGTGGTATGACTGAAAAGGTCTTGTCCCAAGGAACATTCATGTGAAGTTGGAAGGCTCTGTTGTGTATAGTATTGAAATAAGAGACAAAAACAATTTAAAAAAACGGAGAGAAAAGGGGAGATAATTCAATCAAATTGCAAGATGGAGTTATAAAACTTGTATGGAATGTAGCTCTTGTGATGGTGAGTATGTGTATGAAGTTTCATGAAGGTAGGCCAAATACTTTTGGAAATATGGTCAAGGTTAAGGTTTTCGGTTAAATTTTCGAAAAATAGGTGAAAGTTCAAAGGTCAAGGTCACAGGTCAAAAAGCGTGGTATGACTGAAAAGGTCTTGTCCCAAGGAACATTCATGTGACGTTGGAAGGCTCTGTTGTGAATAGTATTGAAATAAGAGACAAAAACAATTTAAAAAAAAACGGAGAGAAAAGGGGAGATAATTCAATCAAATTGCAAGATGGAGTTATAAAACTTGTAGGGAATGTAGCTCTTGTGATGGTGAGTATGTGTATGAAGTTTCAAGTAGGTAGGCCAAATACTTTTGGAAATATGGTCAAGGTTAAGGTTTTCGGTTAAATTTTCGAAAAATAGGTCAAAGTTCAAAGGTCAAGGTCACAGATCAAAAAGTGTGGTATCACTGAAAAGGTCTTGTCCCAAGGAACATTCATGTGAAGTTTGAAGGCTCTGTTGTGAATAGTATTAAAATGAGAGCAAAAAATGTGTTTCAGAAAAAAATTGGAAAAGGGGAGATAATTCAGCCAAAATCAACAATGTTGTTATGGTCCTTGGTCAAAATGTAGCTCTTGTGATGATGAGTGTGTGTATGAAGTTTCATGAGGCTAGGTCTAATACTTTTTAAGTTATAGCCAAGGTTAAGTTTTTTTGGAACGACGCAGGACGACGCAGGACGACACAGGACGACGCAGGACGACGCAGGACGACTACGCAGACGCCGGAGTGATGACAATAGCTCGAAAGTTTTTTTTCAAAAAACAGACGAGCTAAAAATGGGCATTTTCACCAATCAAAGGGACGTAACTCTATGATAAATGGGCCGACTTGGCCGGTTTTCGAACTCATCCGAGTTTTTATCCCCAGTCACCTTACATATAAGTTTCAGAAAGATCCGATTTAAACTGAAGGTGCTACGGTGATGACAAGCATTTTCCCATAGTAAGTCTATGGGACCTTGTGGTTGCCATAGGAACCAAAGTTTTAGAGCGATTTCAAAAAAAAGTTTATGTCATCAATGCCCCACCAGAGGCATACTACAGGTGAGAAATGATTGAGATCAGCCTGCAGGATACAGAGATATAGCTGCTCAAAAGTGTGGACGGACGACGGACGGACGACGGACGACGGACGACGGAGGACCCACTATACTATAAGCTCCCCTGGAGCCTTCGGCCCAGGTGAGCTAAAAATGTTTATAGGGCAAACGTTTAAAGCTGAAAATCATTTACACGCGGGGGTTTTTTTCTACAAAGAACGGAACAGTGTTGTCGGCGCCAACGCCAAATCAGGTAAAAAAGAACGATAGTTTTGACTAACGTCACTTGACGTCACTAAAAATTATGTGACTCGACATGTGCTCGTTTGTTTGTTTGATTTGAGGTTTAACGTCCACGTCAACACTGTATAGGTCATTTGGAGACGTTACTTCCAATCTTATGGGACTTTATGGGAAGTCCAATCTTATGGGACTTTTACCCGACATTGAGATGAAATGACATCTCAAGCCCTATCGCGCATTGAAACCAATAGGGTTTATGAGCATGGACGGTCCGACTTGCACCGCTTTGCCTGGGCAGGCTTAGATCCTCTAAGCGGATTACCAGTACTAGTGTGCGGTCGGTTTCAGCTCTGCGTGGAAGCATCATGCAGCCCATCTATTATTAAAGCCCCGATGGGCGGGGCGGTTGGACTGTGCTCGTGCACTTTGGCATTGGCAAACAGAATCTACATAATCAGACGCCACATATTGCTAGAACTGATCAGATCTACTGTGCTTGCTTAAATTTAAATAGACAGTTCGATTCTCAGTTCATGACTATTTTCCCAACCTACACTCAGAGACGATCGATCCACCAGTACTCTCAGTGCTTTGATTACATAGGTTGTACACTGGAAATGAAAATGTAATGTTATGACCTAATCCCTCACACCATAATATAGTTTATCAACGACTTTTGAGAGTTCAACGATCAAGCGTGACAAGACTATTCCATGTTTTAGGGGAATCAGGTTTCGGATTTCTTTTTGCACAGGATTTTAAAATTATAAATAAGTTTTTTGATAATGCCATTATGTAGAAGTCGTGGCCAACTGATTAGTATGATGCAGTACGAATCTCAGTGAAACTATATCTCCCAATGTAAAATCCCAACTGAAGGTGACTTACCTAAAACACGGACTAGTCCAAAATTAAAAGTGCAGTCACGTCTCATTGCGGCTTGAAAGACTATACAATATCTAATGTTTATCTTCTAAAAACACTTCATTATTTGTTTTGTCAGTTGGTGAAACTAACAGACCGTGATGATATCCGAATTAATGATGGTTGTCTTGACTACGAAGCGTCATCATTGGCTGTTATTCTGCAACCGTGCGACGAGAAGAAATCTTCACAGAAGTGGAAGCAACAGGTACTATAGTGAACCTAATCAACATTCGCTGTCCTTGTGCAAATGTTGAAGGACCAAACGAGCACTCGTCATCCGCCCCATTCAGACTAACGTTTTTTTTTCGAACCATGGCCATGTTCCGCGTTCACATAAGGAGTACCTATCTGACGCAGACTATGGTGGTACTGTTCAGGTTTGTGTTCAGATTAGAGGTACCAGTACTCTGGCCTGCATACCAATCTTAATCCTCACGACAACCCCTTCACGACAACTCCTTCACGACAATCCCTTCACGACAACCCCTTCACGACAATCCCTTCACGACAACCCCTTCACGACAACGCCTTCACGACAACCCCTTCACGACAATCCCTTCACGACAACCCCTTCACGACAATCCCTTCACGACAACCCCTTCACGACAACTCCTTCACGACAACCCCTTCACGACAACCCCTTCACGACAATCCCTTCACGACAACCCCTTCACGACAACCCCTTCACGACAACCCCTTCACGACAACCCCTTCACGACAATCCCTTCACGACAACTCCTTTACGACAACCCCTTCACGACAACCCCCTTCACGACAACCCCTTCACGACAACCCCTTCACGACAATCCCTTCACGACAACCCCTTCACGACAATCCCTTCAATCCCTTCACGACAACCCCTTCAAGACAACCCCTTCACGACAACCCCTTCACGACAACCCCTTCACGACAACCCCTTCACGACAACCCCTTCACGACAATCCCTTCACGACAACCCCTTCAAGACAACCCCTTCACGACAATCCCTAGCATTGATAACAGTGTAGATTCACATTACGATAACACACCCTTATGTTAAAATGGCGTCTAACTCATCTCTAAAACTAATATTTTTAACATTTGTTTTCATATATTTTTCTTATTTCTAGTCCATATATAGATTGTGAGTGCTCATTCGAACCGCATCGGTGAACGCGGCGTCTGATCAGGGCCTGCGCTGTTTGCTGACAGAATTTTCCGTCAAAAGTAGAAAAAACGAAAAAAAAAAACAGAAAACAATGGGCCTGACATCCCTTATATGACAAATGGACTTGTCCAGCATATAGCAATGGAACAGACCACTAGCATACAGTGGGTAAAATCAACGAAAAAGCTGCGATGAAGTAAAGATGAAGACTCGACAGTTACAATTCGTTGAGACACATGGGGAAGCCATCTGATCAGGATCTACACGGCATGTCATTCAGTTTGTGAATTTTAATGAATAAAATACATCAAGTAATTTGATTGGTTGAAATGCAACAAAAGTGTGGCTAAATTAATTTATGCAGCGGGTTAAGATTTAAACCGATGATCTACCACTACAACCACTGCTGGATGGGAATGTTATTGCAACCATTACTGCTCAGTTTGGAGGAGTCTCATTACGATATCATGTTCGTGGCACATATTACATTCTTTATATACTCCATAGAGGATCTTACATGAGTGCTCATGTATTATTGAATTTATTAAACGAGTTGAGGAAAAGGGATAAAATGCGAGGCTTTGCCGAGCATTTTATCCCTTTTTCTCAACGAGTTTAATAAATTCAATAATACATGAGCACGAATGCAAGATTCTATTTATCATATGACATTAAAAGCGTATTTTATTCAAGATTGTTTACAAAAATGTCAACATTCCGCCGTTAGTAAACGCGACGTCATTAAGGACGTCGTACATGTAACGTTACGGGACGTATCTAGCTAATTTGCATATTTAATCCACTAGTGGATTATCGAAAATAATACATGACGTTATTACACTCTCAGACGCGACGTCATATGATAAAAAACGGTTAATTGTCTGGTAAAATATGTGGCATATTCCTTATTCCTACTCAGGGCATAAGTTGCTGGTGCTCGTTAGAACAGCTTCTAACAAGTACCCACAGTCTATGTCTTGGAGCAGAAATTAGACAAACTATCTATCCCCCATAAATTCCAGTTTTCTCTATATAAAGTTCCAGCGTAAAGGCTTACTGAGAATAAGAGAGAATTTAATTTTATGCAATGTTGGTTAGTGCCTGATTCTCTGTCTCTGGTCGGCCCCATCGGGGTTTAACTGTTGGTTTTATTTTGCTCCAGCATTTCAGTGGTTTCTTGTTGCCGAGTAATCACCTATGTTTCATCTTTGTGGTTGTTTCATTTTTGTGTTCTCAGAGATGTTGCACTGATGAGTTAGGAGGCCTTCATGTGGACTGAACAAATTATTTGTCTAATTCGAGACGGAAGTAAGTGCGAGGATTGCAGCTGCGTAAAATCGATTTAAACCCACATTCGAATTCGTTTCACTGACCGTTCCAAAGCGGTTCTTCTGTCGCGGTTTATTTTGTTATGGTTTGTCTTTGAGTGTGTGTATCGCTTATATTACTTTGTTTTGGATAGCCAATTTGCCATTTTGTGGGACAGTGACTGTCCTTTTGGCTTTCCGCTCTTGATGTTTCCATTAGGGTCTAGTTATTTCATGTTTGTGTTTCTTTCCTTTTGATGTTTCTGATTGGAGTTGTTTGGTAGATGTATCGATTCTTAATCATTGCCTTCATTCCTATTTTTTTTTATATTTTTTATTATTATTATTTCACGGTCTTATTTACGTGATGGTTGCAGCGATCGGATTCTTTGCGGTTCTGTTCCATACTTTTCAGTTCTGTGATGTATTCCTTGCTTCGCAAGGATAACCCTTGTATAGAACATATTTAATTTCATTACAGCTGGTGTGTGGGAATGTGTGGCGGCGGTAAATAAAAATCAAAATGAGTTCCTTTAAGAGCAATGAAAACATTCATAAGAAAGAAAATGGGTCATACTACGTAGTTTCGGCTAATAAAGCCTCATCAGTGACCCTGTAATGATCCGACAACGAAAGCCAGATGAAACATACTGCAATTTTGCGAATTTCGAATAGGCAGTCGATTCAAAGACTGATATAAATCAAAATGGGGTCCAAATAATTAAAAACCTGTCTAAAATATGAGTCTAAACCAATACAATTTATTTCTGATTTCTCAAAATATTCACGCTGATCTCAAAGGACCAAAAGTAAAATATAAACTGCACTATGGTTGATGTACGGGGAGACGTTTTACGGCCGCCACACGGCACAACACCAGCTGCAGTGAAGGCAAATAAAAATCAAAATGAGTTCCTTTAAGAGCAATGAAAACATTCATAAGAAAGAAAATGGGTCATACTACGTAGTTTCGGCTAATAAAGCCTCATCAGTGACCCTGTAATGATCCGACAACGAAAGCCAGATGAAACATACTGCAATTTTGCGAATTTCGAATAGGCAGTCGATTCAAAGACTGATATAAATCAAAATGGGGTCCAAATAATTAAAAACCTGTCTAAAATATGAGTCTAAACCAATACAATTTATTTCTGATTTCTCAAAATATTCACGCTGATCTCAAAGGACCAAAAGTAAAATATAAACTGCACTATGGTTGATGTACGGGGAGACGTTTTACGGCCGCCACACGGCACAACACCAGCTGCAGTGAAGGCAAATAAAAATCAAAATGAGTTCCTTTAAGAGCAATGAAAACATTCATAAGAAAGAAAATGGGTCATACTACGTAGTTTCGGCTAATAAAGCCTCATCAGTGACCCTGTAATGATCCGACAACGAAAGCCAGATGAAACATACTGCAATTTTGCGAATTTCGAATAGGCAGTCGATTCAAAGACTGATATAAATCAAAATGGGGTCCAAATAAACGTCTCCCTGTCCTACATCATAGTGTAGATTATATTTTCTTGTCCTTTGGGATCATTGATTCCATTCTGGAATTTGTAAAATATCCGAGGGTCACTGATGAGACCTATTTGGCCGAAACTAACTAGTCTGGCCCCGAAAACATGTACACTCCATACTTTTCAGTTCTGTGATGTATTCCTTGCTTCCAAAGGATAACCCTTTTATAGAACATATTATATTCAGCATATAGTTGAATTTATTGTAAAATATGTTTTTCAGGGTGATCACCTCCTACACAAACAAAGCGGTCTTTGCCTGACACTAAAGACGGATAGCGTTAACAACGTCGTCCTACAGGACTGCGCAGATGAACCATCAAAATCATGGAAAATCGTTCCATCAAAATGAAATATATATGATTGATTTTGAATTCTGGTTGTAATATTCTTCAAATAATCGAGATTATTATTTTGATTGGTGACGGGGAACATGGGATCACTTTCCCCGCTTGGGAGCATATTTGCCCTTGCCGTTAAACATGCGTTCGCATTCCCCGCCTGGGAGCGATATTTGCCCTCGCCTAAGGGCGAGGGCAAATATCGCTACCAAGCGGGGAATGTGACATCGTGTTCCCTACCAAGAATCGAAATAGCGAATTTGTTACCCTGCAATTATTTCTTCGACATTTTATACATCGTTGCAATGTTTTCCAAAGTTTTTGGCAAGGGCCTTGTGTGAAGTGCATGTTTTCATTTGACGTTATCACTACGTTGACACACAGTGCACAGCGGGGAAACGTTTACGGCATGATAGAGTGAGAGTTTTATAACTGAAGACAATTAAACAAAGTACGGAATGAAATGAAAACAATCTGATGTTTTGTATTTATTTATTTATATATTTAATGTGGTGCATGAAATTATTTTGCTTTCATTTCTAACCGACTGTGCAGTAAATCCAAGATGGCGTATATCGCAATTCAGCGAAGGCAAGCACGAAAGGATAATATTTTCTTATCGCGGGCATTATTGAAATTAATTGCCCTTGCGTTGTCCAGTTCAAAGCTTGCAAATTTGTTAACAGTATAACATAGGGCTTTATTTCATATCTTTAACATATAATTACTTCTCTGATGAAGATTTATAACATTTCCCTTTTTGATATTCCAAACATAGGTTGTGGGTGTTTGTGCCAATGCATTTCAAATATTGCTTGGGCGTGTAAACACACATATTTCGGCTCTTAAGAGAGAATTTCGAAACCTTACACACTTGAATGTTACAGTTTTACAGAAAAAGGCAGGCGACAACGATGTGTCAAAACAGATTGACCGTACAACATTGGGTTTTAAATTACGAGACAAAACCTGCTGTTACGGTTCCGCATCACGGTTCTAAAAGTACACATAAACTAAGTTAAAAAGTACACATTGGTTTTGGTTTTGGTAGCAATAAGATAAATATCAAATTTATCACAATTGTCATCAGAGAATTAACCGTAAAGGAGATATTTGGAAATGCACTTTCTCACACATGGGACTAGACAATCTCTTTGTATGACAGTGTGAGCGTTCTTTGTAACACACTCCTGTCTCTATCTATAGTTTATTAGCTGTTTCAATATGTCAACCATTGCCTAATATAGGATAATATGCAGTGGAACTATATTTTAATGTCTTCTGTTGCATATTTTGTTACTCCCTTGATTGTTTTGTTTGTATAGGGGATTAACGGCCCAGTCAACACTATTTTAGATCATTTTTGAGCCGGTCAGTTTACCTAATCACACTTTTCCACGGCAGGCTTACACGCAAGCGTTTAACCAGTACAGTGCACATTCTTTTGTCAGAAACTGACAACTGCCCTTCTTGGATCAGCGGAAGGGAGTGAATGACCGAAGAAAAGATTTCATGACCAATCTGCACGAAAGAATGTTGCCGACCCCGGCAGGTATCGAACCCGCGTCCTCCTGATCACCAGTCAGACTTACCTCACCCTCACCTCACCTTTCGACTTGACAATATTTATATTAGATTCGGTACTAAGTTATTTAGACAAATTGTGGGCATTCCGATGGGTACGAATTGCGCACCTCTTGTGGCTGATCTATTCTTGTATTGTTATGAAAGAGACTTCATGTTGTCGCTTTCCATTGATAACCAATCTGAAAGTACATGTATTGAAGATTTTAGCTCCACTTCTAGATATTAAGATGATTTATTGAATATTGATAATACCTATTTCGATGGTTTGATCAGTCAGATTTACCCCCCAGAACTTCAGTTAAATAAAGCAAATTCTTCTGATACCGAGGCCCCGTTTTTGGATTAACATCTATCTATTGTAGATGGGTTTGTTTCGTGCAAAATTTATGATAAACGCGATGACTTTGATTTTGAGATTGTAAATTTTTCTTTTTTGGATGGTGATGTTCCTCATGCGCCATCCTATGGCGTTTATATTTCGCAATTAATTCGATTTGATAGAGTGTGTAGTCATGTAACTGACTTCAACACACGTAATAAATTATTAACGGCTAAACTTCTTAATCAGGGTTATCGGTACCATACACTACGCAAAGCCTTTTCAAAATTTTATAGACACCATTATGATTTAATTTCAAAATTCAATATTGGACTTAAATCTCTTCTGCAACAAGGTCTATCGGAACCCGAATTTTTATGGTGACTTAGTATATAAATTCAGAAAAATATATAACCGCTATGACTTTAGCACCCAATTTCGTAAAATCATTCTTCGATATAAAAATATTGGGTACAACATAAATATTATACGACAGACTGCATGCATGGTAGTTAACCCAATCACGGTTGGCAACTTTGCTCCCCTCTTTAATTGCACACCGGTGGGTCAGGCCTCAGATTCTATGACGGTTCCAACGTAAAGGCTTATTGAGAATTAGACAGATCTAATTCAAGGTAATGTTGGTTGGTGTCTGATGCTATGTCTTTGGTCGGGCCCATCGGAGTCTAACTGTTGGTTTTCTTTTGCTCCAGCATTTCAGTGGTTTCTTGCTGTTGTGTCCTAACCGTTGTCTCAACTCTGTGGTTCTCTGATTATTTGTGTTCACGGAGTTTTTGCATTGGTGGGTTGGGGGGGGGCCTTCATGATGACTGAACAAATTATTTGTCTAAATCGCGACGGAAGTAAGGGCGAGGATTGTGGCCACGTAAAATAGATTTAAGCCCCCCAGTGGAATTCTTTCCACTGACCGTTCCAAGGCCGTTCTTCTGTTGCCGTTTATTTATGTTGTTGTTTGTTACTACTGACTGTGTGTATCACTTGTGTCTTTTTATTTTGGATGGCCATTTGGCCATTTTGTGGGAGAGTAACTCTCCTTATTCCCATCCTTTGTTTAGGTTTATATTATGGTCTGGTCGCTTCATGTTTGTGTTTCTTTCCCTTTGGTGTATTTGATGGGAGGAGACAGTTAATTGTATCGATTTCTGATCTTTGTTTTACTTCTACTTCACCCCCCAGAACTTCAGTTAAATAAAGCAAATTCTTCTGATAACGAGGCCCCTTTTTTGGATTTACATCTATCTATTGCAGATGGGTTTGTTTCATGCAAAATTTATGATAAACGCGATGATTTTGATTTTGAGATTGTAAATTTTCCTTTTTTGGATAGTGATGTTCCTCGTGTGCCATCCTATGGCGTTTATATTTCGCAATTAATTCGATTTGCCAGAGTGTGTAGTCATGTAACTGATTTCAACACACGTAATACTTTTTTAACGGCTAAACTTCTTAATCATGGTTATCGGTACCATACACTACGCAAAGCCTTTTCAAAATTTTATAGACATCATTTTGATTTAATTTCAAAATTCAATATTGGACTTAAATCTCTTGTGCGACAAGGTCTATCGGAACCCGAATTTTATGTTGACTTAGTATGTAAATTTAAAAAAAATATATAACCGCAATGAATTCAGCACCCAATTTCGTAAAATCATTCTTCGATATAAAAAAAAATGGGTACAACATAAATGTTATAGTTAACCCAATCACGGTTGCAAACTTTGCTCCCCTCTTTAATTGCACGCCTTTGGGTCCGGCCTCAGATTCTATGCCGTTTCCAACTTAAAAGCTTATTGAGAATCAGAGAGATCTAATTCAAGGTAATGTTGGTTGGTGCCTGATGCTCTGTCATTGGTCGGACCCATCGGAGTCAACCTGTTGGTTTTCTTTTGCTCAAGCATTTCTGTGGTTTCTTGCAGTCGATTCCTCACCGTTGTTGTTTGATTATTTGTGTTCACGGAGATGTTGTACTGATGAGTTAGGAGGCCTTCATGCGGAATGAACAAATTATTTATCTAAATCGCAACGCAAATACGGGCGAGGATTGTGGCCACGTAAAATCAATTGAAACCCCCCCTCCCCCCGGTGGAATTCGTTTCACTGACCGTTACAGGGCGGTTCTTATGTTGCGGTATATTTTTGTTATGGTTGGTCAGAAGTTTGGAGGCCTTCATGCGGACTGAACAAAGTATTTGTGTTAATCGCGACGGAAGTAAGGGCGAGGATTGTGGCCACATAAAATCGATTTAACCCCCCCCCCCCCAGTGAAATTCGTTTCCTCTGACAGTCCAAGGCGGTTCTTTTGTCGCGGTTTATTTTTGTTATGGTTTGTCTTTGGGTGTTTGTGTCGCTTGTACTATTTTATTTTGGATAGCCTATTGGCCATTTTTTGAGAAAGTAATTGTCCTTTTGGCTTTCCGCTGTTGGTGTTTCCATTAGGGTCTATTGTTTCATGTTTGTGTGTCTTTCCCTTTGGTGTCTCTGATGGGAGCTGTGGATTGATTGTATCGACTCCTGATCATTTTCTCCACTTATATTTAGAGGGGTCCTTTTTTCACGGACTTGTTCATGTGATGAAACGTTTCACAAAATAGAAGTGAAGGCAATGACCAATAATTGATAAAATTAGCCTACAACTCCCATCAGAGGCACCAACGAGAAGAAAACATAAACATGAAACAACTAGACACCAATGTAAACATCAATAGCGGAATGCCAAAAGGACAGTTGCTCTCTCATAAAATGGTCAATTGGCTAACCAAAGCGATAAACACATTCAAAGACAAACTATCACAAAAACAAGAGGTCAAAGATGGTCCTATATTGCTCACCTGAGCTAACAGATTCAAACTTTTAGGTAGTGCCATATTTTGAAGGATATATGCGAGGACACGGTCAAAAACAGGTATTTTAAGCATTCAAGGAGATGTAACTCAATGAGAGATCGGCAGACATCACCAGTTTTTTTAAACTCACCCAAACCGTCATTCCAAACTTACTTGTAAGCTAGTTTCAGGACGATTCGATCAAAACTAAAGAACTTTGGTGCAAAATATTTATTTTCAGCAAAAAAGGTGACTTATACCTTATCTAATGTGCCAACAGTATTAGTTTGCAAACTCATTCAAGCTTTAATCCCTAACGTATGTGTATGTTTCAGGACAATCCGTTCGAAATGATGATGACAATGTCCAAAGTTGGCATTTTCAGCAATCAGAGGGACATAACTCTACGATAAATAGGCCGACCTCACCAGTGTTTAAACTCACCCAAACTTTTATCCCTGACTAACTTGTTTGTAAGTTTCAAGAAGATTCGATCATCGAGTCCTCACCGTTGTCTCACCTCTGTGGTTCTTTGATTTTTGTGTTCACGGAGATGTTGCACTGATGAGTTAGGAGGCCTTCATGCGGACTGAACTAATAATTTGTCTAAATCGCGACGGAAGTAAGGGCGAGGATTGTGGCCACGTAAAATCGATTTAAGCCCCCCCCCCCCCAGTGGAAATCTTCAAATGACCGTTCCAAGGCGGCTCTTCTGTGGCGATTTATTTATGTTGGTGTTTGTTACTTACTGTGTGTATCACTTGTGTCTTTTAATTTTGGATGGCCATATGGCCATTTTGTGGGAAAGTAACTGTCCTTATGGCCTTCCTTTGTTTAGGTTTCCATTATGGTCTGGTCGCTTAATGTTTGTATTTCTTTCCCTTTGGTGTCTTTTATGGATGGAGTAAGTTAATTGTATCAATTCCTGATCTTTGTTTTACTTCTACTTTTCATTATGTTAACACTCTTCAACAAGAACTTGGTGGTACTAAAGCCTATGAACTTCAGCCTTTAGCTGTAGAGAGGGCTTTAGTTGATGACCACATTTGTCATTCAGACACGCTTCCTACGTTATATTGGTTACCTTAACTTCATAAAAGACCGTACAAAGCACGGTTTATTGCAAATTCAAGCTCTTGTACCACCACTGAACTCTCCAAATTATTTACTTCATGTTTGACTGCCATCAAAAAGCATGTGAAACAATATTGCGACAAAGTCTTCGAAAGATCAGGTAGAAATCTGTTTGGTCTATACAAAATTCTAATGGAGTTTCAAATAAATTGAAATCCAGGCGTGTTCGTGCTTCAAATATGTTCTATAAAAGAGTTATCCTTTGGAAGCAAGGAATGCACCACAAAACTGGAAAATATGAAGTGTGCATGTTTTCTGGGCCAGACTAGCTAGTTATGGCCAATTAGGCCTCATCAATGACTCTCACGTATTTTCGAAATTCCACAATGGAACCAATGGCCCCAAAGGACAAGAAAATACAAACTACATTATAATGAAGGGCAGGGAGACGTTTTACCGCCGCCACACATTCCCAGACACCAGCTGTAGACTGTCTACTCATGGTTTTTTCACCCTTTACACTACACTTCCTCATAATCTTATAAAAGAAAAACTTCGTAATAAATTGTTAACGGCTAAACTTCTTAATCAGGGTTATCGGTATCATAAACTACGCAAAGTAGGAGTGAAACAAAGATCAGGAATCGATACAATTAACTTACACCACCCATCAAAGACACCAAAGGGAAAGAAACACAAAGCCTTTTCAAAATGTTATAGACGTTATTCTGATTTAATTTCAAAATTCAATATTGGACTTTAATATCTCCTTTAATAAGGTCTCTTGGAACCCGAATTTTATGGTGACTTAGTATACAAATTCAGAAAAATATATAACCGCAATGACCTCAGCACCCAATTTCGTAAAATCATTCTTCGATATAAAAATATTGGGTACAACATAAATGTTATACGACAGACTGCATGCATGGTAGTTAACCCAATTACGGTTGACAACTTTGCTTGCCTCTTCAATTGCACGCCGGTGGGTCAGGCCTCAGATTCTATGACGGTTCCAGTGTAATGGCTTTATGAGAATTAGAGAGATCTAATTCAAGGTATTGTTGGTTGGTGCCTGATGCTCTATCTCTGGTCGGACCCATCGGAGTCTAACTGTTGGTTTTCTTTTGCTCCAGCATTTCAGTGGTTTCTTGCTGTTGAGTCCTCGCCATTGTTTCATCTCGGTGGTTGTTTGATTATTTGTGTTCACGGAGATGTTGCACTGATGAGCTAGGAGGCCTTCATGCGGACTGAACAAATTATTTGTCTAAATCGCGACGGAAGTTAGGGCGTGGATTGTGGCCACGTAAAATCGATTTGGGCAACCCCCCACCCCCTACCCCCCAGTGGAGTTCTTTTCCGCTGGCCGTTCCAGGGCGGTTCTTCTGTCGCGATTAATTTTTGTTATGGTTTGTCTTTAGGTGTTTGCGTCGCTTGTGTTATTTTATTTTGGATAGCCTGTTGGTCATTTTGTTGGATGTAACTGTCCTTTTGGCCGCTGTTGATGTTTCCGTTAGGTCTGTTGCTGCATGTTTGTGTTTCTTTCACTTTGGTGTCTCTGATGGGAGCTATGGGTTGATTGTATCGATTTCTGATCAATGCCTCTACTTATATTAAGGAGCTAAGGTGAGGACAAAGTCAACAACAGGCATTTTCTGCAATCGAAGTGACGTATCTCTTTGACAAATCGGCTGATCGCATCAGTTTTCGAAATCCTCCGAGCTTTTATCCCCAACTTACTTACATGTAAGTTTCAAGAAGATTAAAAAAAACTGAAGGAACTACCGTGATGACACGGTAAGCATTTTCTGCAATAAAGTAGAACGTGAATCTAAGAAAAATATGCTGACCTGACCGGTTTTCAAACTCATGCAAGCTTTTATACCTGACTTGCTTTTATGTAACTTTGAAGAAGATCCGATATAAACTGAAGTGGCTATGGTAATGACAAGGTCCAAAATAAGTTATTGCTGCAATCAAAGGGATGTAACCCCTAACAGATATTCTTTATAACGGAAAATTCTTTATAACGGCAAAATAATAGGGAACAAATATTGTTGTTATAAAGAGGGTAGTCTGTTACCCATTTGGTTAAACGTGTGAACTAAAACTTAAAATTGGTCTTTGGTCACGTGATATGTGGTGGTCTTGTAATTTGTGGTGGTCCCACACAATACGTTATGAAATAGAATTGTCGATCGGATGTAATTACAATTTATTTAGTAATATTTCTGTGAGAATGTTCCTTATAGATATTCTTATGTAGAAAACGAGTCATCTTCTTATGGCAATTGTTTTTGTCTCATCAACAATAGACACAATAGACTTCATCGGACACTATGTCATGAACAAAAGCCCGACACGCATTCTACGCGAGATAAACGACATGTTGACATAGAAAATAATCTAGAGGAACGTTTGATATTCTGATTACGTTGTTGACTATGTACCTATTATAGGTTGTATTACAACATTTGTAAAAGAAGCATATAATATTGGGAGCCAATTGTCATATCTAAGATGGTGTTATACTTGTAAGTGGTTCATATGTTGGAATCAAAATAACAAGACTTCTGTTTTAACTTGTAACACAGTAGGGGTTCTTGTATGTATTGTTTTTCTTATATTAGAAATGACCTATATCATATAGGTAGGGTCAGGCGAGAAGACAATCCCAGTACATTTTTTACAGTAGATGAAAACTGCGAAGTAATATCAGACCATAATTGTGACCAACACTCACATGACCGGTCAAAGTCAGGTTAATTCCGTTTAATGACGGATTGAGATGAAAACTGCGAAGTAATATCAGACCATAATTGTGACAAACACTCATATGACCGATTCAAAGTCAGGTTAATTCCGTTTAATGACGGATTGAGTGCTCATATGACTAGCCCCGAGCGATAGCTGTCATGTGAACCCGGTCAAAGTTAGTTTAAATACCGTTTAATGACTGATTAAGTGCTGATGCATGGATGTGTCATGTTTTTATGGTCAGTTATGAAACCTAGGAGATGTATATAAACTGGGGTTGTTTTCTAGTCGGCAGTCAGTCTTTCACTCCGCTTGGTAAAGAGCTGAAATAAAGCAAGTTGAACATTTTCCGTGTGTTCTGTTTCCTTGACTGTGTGACAGATAAACGAAGTGGTGAACCGTGACCAGATCTGAAGAAAAAGAAGGAGAAGAGGAACTAAGGTAAGTGTCTTTTTGTTTATTGCTTTTCTTGTAATGGCGGAAGGAAATCAGTTGCCAGATGTTGATCAGAATGCTCAAAATGTTTTATTTCACAATGAAGTCACAAACGCTTTTCGGCAATTAACAGAACAACTTGGGGCTTTATCAAATTCGGTTGGTAATGCTAGTATAGGGCAGTTTATTTCACCTTTTGATGGGAAAAACAGTAGAGAATTTCATCCTTGGGTAAAACAAGTAGAGAAATTTTGTAAATTGACAAATGTACCAGCAAACGGCGTGAAACTTGTAGCGTACAATGCTAGCAGAGAGGCTGTTAGTAATTTTCTTGCTAGATACTTGACTCAATTTCCCGCAGCAACTTGGGACATGATAAAAATAGAACTTTCTCGCAGGTTTTCCACTATTATTGACCCCTCCCATGCGTCCTGTTTATTACGGCGCATTCATCAAAGGGACTCAGAATCGGTACAGTCTTATGCAGAAAGGCTGATTGAATTAGCGGAACAGGCTTCCACAGGTTTGGACAACGCTGCGCAGCAAGCTTTGGCTACGCAGTTGGTGGGGTATTTTATTGATGGGTTAACATCAGACCAAATTAAAATGAAACTTCTTAGGGTAAACCCACCCACTCTGGATGAGGCGGTAAATAGTGAGATATATGAGGTAAATTTGAGAAAACGGTTCAATCTCCGCGCAGGCAGAGATATGCAGCCTGATCGGCCTGGTCATGAGCCAATGGATATTGGTCATATTCGACCAAGACGATGGCAAAACCCAAGACGTGAAAGGGGAGGTAATTATGACCAAAGAAGGCAGGTCAACGCAGTAAGCAATCAAGAGAGTTATTATAGCCGAGGGCAAAATTCTCAATACAGACAGCAAGGTCATGAGCTAGGTCATAAGACCAGATTCAATATGAACGGAAGGCGCTGTTATCTTTGCAATTCGCCAAATCATTTACAAAGAGAGTGTCCTGAGAAAACTCGACCTAAAAGCGCAACCCAAGATGAAACCACTCAGGAACAGAAAAACCATTTAAACTAAAAACCTCTCTCTATCGTAAGGCGGCAGATAGAGGGAGAAATAGCACATCAACATTTAAAATTTCTTTGGCGGGAAATCCAAATTCATGTTGTTTAACATTAGAGAAAAGAAAACTAAGAGCTTTGGTAGATTCAGGAGCTGAAGTAAGTCTAATAAATTTAAAAACTTACCAGTCCTTAAAAGTAAAATCCCCTTTAAGAAAAATAAAAGTAAATCTGCAGTCAGTAAATGGGGAACAACTAAAGGTGCATGGCATAACTAATTTAAACTTTTCGCTCAAGGGCACAAAATTGAACCATAATTTTTACGTAGTTTCTAACATGAATAGGAACATATTTTAGGACAAGATTGGCTGATAAAAAATGGGGTCAGAATGTATTACGACTTAGGCTGCCTGAGGGTAAATAACACTTATGTTCCTTTAGTTGAAGATATACATATAGCATCAATTGTACGGTTAAAGTCTACACTGGTGCTTAAACCACACACTGCCTATGTTTGCAAGGGCAGGGTGAAAAACAACCCACAAATATCAAAACAATGCATTTATCAAGTGTCCGCAATTGAGCAGAGCTTCATTAGCAATGAACCAGGGATAGAATTGACAGATGCTGTCATAAAATTAGATGACTCAGGGTCATGTCCAGTCCGCATAGCTAATAACACAGGTAAAACATACAAATTAAAGAAAGGATGTGTCATAGGAAAAGTTAATCAGGTGACTATCAGGGGCAAAATACTTCACATCTATGGACCTTCGGGCGGGTTACTGGCAGGTTAAGTGCCATGAGGACTCCCAAGACCGTACTGCATTCACGTGTCACAGGGGCCTTTTCTCCTTTAAGGTCATGCCATTTGGCTTGTGCAATGCGCCGGCCATCTTCACTGAGCTCATGAGTGAGGTGTTAAGTGGCTTAGACGACTTTGCCGCAAGCTATTTAGATGATGTGTTAATTTGGTCAAATAGCTTGGAGGAACATTTGAATCATATCCAACAAGTATTTGATAGATTTAGACAGCACAAACTAAAACTAAAGCTTAAAAAGTGTAGCTTTCTCCAAAAAGAAACTTCTCATTTAGGGTTTGTCATAAGCAAGCAAGGGGTAAAACCGGATGAAAATAAGGTACAGGCAATACGGAGCATGCCTCCACCTAGTAGTGTCAGGGAAGTAAGGGGTTTTATTGGTGCTATGTCTTGGTATCGGAGGTACGTGCCAAACTTTTCAAAGATAGCTGAACCTTTAATTGCCTTGACAAGAAAACATGCTAGGTTTAAGTGGACACCTGAATGTCAGACTGCTTTCGAATTTCTTAAAGAAAGTTTGTCGGTCATTCCACTGCTTGCCTATCCGGACACCAATTTGCCATACAAACTATACACAGATGCAAGTGCAGACTGCATAGGGGCTGTCCTGTCCCAGAAACAGGAAGACATTGATGAAGACGGAAATGGAACGGGCAAGATGGTCGAAAAGCCCATTTATTTCCTGTCGCATAAACTCAGCCCTACGCAATGTAGGTATTCCACTACTGAAAGGGAATGTTATGCCATTTATTATGCGCTGCAGAAGTTGCACACCTACTTGCACAATGCCCAGTTTGAAATCTTCTGTGATCACCAACCCCTGAAATACCTCCTTGGGAGCCCAATGATGAATAAAAGGGTACAGATGTGGGCCCTTACCATACAGGGGTACAATGCAGAGATAAAATATATAAAAGGAAGCTCGAATTGCTTGGCAGATATGCTTTCGCGACTTCCGGGAAACGAAGAGGATAAGGTGCCTCAAGGCCAGTCAGTTACTGAGGAAGAAATAGTCCCTGACGTATCTGACCGGTCATATGAGATAGGGGTAATTAACTCCAACGAGGCTGACCTAAATAAATTTGCATCATGTAAATTTCAAGAAAATGACAAGTTAAATAAACCAGACACTTTGGGGTTAGACATGGTTGCTGAACAATTAAAAGACCCAGAAATATATACTATAAAAACTCAGCTAGAGGCGGATAGTCAGGCCCATAAGAAATACATAGTATTAGACAATGTACTATACTATATTTCCCATGTTGACGAAGACCCAGTAGTACGCCTATATGTCCCAACTCACCTCACTGAAAAGGTAATAGCAAACATCCACAGTGTAGTACATTTGGGGTTCGATAAGACCTTTGACGCCATACGGTCAAAATATTTCTGGCCGAACCTATATAAACATGTATATGACTATGTTTCCAAATGTGTAGATTGCCAGACCCGCAATATGCAGAAGGTTAAGTCCCCCTTAAAAGAGGTCGACACACCCCCTTTTCCATTTGCAAAAATGGCCATAGATATGGTGGGACCCTTACCCAAAACCTTATCAGGGAATCAGTACATCTTTACGGCCATTGATTGGTACTCTGGTTACTTAGAGGCGTGGCCACTACCTGATAAAAAGGCTGACGGCATCGCTCATCTCATACTAGATGAGTTATTTCCCCGATATGGGTGCCCATTAGAGGTGGTGTCGGATAATGGAAAAGAACTGTGCAATGCCACCCTGGAGAACCTCTTTAACAAGTTAAACGTCCGTCACAGGAAAACGAATGTTTACAGCCCAAATGAAAACAGGGTCGAGCGATCCCATAGAACGTTGTTAGACGTGTTGTCCAAAAAGGTAAAAGACAACCCGCAGGCATGGGATTTGTACTTAAATCAAGCCCTAGCAGCTATACGGTTCAGTGAAAATGTGTCAACCAAGCAATCCCCCTTCTTTTACTTGTTCCAGCGAGACCCCGTCTTACCCATTGATAACTTGCTCAAACCCCGACGAAAGTATTATGGTGATGACATCATAGAAAGGGGCTTAGAACAAACTCATCAAGCCTTCGTATTAATGCACCGTAGGCGTAAACAAGCTCATAGAAGACAGGCAAAATATGCAGACAAAACCCGTAAGATAACAGACTTCAAAGTAGTGCAACCTGTGTATCTTAAGAAACATAAACGAAACAGCAAAATAGACAAAAAATGGAGTCCATATTTTAGGATAATAAAGCAATTAGGGGACAAGACTTGGGAGTTAAGAGATCAATTAACAGGGGAGATCCTAAAAAGCAGTGCTGACAATATGAGGCTAGCTAACATAGATGAGTGGGAGATACCAAAATCCCAGAGCCAGCGAAAGTTTCGCAGAGCCCACTATGTCATGACCCCTGAAGGCACAGAAAACGAGACCGCGACATCAGACACTGATTCAGAATCAGAAGGTCCGGACGTTCGTTTAGCTAAGAAGTACCGAAGGGTAAGGTCAGACTCCGAGGAGGAAGAACACATTCCTCTGGCTGAGCTTGCCCGCAGGCTAAAAGCTAGGAAAGCTAGGCTAAGACAAGAAAATGCAGACCTTAATTCAAGGGAAACAACCCAGAAAAGAAATATCATGAAAGATAAGGGTAGTGGGTCCGAAACAGCTTCTGAACATACCAGCTCGTCAGACAATGAAAACAGCGGCCTAAGTGGCTCTGAAAGAAGCTCTGACGAGGGCAGGGTCAGAAAAATGGAAGTAGATAATGTCATCAGAAACAAACAAAAGAAATTCCGTAGAGTTAAAACGGAAAAGAGTAAAGTTAAAACTTTGCTCGAGAGCCTTGTTGATGTGCTATAAAGCTGCCTAAACCTTTTGTAAATAAGAAAAATGAACAATTAGGGTGATGGAATTTGATACTTAATTGTGTTTTTTTTGTTTTGTTGTAGCCGACAGCTTATACCCACAACTAGAAGCAACCCTCTTATTAACTTGGTTTTTGTTCTTTTGATAATAAGAAAATTATTAAAACTATGTCGGCTAATGCAGGATTCACCTCAGAACTCGTGGGGTTCGAAAGGCGTTTGGCCTTTATTGATTGGTGCGAGTTTCCAGAGGCCGTTAAGCTGGAACTCAAGGATTTCATAACTTGGGGTGAATTCAGTTTACTCGATCACGAGCCATGCGCACTCTTCAACCTACTGGAGAGGTTCGCGCTCCTCAACGTTGTGGCCTACCTGACTGAGGTGGGAATGTGTGAGAGCTGCCTTCAAGAAGTCGAGCAGCATCTGAAGGAGATCACAAACTATTTGATCTCTAACCTTTCACATGGGGCTGACGCGCTAACAAGGCCTTCGACCTTGTACATGCGCTGTCTCAAGAATATCGTCCTTCGTAGACAGGGTGTCCTACAAGCGACCGTCAATGACAGGTCCATACCGCGCCTTATGCGTTTCCATATCAACTATTATAGGAAACTGCACATTCATCTGGAGATGTTTAAGGTGGAGCAGACAGGTCTGCCATGGGAGGTCATTGAAGACCTATACACCCTGAAAGATCTGAATGATTTGGGGAAAGCAGAGTCTCCCATGAGCCTCTACGAGATCCTTGAAAGAGGGGTGGTCTATGATGTAGTCCATCGACTAAGATGGGGGGGGGGGGGTACTGCTGAGAATTTTATAGAATTAATAGAAATAAAATACAGATGGGTTAGGAGAAGTCTCTTAGAAATCCACTTTGGGTACGATCTTCTTCACGACGAGAGACCGGATTTCTTCGAAAGGTCCCTGCATTATGTCATGAGGAACATACCCCTGCCTTATGATTTTACGGAAATGGCGGCCCGACTGCGCCGCATAATTACATTTCACCAAGAATATTATGAGGACCTCTTCGCGTTTGCGTAAGGCCCAGTAGTGACCGATGACCTATTTTTGAGGTCAATTTCATGGAAACCGATCATTCCCGACCACCATTCCAGGTCGTACTAGTAATGATCTTTGTGTTTTTCAGGTTGAGATGGCTCGTGTGACCACATTCCTTCTTATTTTTGGCTATGGGTTAGTTTTAATTGAATCGGATCCTGCAGTTGATCATTCGATAATTCACGAAAATGTCTTATTTTACAAGGACGGGGAGATGTCTCTCTCTAGTTCCCGTTGGATTTTAACTTTAGTATTGGATATTGGAGTATACGAAAATTTCATTAGTAAGCTTACGGCTGATTTGAAAATGGCTAAGAACCTAACAGTATGGGCGTCTAATCATTACAGTAGTGATAGACTGGCGGGGTATTCATCTGTCTTTCGGTCTCTTCAAGATGAGATCATCATGTTAGAAAACATTAACGTTGACATTAAAAGGAATTTTTTGAACTTGAAATCTTTGAAGCATAAACAAAAACGGGCACTATTTGGCTTCATGTCTGGAGTTTTAGGATACCTCTTCGGCACCTTAAGCAGCTCAGATCTTAATGACATACGGGGTAACATAAATACCTTAGCTAGGAACCAACAGTTAATCACACACACACTTGAAAAAAGTCTCTCTGTACTGAATGTAACCCGGTCTGAAATCGCCCAAAATAGACAAAGCCTGAATGACATAATAGATGCAATGGAAAAAATTGACAAAGAACTAGAAAATGTGGCACAAACATTAAGCCGACAGGTAAACCGATTACAAGAGACTGTACATTGGTTCGCTACCATAGATATGGTAGTGGAGGAAATGAGGACGGCGATTCAAAGGTCAATGTACTATTTCCCCGGCTACAAGTGCAATTAAATGCCCTGTCAACAAATAGGTTATCCCCGAGCATCATAGAACCTGCTGAATTCAAGAAGGTTCTTAAAGACATTGAGACCCAACTGCCCAAGTCTTTTGGATTGCCAGTGGACATTGAGGTTGATCTTTGGTCATTGTACAAACACCTTGTTTGTCAAACAATAATGGAAGATGATAAAATCATAATAATAATACCCATACCGTTAATAGACTATACGAAACAGATGGATCTATATAAGGTCTATAACTTGCCTTTACCCATAAGCACGGTTTATCGATCCAATAATAAGACAGAAACGGAAATGTTAACGTACTATACACTTGAATCAGAATATATCGCTATCAACCCCGAACGCACTCAGTACATGCTCTTGAGTCAACATGATAGGGATGTATGTAAAGTGGGGTTTCATAAGCTATGCACTTTAAGAAAACCAATTCATCATACAAATTTAGCCAGAATGTGCCTCTTAGCCGTATTCAGCAATGATAAGGAAAAAATAAAACGCCTGTGTACTACAGTCGTAACTTTTAGCCAAGACCTTCCACATGTTCAATACTTAAGCGACGATACATATATCATTATCACTAGGGTTCCCCTGATATTTAATCTGGCATGTCAAAACGAAGTACGCCAAAAGATTGACATCTCTGTACCTTATGGATTCATTAGGGTCAGGAAGGGTTGTAAAGCGACTTCTGACAGGGTAACCCTTACGGGGGTCTATGAACATGGGTCTTCCCATACGATTCACAATAATGCATTGAGTATTTTGCAAGCTTACAACTTCACCAACCTAAACATTTGGGAGCCATTTAAGGCAAACATGCCCAACTTGAGGGGCGCTGTGAGATTACCTCAGAAACTTAAGCATCTTAAAGAAGTTCCGGTGGATCAGCTTCTCGAAGGGATAAACCAGGTGGGTCCAGTCAGACCCATGAAGGTCCTACATTTTCCTTGGTGGGGTTACGGTTTAATGATTCTTGGTAGTGTAACTTCAGTTATTATGGGCATTCTGATCTATCATAAGTGGGGCAATGCTGTTGCTGGTTCCTTGCCTGCCGCCTGCAGGAGGAGTGGTGATCGAGGGGCACGAGCCAGCGTTCCGTACTCCGACGACCCTGGTCAAGAGATGGCTGAACTAAATCATGGAGAAGAGCGCCACTCTCGCATTATCTACAGACGGGAGAACATAAGGGGAGATGACGACATGTTGCAGCAAACGAGAGCTTTGCTAGAGAAAGATAAACCGACAAGCCATCCAGACAAGCAAGGGTCAGCAGGTGGGATGATACGACTACGCCCACTACAACCCACCAACCAGTCAACAACTGCTAGAGAACAGTAACTATGAACATTATTGTTAAATAAAGTTATGGTCAGTGGACACTGTGAGATTATCACGAAATGAACTTCAGCAAAATGTGTTTGAATCCACATGACTAGTTAATGAGAGCAGTGATAGTCAAGACTTTACCGTTAGTTTAATTCTCCGACTTAATCTTCAGTCATGTCTGTCTAGACATAACCTGATACGAGAACCGATAGGATACATGTCACACATGGTCAACACGGATGAAAAGAAAGAAAACACAACGCGTAATCCGAAGAAACCTATACGATCACATGGTACAACACAAATGGTACTATACCATAATGGTACGACTTACTGGTACGTCACATGGAACAACATAAATGGTACGACACGACAATGGTACGACATAGTAGTACGACAAATGGCACAACCTAAAATGGTGCTGCAAGTGAATAGTACAACTACTATGGTACGACTCAATGGTACCACCGACATGGTACTACTCTGGTACAACTACTATGGTACGACTCAATGGTACAACCGACATGGTACTACTCTGGTACAACTACTATGGTACGACTCAATGGTACAACCGACATGGTACTACTCTGGTACGACTAACTATGGTACAACTTAATGGTACTACGTGACACGAGAAACCAGCTGTGAACGTCATTAACAGAATAGAAGAAATATTCTATTGACTAGAGACTGCTAATTGTGATAGCTTGTGTATATAATAAAGACTTGAAAAACTCAGACATACTGAGTATTGTATACAGAGACTGTTTTAAAGATGCTATGAATTAATGACTTAACCTTACTGTGTTACTGACCACTACAAGTTGAGTTGAATTGGTTATAAAAAAAAAGGAATATGCTATCAAACGGTAGCATATTTCTTTTTAAAATACGTTAGGGGGGGATGTAACACAGTAGGGGTTCTTGTATGTATTGTTTTTCTTATATTAGAAATGACCTATATCATATAGGTAGGGTCAGGCGAGAAGACAATCCCAGTACATTTTTTACAGTAGATGAAAACTGCGAAGTAATATCAGACCATAATTGTGACCAACACTCACATGACCGGTCAAAGTCAGGTTAATTCCGTTTAATGACGGATTGAGATGAAAACTGCGAAGTAATATCAGACCATAATTGTGACAAACACTCATATGACCGATTCAAAGTCAGGTTAATTCCGTTTAATGACGGATTGAGTGCTCATATGACTAGCCCCGAGCGATAGCTGTCATGTGAACCCGGTCAAAGTTAGTTTAAATACCGTTTAATGACTGATTAAGTGCTGATGCATGGATGTGTCATGTTTTTATGGTCAGTTATGAAACCTAGGAGATGTATATAAACTGGGGTTGTTTTCTAGTCGGCAGTCAGTCTTTCACTCCGCTTGGTAAAGAGCTGAAATAAAGCAAGTTGAACATTTTCCGTGTGTTCTGTTTCCTTGACTGTGTGACAAACTACTGGTGTTTTATTATATAATAATTGTTTACAAGTACAATAGAATTTACATTACAAACAGCCAGGGATGTGGAAACAAACAACTTCTAAAATTCAGACTCCGTGTGGTCATGCAAAAAATGCTCGCCGATCAGACTACACTAAGAAAATAAAACAAGTTAGCATGTTACACAATGTAAAAGCAGGTTAGTATAAAAAATTATGGCTACTGTTACGATGGCAAGTCGATGATTGTGGATAATGCAAGCATGATATGTTAAAGTTATGCGACTCGATTTATAGCCCCAGTCGTGTTATAAAAGCATTAGCAACTTTGACAATTATAAAACAAACATTCCAGTTTCAGTTCTTGACTATGCCCTTTCATGTTTTACCGACAGATCTTTATATCGATACACTATTTTCTAGGTAACAGAAAGATGAAAATTGATCTTGGGACAGGGCACCCCTCTAATATGAAAGAATGAATTCAAAAAACGTCGCCGAAGCATCAGGAACTCATCTGCGCACACATTCAATGCAGAGAAAAACTCCCTCTAGACATACAACGATTTATCAACGCAAACATGTCAGTCCAATTTGGGATGCATTCACAACATGCAAAACCGCCCGCAAAAAAAAAAACCGCATGGCCAACTATATCTGACATTAGCCCGATGACTTTCAACCGTGAGAGTCGCACAGAAAGTCAATATTGGGTTGTCTCCCTTTGACTGAGGCCTACGATAGATACCTGTCGTGTACCTATCGTGTAATCAATATTGTGTTTTAATCCGGCTGTGTGTGAAAATGACCCCGGGGGATATTGAACGATAGATACTTCAAGTTAATTTAGAACTGCGTGTTTTGGTACTTCAAGCGAGAAAAATTCTCTTTTTGTCAAACGGTTAAAATTGAGCCTTTTTGTACTTAAAATATTATTGGTTCTCATAAATCCATTTTTTTTCTAGAATGTGATATTCCACATTATTTAAAAAAAACATTTATAGTTAATGGATGTCAGATTGCATTATTTAAAATTGCATTGTTTAGAAAAGCAACATGTTCATAAGTCCATGTAATAAAAACCCCTGTAAACCCCACTTTACATTAAATACAGAAAAGAGAGGTTTAGAGGGGTTACAATGTGTGTGTTATCCGCACCAAGACATTGTAAAAATCATAAAAATAATGTGCTTTTTTTTTAGATATATATATATATATATATATATATTTTTTAGATATAAGTTAACATTTCGAAGATAAGAAAGAAAACATTGTCACTGGGATATGTTTTCTTAATGGGTTGACAGTTTTGTTTGATTGGAGGCTTAACGTCCCCGTCAACACTGTATATGTCATTTTGCGGACGTTGCTTCCAATTTTGAGGGACTTTTACCGGACAATGAGATGACATCTCAAGCCCTGCCACCCAATGAAACCAGTAGGATTTATCTGCATGGACGGTCCAACTCGCACCACTTTTCATGGGCAGCCTTAGCGCCCCATGCAGTTTACTAGTACTCATGTGCTGTGCAGTCAGTTTCAGCTCTGCGTGGAAGCATCATGCAGCCCAATCTATTTCTTCATATCACGATAACACACCCTTGTGATATAGTGCATTTTTTCATACCTCAAAAAAGGTCATCTTTCTGATGAAAATTTGTGATATTTTTCTTATTTATACTCAAAACATAGGTCGTGGGTGCTAGTTAGAACCGCCGCAATGATGCGGTTTTAACGAGTGTCCACAACTTATGTCTAGGGGCAGAAAAAAGAGACATAATGTATACCCCCGTAAACCCCAGTTTTCTCTATATAAATTGGGGTTTAATGGGGTGTTCATTTCACGGACTCGTTCACGTGATGAAACCCCGCTGGGCGGAGGCCGTAATGGGTTGACAGCAAAGGCCCTGATATAAGCTCGACGTCTGATCTGAGCAGGCAGTGTTTCCAGCAGAAGGTGTCCATGTTTTGGCTTTCCCGTCCAAAATGCACTTAAATCTGCTTGACTATCATTATAATGTTAACAAGTCCATGTCACGGATGAACACCCCTTCTAAATCGAACTTTATATAGAGAAAACTGTGGTTTGTTGGAACATACATATATATTTTTCTATTACTATTGTCCCAAACATATGTTGTTGGTACTGCGGTTAGAAGCGAGGCGGTTCTAACAAGATCCACAACCTATATTTAAAGTAGTAATAAACTATGACACAGTTTTTTAATAACCGTTTTCTGCAACCTAAAGAATGCATTATTTCACACAGATGTGTTATCATAATGGTCACAATGATCATTCAATGTTGTAACATATCCATGTAAGGTAATGCTTACTTACACTGTTTGAAATTTAGTGTGACTAATCAAAAATATAAAACAAAGCATTAGGTTTTAATTACTCTTTATTTACCTGTAACTATTTTAATTATCTATAATAACATACTGCAAATTCAAACATCAAATATTTATTCTGGAAAGAAAGGTTCATTGATTGTTAATTTGTTTGTTTGATTCGAGGTTTAACGTCCCCGTGAACGCTGCATAGGTCATTTTGGAGACGTTGCTTCCAATTTTGTGGGACTTTTACCCGACATTGAGATGAAATGACATCTCAAGCCCTGCCGCCTAGTGAAACCAATAGGGTTTATAAGCATGGACGTTCCGACTCGCACCGGCTTAGATCCTCTAAGCGGTGTGCAGTCGGTTTCAGCTCCGCGTTTACTTGCATCATGCAGCCCATCTATTTCTTCAAGCCCCGATAGGCGGGGCCGTTATTGATTGTTAATGTAAAGGAATATGTTCAAAATGCCGACAATAACAAACAACAAATTGGCCGATTTATCAAAAGGGACCAATCACTTACATATCTGCAAAATACATTACGAAAACACGCCTATACAAATGCATTGAAAACGTTACCACCGAAAAAAAAAAAAAAATTAAGATGAAAAAATATTTTTCTTATTTCTGCTCAAAATATAGATTCTGGGTACCCGTTAAAATCGAGGCGGTTCAATATGTAATCTAACGAGTAACCAAAATCTATATTTAATCTAACGAGTAGCCACAATCTATATTTAAGAGCAGAAATTAGAAAAAATTGCTTTACCCCTGTAAAACCCAGTTTTACTACATAAGATGGGGTTCAACGGGGTCGAAATTATATAGGCGTGTTTTCATGCTTGTTACAACCGCCTCATTGAGGCATTTCTAACGAGTATCATCAATAATTTTTTGAGCAAAAATAAGGAAATCAATGATTACCCTTGTAAACCCACCTGTAAAGTGGTTTAAGAGGTGTGCTCATTACACGGACATGTTAACCTCCAAAATGGCCTTTACAGTGTTGACGGGGACGTTAAACCTCAAATCAAACAAACAAACAAAGATATAATAATAATAATAATAATAATAATAATAATAACAACAACAATAACAGCAATTGGTACTCATTATCTAAAAGCACCAATACTTCATATGAATAAAGAATGCACAGTAGTACCCATGACACAATCTTTCCGGAAATAAGGTAATCCATTATACGTGCACGCGTGTCCATTAATCTTCAGGCTACCTGACGGTCGGTAGCCGGAACGCAATACACAATCTACGTGTCATAAAAGCGATAATTGTCTTCTTCCCCTGAGTGTAATAAAATGATTAGTGGCACAGACGCGCCAAATTGAAATCTTTCTACCTATGTTTTTGTGTTTATTAAGTCAAAATCATGCTCAAAACATAGGTTGTGTGTGCTCGTTAGAACCGCCTCATTGAGGCGGTCGTAACGAGTACCCACAACCTATGTCTTGGAGCAGAAATAAGAAAAATAATGAATACCCCGTAAATCCCTTTTTCTCTATATAAACTGGGGTTTAAGGGGGTCTTCATTTCTTGGACATGTTCACGTGATGCATAAATAAATTAAAAAAAAAAATCAGAATGAGCTGGTTCTAAATAGTACCATCAATCAACGTATTGAGTAATAAATAAATTTTAAATAAATAAATCGTAAATAAATAAATTACGATAACACATCCGTGCGGCATAGTAGGGTATTCTTGATATCTCAAAAACAGTTAATTTATTAATGAAAACTTATCCATACTCAAAACCGGTTTTGTATTCTCGTTAGAACCGCCTCATTGAGGTGGCTCTAACGAGTACCCACAACCTATGTCTTGGAGAAGACATAAAAAAAATGAATACCACAGTAAACCCCAGTTTTCTCTATATAAAGCATGTTCATTACACGGCTTGTTGTCGTGATGAAAAAACAGCAGTGACTAAAATAATATAAAAGAATTAGAAGCAAGTACTTTCGAACTATGTTTTTGTGTTATGTTAAAATCATGCCGATTCCTGAATATCCGATTGTTCAATATATAAAGTTGGGTTTACATGCAAATTCTTTTCCCCGGTATGATGGAAGGAACACCAGAAAAGGTGTACACCCTGATCTTAATAAATCATTTAACAGTTAAAATAAATACATAAATATAAAAATAAATAAATCGGAATGAGCTGGTTCTAAATATAACCTACAATCCACGCATTGAGCAAAAATATAAACAAATAAATAAATAAATTACGATAACACATCCGTGCGGCTCAGTCGATTCTTGATAATTTGTTAATCATCACGGGAACAAGTCCGTGAAATGAAGACCCCCTATACCACACTTTATATAGAGAAAACTGGGGTTTACGGGGGTATACATTATTTTTCTTATTTTTGTCCCAAAACTTAGGTTGTGGGTACTCGTTAGACCCGCCTCGATGAGGCATTTCTAACGATGGAGGCGGTTCTAACGAGCACCCACAACCCATGTAAACACTTTCACCCAATCAAGGAAATAATAATGAATACAAAACAATTTACATGGGCATTAATGGCCTCTTTAACGGCTATTATCTGGTCTACCAGACGGAATTAATAATCAAACGTATGTTATGAAAAGGAAAAATACAAACATCTCTTTTGTGTTCTTGTATTCAATCAAAACAATGTGCGAATAGCGAAATGTCAGAAACGCGAAAATGCGAACAGCAAAATGTCAGATTAGACTGCACATACGGCATCTTTCTTTCTGTCTTTCTTTCAATTGTAATCTTATTACTAGCAATGTTTGTTTGTTTAAATTGCTTAGTAAGTATAAAAAATCTAATCGGGTCATGAAAAATAAATAAATAAATAAATAAGACGCAGATCAGACACCGCATTTTAGATTGATAAATAAATAAATAAATAAGACGCAGATCAGACACCACATTTTAGATTGATTTTCATTCCAAGGAGATGCCCAGGCGAAGATGTGTTCATTTCACGGTAGACGGAGAATGACACGCTTTGGGATTACACGCGTGTGTAGATGATAAAGCTTTTTCTGAATAAGCTCCAAGTTTAATCGCAAAATGCCGCTATTAAATATGATTTTGAAATATTATATTTGCTATCAAAGTACACAATATTGTAACCAAATTGCGTCTGATGCGGGCGTTTGTTTGCAATATTAACAGAAATGGAAGATTTTAGCCGTTAAAGTAGTGTACTGTCGTTGTTTTTCCAGAGTTTTGTATGCTTCATATAAGGATTAAGGGTTGTTAATTTGAAAATAAATATGCCGGCAGCTAATTAAATAAAATGTCCACTTATTTGATATCTTTTTGAAGGTATTTAAACGGACAATTAGATCAAATCGGAACTTGTTTGTCATATTGAAAAATAAATAAGTTATATTTGTTTAAAAAATAGTTTCCATTAAAGCGCCTGCTATTTCCAACAAGACATTCTGTACAGGTAAGCCGAGAAGGTCAGCGCACAGTAAAAGGCTTAATCCTTTGCGCCAACGGCATAAATGTCAATAATAGTTGCGGATGGCTCAACTCCCTGTAGACGAAACAGCCTTTCAGAACCCGAAGAAAAGTTTTTACTTGAAATGGCTTGCTTGAACAAGTTGAGATTCAGTATATATGATGAATAGAAGTGAAGGCAATGATCAGGAATCGATACAATTAACCCACAGCTCCAATTAGAGACACCAAAGGGAAAGAAACACAAACATGAAACAAATAAACCCTGATGGAAACACCAATACCAGAAAGCCAAAAGGAAGTTACTTTCCTACAAAATGGCCAATTGACTATCCAAAACAAAATAATTAAAGCGATACACACACTCAAAGACAAGCCATAACAAAACTAAGCCTCGACAGAAAAACCGCCTTGGAACGGTCAGTACCAATTCCACTGGGGGCTTAAATCGATTTTACGTGGCCACAATCCTCGCCATACTCCCGTCGCGATTTATGCAAATAATTTGTTCAGTCTGCATGAAGGCCTCCTAACGCATCAGTGCAACATCTCCGTGAACACAAATATCAGTCAACCACAGAGATTAAACAACGGTGAGTACTCGAGACAGCAAGAAAACACTGAAATGCTGGAGCAAAAGAAAACGAACAGATAGCACCCAATGGGCCCTGCCAGAGACAGAGCATCAGGCACCAACCAACATTACATAAAATTAGATTTTCTCTAATTCTCAGTAAGCCTTTACCCTGGAACCGTAATAGAATCTGAGGCCTGACCCACCGGCGTGCCATTAAAGAGGGAAGCAGAGTTGTCAACCGTGATTGGGTTATCTACCATGCACGCAGTCTGTCTTGTCACACCTTTACCTGCAAGACTGACTATGCTTAAGGATACAGTAAATTCTACATAAGCTATGACGTCACACATAGTACTGAGGTTGTGTCCAGTGCAACGTTCATGCCACAAAGACTAGCATCTAGTAATTAAGGCGTAACTATACCAAATTTAGTGACACCGAGGCCTTTCTGATATTTAATCTTCATCAGTGTGTCTCGACCCCAAAGTTATGAAACCGAAACGGATGATTGGCAAGACCCGGCAAACACAGCACATCCCACTCCGAGCACACACCGACCGGCCTTTACTTGTGAAGTATTCGCAGACAAGTTTGAAAGCGCGTAGCTGTTGTTTGCATCTGACTGGAATATTGCATTAACAAAAAATTTTATATGTCAATTAAACTGTAGGACAAACAAATCTATGTTGTATATAAACGTTTGGTACGCTTGCAAACAAGCATGCGAAAGGCACTCTACCGAATCTGCTTGTGGACTTAGCGAATTTGAAAATATATTGACAACACCTGAATTGTCACGCCCTATCAATCTTATCTGTGACTTCTATAATATACCAACAGTGAATCATGTTTTATGCGACAACAAATGCAAAATAGAAGTGGAGGCAATGATCAGGAATCGATACAATTACCCCACGGCTCCCATCCGAGACGCCATACTGACAGAAACACAAATACGAAACAACAGACCCCAATGGTAACATAAACAGCGGAAAGGCAAAAGGACAGTTACTTTCCCACAAAATGGTCAATAGGCTATCAAAAATAAAATACTTCAAGTGACACAAACACCCAAAGACAAACAATAACAAAAATAAACCGCGACAGAAGAACCGCCTTGGAACGGTCAGCGGAAACGAATTCCACTGGGGTCCTTTTGACTCTTCTAGCTCACAATTTGAAAAGTTTCATTGTAGCACAGGGTACAGACTGGATAGTTTTTGGTTGATTTCACTGACTTGAATTGAAATGATTAATCAGAATACCATTATGAAAACATGCCTATACCAATATATTGTAAACTTTACCACCGAAAAAACGAGAATTTTAAAATGAAACATTGTGACATTTTTCTTATTACTGCTCAAAATAAAGATTGTGGGTACTCGTAAGAACTGCCTCATCGAGGTAGTTCTAACGAGTACCCACAAACTAGATTTTAGAGCAGAAATAAGAAAAAAATAAGGTATAACCTATGAACCCCAGTTTTACTATACAAAAGTGGGATTCAAGGGGGTCAAAATTATGTAGGCGTGTTTTCGTGATGCAACATACTGCTATCAGAAGTCATGGAAACAAAGAGATGAAATGTATACAAACAACATAGTCTTTAAAAATCAACATTTTTTAATGTTTAAACTTTCAACTACATATAAATGAAAACATATTCGTTGAAAATCACTTGGAATACCTTTAAACAGGTTTCCGTGTTATTTTGTATTCGCTTGCCTTTGAGTGGGCGTGTCGCTTGTTTTTTTTGTTTTTTTTGCTTTGGATAGCCAATTGGCAATTTTGTGGGAAAGTAACTGTCCTTTGGCATTCTGCTAGTGATGTTTCCATTGGTGTCTGGTTGCTTCATGTTTGTGTTTCTTTCCCTTGGTGTCTCTGTTGGAAGCTGTGGGTTAATTGTATCGATTCCTGATCATTGCCTTCACTTCTATTTCTTAAGAAGGAATAAACAATACAGACCGTAGCGTTTTTGCTCTATTATATCTGCGTGAAGGAACCATTTTTGTTAAGGGGACATTCTGCATATTGCCTTTCTGTAGTCTTGTAAAGTCTCATGGCTATAGTTACCTAGAACGTGTTTATCATTCAAAGCACATTCTCTTAAGTAGAATGTTAAGCAAAAAACAATGATAGAGCTGAGACATCGACAAGGAAATCGCTGACTGGTATTCATTTTACTAACAAACCTGTGCGACATAATGCATTTTTCACATCTGCAAAATGGCTACTTTTCGTGTGAAAATCAATGATATTTTTTCTTATTTACACCGCAAACATTGGGTGTCGGTGCTCGTTAGAACCGCCTCACAACCTGTGATTTGGAGTAAAAATAAGAAAAATAATGTCTACCCCCGTAAACCCCAGTTTTCTCTATTCAAAGTGGGGTATAAGGCAGTGTTTATTTCACCGACTTCTTCACGTGATGTCAAGTCTTATGCCTTCATAGTCTTGCACTAGGCTTGATATTACGAAAACATTTCCACTTGAACCTCACGTTTGTATGGTAAAACTTGGGGTTTCTCAGGGGTTAACCTCATTTTCTGCTCTAAAATATAAATCATGGGTGGTTCTTGCATGAACCGCCTTGATGACGCGGTACCAACGTGTACCCACAAGCTATATTTTGAACAGAAATAAGAAGAATATCACAATTTTTATCTTAAAAATTTTCTTGTTTTTTTTTTCGGCAAAAAAATTAAAAAGTATTTGCACCGGCGTGTTTTCATAATGAATAAGTTGATAACTTCCCCGCCGTCACGAGAACACGCCTATATAATTTTAACCCCCTTCAACCTCTGCTTTATATAGTAAAACTGGGGTTTACAGGGATATACATTCTTATTTCTGTTAAAATAAAGATTGTGGGTACTCGTAAGAACCACCTCGCTAACGAGTACCCACAATCTATGTTTTGGGCAAAAATATGAAAAATATCGGGATTTTTTATCTAAAAAGATTCATTTTTGGTGGTAAAGTTTTAACAATATATTTGAATAGACGTGTTTCCGTAATGGACTTCCTTGTCTTGGTCTCACATCCATCATAGACTCTTTTCTTGCATAGAGTTGTTGTTCTAATATGAAATCTCGCCCAAAATTCGGGTGAAAAAGTAACCATCAACATCAACACTTTTGAGATCGCCAACAAAGTCACCTCAGCAGAAATGAAGATTATTAATATATCATTCCCTTTTGGTCGGAATAATTTTCCATGACTGTGTTGGTTCGTCTGAACATTTATGTAGGACGACGTTGTCAAGGCTGTCAGGTTTTAGTGATAGGCAAAGACCTGTTTCTTTGTGAAGCAGACGGTCACCCTGAAAAAAGTAAAGTTCACATTAAAAATCCACAAAGTGTTGTATAATAAATCTCAAATAATCCGATAAGCTCGTCGGCTTTTGTAGGCTGGTCGGAGTTTCTTTTTTGCTGAGTTGTGCAATACATAAAAACATAGTGACTGACTAAGCGTGACGATCGCTTCCATAACATCGCAGTCGGGATCACACAGCGGGCAAACGCCGGGCCGACATCGATACGACGTAACGACGTCGCTGTCGGCACCACTTTGGCTCGGCATTCTTTGCTGGCTGGGTATAGTCAACCAACAGGGTTTTCCCTATCTAGCAGTGTATGTGATCATCGGAGTCTAACTGTTGGTTTTATTTTGCTCCAGCATTTCAGTGGTTTCTCGCTGTCGGGTCCTCACCGTTGTTTCATCTCTGTGGTTGTTTGGGTTTTGTGTTCACGGACATGTTGCACTGACGAGTGAGGAGGCCTTCATGCGGACTGAACAAATTATTTGTCTTAATCGCGACGGAAGTAAGGGCGAGGATTGTGGCCACGTAAGATCGATGTAAGCCCCCCACCCTTCCAGTGGAATTCGTTTCCGCTGACCGTTCCAAGGTGGTTCTTCTGTCGCGGTTTATTTTTGTTATGGTTTGTCTTTGGGTCGCTTATATTATTTTATTTTGGATAGACTGTTAGCCATTTTGTGGGAAAGTAACTGTCCTTTTGGCTTTCCGCTATTGATGTTTCCATAAGGGTCTGCTGTTTTATGTTGGTGTTTCTTTCCCTTTGGTGACTCTAATGGGAGCCGTGGGTTAATTGTATCGATCCCTGATCATTGCCTCCACTTCTATTTTACCATGTGAAAATTTGAAAATATTTGAGGGTCCCTGATGAAGCCTAATTGGCCGAAACTAGCTTATCTGGTCAAGACAAAAACTTGAACACCTTACGATTTTCATTTCTGTGCCGCAGGTATTGCTCCCAAAGGACTGAACCCTTTTATAGAACATTTGACTTTGCTAGTATTTTTCGTCGATTTTCGGTTTGTTGATGTGATCGAGGATTGATTAAATATTTTTTAATGAAATTATTAGACATAAGAGAAAACCAGCTTGCAAGCTTTCAAAATGTACACGTTATATAGAACATGGATAATAAAAAAATTCTTTTCATTACGATAACACACCCGTGCGAACTGGTGCATTTCTACACATCTCGAAAAAGTCCTTTTTTATGAAGAATCGTGTTATTTTTCTTATAAATACTGCAGACATAGGTTGTGGGTGCTCGTTAGAACCGCCTCATTGAGGCGGTTCTAACGAGTACCCACAGCCTATGTCTTGGAGCAAGAATAAGAAAAATACATGTTATGTATACCGCTGTAAACCCAGTTTTCTCTATATACAGTTGGGTATAGGGGGTCTTCATTTCATGGACTTGTTCACGTGATGTCAATAAAAGTTTGACCCATCCGGAAGTCTGGTGAAGCCGGGAGTCGAACCAAGAATCCATCGTTTATGAGGCGAGGTTTAGTTATTTCATGTTCGGGTTTCTTTCCCTTAAGTGTTTTTGATGGGAGGGGTTGGTTAGTTGTATCGATTCCTGATCATTGCTTTAACTTCTGTTTTGTAACCGTTAAATCTGCATTCAATCGGCCTCTGATGTAAACGCAGATCTTGAACAGTGTGGTACCATTCAAGTCCTCATTAAAATGCGACCAGGGTTCATCACGGAAACATGCCTATATTATTTTAATCCCTTTAAACCCAACTTGTATATAGTAAAACTGGTTTTTAACTGGATATACATTATTTTTCTTATTGCTATTTAAAGGCATAGATTGTGGCTACTCGTTAGAACCGCCTCGCGGAGGCGGGTGGTTATTCGTTAGAACCGCCTCGCGCCCACAGTCTATGTTTTAAGCAGAAATATGAAAACTATCAGAATATTTTATCTGAAAATTTTCATTTATGGTAGTTAAAGTTTCTTTATATTTGGATAAGGGTGTTTTCGAAATGTAAGTGTTCACATGGTTTAAAGGCCATCAGTTTCTGAGAATGTTTACCAACCTGTTTCTCCCACTTCTGTGTTGATTTCTTCACATCGCAGGGCTTAAGAACAACAGCTCCAGATGTCGTATTATAGTCAAGGCAGCCATCATTATTTATTCGGATATCATTCTTAACTGTAAGTTTCACAAACTGACAAACGAAACATAAATTATATCAGCTAGGGAACACTGGATTAGGGTGCTAGGCATCACGAAAACACGCCTATATAATTTTGACCCCCTTGAATCCCACTTTTACATAGTAAATCTGGGATTTACAAGGTAACCCTTATTTTTCTTATTCCTGCAATAAAATATAGATTGAGTGTACTCGTTAGAACCCCCTCGATGAGGCGGTTCTAACGAGTACCTACAATTTATATTATGAGCAGAAATAAGAAAAAATATCGCAATTTTTTATCTTATTTTTATTTTGGCGGCATTTACACTGTGTTTGTATAGGCGTGTTTTCGTAATGTATAGCTCTATTTCTATAAGTAAGCTTTGGGTCCTAGTATCATTCTAAACAGGACACGTATGCTTCCTTAGTAGCTATTCTGTGTCCCAAACTTGTATATTATAGGTGGCAATTTGGAACAGTAAGTATATGAATGAGTCCTAATTCATTACGATAACACATCCGTGTGACTTAGTACATTCTCTCGTATCTCCAAAATGTTTACTTTTCTCATGAAACTTTGTAATATTTTTCTTATCTATACTTAAAGCATAGACTGAGGGTGCTCGTTAGAACCGCTCTAATGAGTACCCACAACCTATGTCTTGGAGAAGAAATAAGAAAAATGATGTATACCACATAACCCCCAGTTTTCTCTTTATAAATTGGGGTTTAAGGGTGGGGGATTCATCTCACGGGCTTGTTCGTAATGTGTACGAGCCCAGGTCTATAAATGGGGTGCGGTTCGAAATTTTTGGCTAAAATCTATACCAAAATGTCCCTAAAGTTACCCCGAAGTACTGACAGTATTGGTCAGTAAAAAACTACCTGCCCTACCTGTTCTTCAAAATGGGAGATATTGACATGTAGAATTTGTAGTTATCCCAAGAAGCATAATGGCGTCTCAGTCAAACTAACTATAGCTGTAGAATCGATGAATATCTACCACTGCCTTTTCAAGTTATTGGGAAAAATCAAATGTGTCGCACGGTCGGACGGACAACACCCCACCACAACCAAAGTATGATAGCTCAAAGTCACCAAAATCTAATCACTTTTTCCCTATCACAATGGAATATCTGTGCTACTTTAAATATTTTCCCTCTTTTGATTCATGAGATTAGAGTGCTCACAAGGCTATTTTTAGTCTCTTTATTGTCGTTACCTTGAAAATGAGATAATGTCCTCGAGATCTAATCACTTTCCATGTCCTAATGATGTATGCGTGCTAGTTTGTTAAAATTCCAGTCAAGGTGTGCACACATTTTTTGTCTACCGAAACTTTGAGTTTCAAAGCGCCAGTGTTACCTTGAACTTCCCCAAATCCCAATGGTGTATCTGTGCTAGTTGGTAAAATTCCATCTTTTAGTTCATGAGATAGAGTACATACAAGGCTCATTTTTTTAGTTTTATAATATGATGACCTTGAAAATAAGATCAAGGACACCAAAAACCTGATCTCTTCTCTCCCCAAACCTAATGAATTGCCTGTGCTAGTATGATCAAGTTTGTGCTATTAATTAAAAAGATAGTGTGCACTCAAGCTTTTTATTGCATTAAGAAATATTACAAACTTTTAGGCAATTACTCTAAGAGAATTGGCCCCTGGCCCTTACTGAACAGTCGTTTGGCCACTTGGTGGGAAAGAAGCTTTCTTGCACATCAGATAAGGAAATCCTTAGTTTTAGCTTGGGATAGAAATTCTGTTCTGGTGTTCTTACCCCATATCGAATATTCACGTCGCGTGTTCGATAGATGCACTGGTTGAATACAACCTCATATGCGCCGTCGTTAAGGTTGACGTCACGTGACGTCACTAAACATTCCTGTAGTGTCATCACAATACAGCGGATGTCTTTGTTTGTTGTGTTTGATTTGAAAAGTAGAAGTAAAACAAAGATCAGGAATTGATACAATTAACTTACTCCACCCATAAAAGACACCAAAGGGAAAGAAATACAAACATTAAGCGACCAGACCATAATGGAAACCTAAACAAAGGAAGGCCATAAGGACAGTTACTTTCCCACAAAATGGCCATATGGCCATCCAAAATTAAAAGACACAAGTGATACACACAGTAAGTAACAAACAACAACATAAATAAATCGCCACAGAAGAGCCGCCTTGGAACGGTCAGTGAAAGATTTCCACTGGGGGGCTTAAATCGATTTTACGTGGCCACAACCCTCGCCCTTACTTCCGTCGCGATTTAGACAAATAATTAGTTCAGTCCGCATGAAGGTTTCCTAACTCATCAGTGCAACATCTCCGTGAACACAAAAATCAAAGAACCACAGAGGTGAGACAACGGTGAGGACTCGACAGCAAGAAACCACTGAAATGCTGGAGCAAAAGAAAACTAACAGTTAGACTCCGATGAGCCCGACCAGAGACAGAGCATCAGGCACCAACCAACATTATCTCTCTAATTCTCAATAAGCCTTTACGTTGGAGCCGTCATAGAATCTGAGGCCTGACCCACCGGCGTGCAATTAAAGAGGGAAGCAAAGTTGCCAACCGTGATTGGGTTAACTACCATGCATGCAGTCTGTCGTATAATATCCATGTTGTACCCAATCTTTTTATATCGAAGAATGATTTTACGAAATTGGGTGCTGAAGTCATTGCGGTTATATATTTTTCTGAATTTATATACTAAGTCACCATAAAATTCGGGTTCCGATAGACCTTGTTGCAGAAGAGATTTAAGTCCAATATTGAATTTTGAAATTAAATCAGAATGGCGTCTATAAAATTTTGAAAAGGCTTTGCGTAGTTTATGGTACCGATAACCCTGATTAAGGAGTTTAGCCGTTAATAATTTATTACGAGTGTTGAAGTAAGTTACATGACTACACACTCTTGAAGTTTAACGTCCCCGTCAACACTGGAAAGCTCATTTTGGAGGCGTTGCTTTCCAATTTTGTGGGACTTTTACCCGACATTGAGATGAAATGACATCTCAAGCCCTGCCGCCCAATAAATCCAATCGGATTTATAAGCACGGACGGGTCGACTCGCACCAGATGGCCTGGGCATGCTTAGATCCTCTAAGCGGTTTACCAGTACTCGTGTGCGGGTCTGTTTCAGCTCTGCGTGGAAGCATCATGCAGCCCATCTATTTCTTCAAGCCCCAATGGGCGGGGGCTAATGGCGGATGTCGGTAAGCAAGTGACTGCAGGATTAAAAATCCGCGCTAAGAAATGGAAGGAATGCAAGAAAAACAATCCTATATGGGTGTGAGGGTGGACAGAAAAGTCCGTCACTCAGGATCACTGTCCGGCATCACTCGGCAAGCCTCGTGATACCGGACAGTGACCCTTGGGACGGATTTTTCCATCCACCCCTCACACCCATATAAGATTCTTATAGTCTTTTTGGCCCTGTGGTTGTAATGATTTAATTCGGTTGTCATCAGTTTATGCTTGTCTTATTTCCCTTTGATGTCTTGGATGGAAGGTGTAAGGTCATCACGTGAAAAAGTCCGTGAAATGAGCAACCCTCTAAACCCCACTTTATATTGGGAAAATTTGGGTTTATGGGGGTATAAATTATCTTTCTTATTTCTACTCCAAGACATAGGTTGTGGGTACTCGTTAGAGTTAGAGCCGCCTGAATGAGGCGGCTCTAACGAGTACCTAAAACCTGTGTTTGCAGCATTAATAAGAAACATATCACGGATTTTCATCAGAAAAGTAGCCATTTTAGAGATGTGAAAAAATGCACTATGTCGCACGGGTGAGTTATCAATTGGGCCCCGTCAAGCGATTTTGGTACTTATCACCAATGCGAGCAGCGAAGGTTCATGCGAGCTTGTGCATCCGCGCAGTCTCGCCAGAACCTTCGCTGCTCGCTCATACAGGCATTGATCAAGAGGAACCTTCAGACAGAAAGCCATATCCCTGGCCCCCTCTGAATGGCTGGGCATGCGCAGTTGAAATTTGTCATGACGGAATGCTCGAAGACACAAATTCGCCTGGCCCGGCTCAATTGATCGTTGCTTCACTTATGTTTGTTCTGATTCATCACAAAAACATGCCTATATAATTTTGCCCCACCAAACCCCACTTTATATTAGTAAAAGGGGGTACTCGGGTAAACGTTATTTTTCTTATTTCTGCTCAGAAACATAGGTTGTGGGTACTTGTTAGTAACGTCTCGCTGAGGCGAGCGAGGCGGTTCTAACAATGACATAAATCTATGTTTATAGTAGAAGTATGAAGAAAAAAAATCAAAATGTTTTTATCTGAAAACTTTCATATAATTGAATAGGCGTGTTTACATAGTGAGTGATACTTTAAAATTCTGCATCGCCCATTGAGTGAGACAGCTCACAAGCCAAATGAGTTCAGAAATCAAATAATCATGAATAACGTCAAAAATGTGCACCCACGTAAAATACCACATGGCGTCCGGAGGATTTCATTACGAAACGAGCAGTCACAGAAACACACATTACGAAAACACGCCTATACAAATACATTGTAACAGTGAAGGCCGAAAAAAAAAATGAAAAAAAATAAGATGAAAAATTGTGATATTTTTTTCTTATTTCTGCTAAAATTATAGATTGTGGGTACCCGTTAGAACCGCCTCGACGAGTGTCCGCTCCGGGGAACGGGAGGTCACGGGTTCGATCCCGGGCCGCGACATACCAAAGTCGTTAAAATGGTACTAGCTGCTCCTCGCTTGGCACTCAGATGTACGGGGTAGAGCTAAGACTGGTCGACCCGGTGTCAGGATAATGTGACTGGGTGTGGTATCATGTAATGTGTCTGGGACATGATACTTCAGTGAGGCAGCACTATAAAAGTGAGCATTGAGCTCCCTGTCGCAACCAGACACCCTCATGATATGACTGAAAAATTGTTGAAAGCGACGTTAAACCCGAATTCACACACACACACACACACACACACACACACACACACACACACACACACACACACACACACACACACACACACACACACAATTCTAACGAGTACCCACAATCTATACTTTAGAGCAGAAATAAACAAATAAGGTTTACCCCTGTAAACTGCAGTTTTACTATATAAAACAGGGGTTCAAAGGGGTCAGAATTACATAGGCTTGTTTTTGTGATGGTTGAGAAAAAACACATATTCAAATATTTATAATGTTGTGTGTAAGAAACGTTCCTGGTACAGACTGAGAAATCATAACTTTCGGATCAACGGACTGAGTAAAACCTCGTTTTCCTAAAAATCTGTTGATTTCTCAGATTTGCATATCTCTGTCTGCATGGGAGAACGACGATAGATTCTATTTCAAAAATACTCCATCGAGTGGGTTGATGACAACAAAAATATACATGAGTGCGAAGCACGAGTGTAAGTTCTGATGATTTCAAAACACGAGATGAAGTATTCATCTCGAAACAAAAGTAAATTTCTTTTTTATTTTATACAAAAAACAAACCGGGTTGCAACTGTAAACAAAAAAGTGATATTTTTTCACATATGTGAAAATATCATTTTTGTTTGTTTGAGATATGTATGTCTCACTGTTTGGTATATATTAACCCTTATCTTGCTGTTCACGACAACCCCTATCTTTGCAAACAGTGTATATCCAGATCAGATGGCTTTTGAAGAAGCCATCTGATCAGGAGCTATACTGTTTGGCATTCCGTTTATGAATTTGTAGCAATTAATTACATCAAGTAATTTGATTGGTTGATAGACAGAAATGGGTGTGGCTTAAATGAATATTCAGCAAGATAAGGGTTAAATTTCAATCTTGTACCTGGAGGTTATGTTGTCCATGACAGTCTATGGCTCCTACAGGTAATCCACTGACCTTCCATTGCCTGCCATCCAAACATAGTGTTTTGCCATTGTTCACTATCTGAAGCTATTAAATCTTAAATTATAACTATTTTTCCAACACAGATCCAGATATGTTTAATTTCGGATTATTTTCTCTTATTTCTACATAAATAATAAGTCGTAGAAATAATTCAGATCGCTCGGATGGGTGATTCCGGAAAGAATAAACAACACAGCAGGCAGATGACGTTAATGCCAGGTCGGATCGATTTGCATGTAACGGCATGACATTACTGCAACGTCATATTAACGTCGATGTAACGTCGTGACGTTTATACAACGTCACATCTACGTCGGGTGCACCGACGTTGATTTGACGATCCCCTAGCGACGTGTCCCTGCTGGGGAATGTGTTTCTTATAACGGGACATAATTGACATTTTTATTCAATTATTCTATTTCACTCTTTTGAATCTTCCACCTAGTACGTTTGGTGTGGTCCATTACCAATTATATGGGCGCCATGTTTGTTTTGATAGCTGTAAGTTAGTTTAGCAAATATATATGTACTTTCAGCAACAAAAGTAGACCCAGATCAGATGCCGCGATATTGGGTTCTGTTGAAGATGGCCGTTTCCAACCTCGGTATGACCGTGCTGAGCGGAAACGAGCCTATGGTGTAGATATGGATTTCTTTATCACGTGTGCAAGAAAAGCTAGTTTCGGCCAATTATTCCTCACCAGTGATCCCCTACTCCACTTTCCATCATATATTTAAAGTAACATGTTGAATAACTGTGCAAACGCGTAACTGTAATTCGAAATTTCTGATCGTACAACTATCGACCCAGCAGGCACATGACGTAATCATGACGTCACATCAACGTCGGTGCAACGTCATGACGTTTATGCAACGTCAGATCTACGTCGGTGCAACGTCGTGACGTTGCACTGACGTTGATGTGACGTCGTCATAGCGATGTGTGCCTGCTGGGGATTCACCCCCACAAATGGCAATTTTGAAGACATGCACCTACCTCTCCATCTGTAATAGTCGCAGGTGGGATTGCAACTTCAGGGTAAACATTGTCAATATACCACTGGAAAGAATGACATTGCAGGTCTTCTCTGAGTTTTTTCCTCTCCGACACATCACCATAATCGCCCTGAAAAAGAAACACTGTGTTAAATCTTTCATTCTTCAGTTACTTGAATGCACTGTACAATTTATACGGAATTAACTGAAACCATTCATGCAAACCGGACTCGTGCGATTTATCAGACTTAATAACATGATAACTTTGCAGGATCCCATCACTCATTCCCACTTTCACTGTGGTCCAAACAAGTATTTGTTTGGTCCACGTGTTTAGTACAAACCTAACTAGAAAGGAGCAATAAATATATTTGGGGGAAAGAATCACCAACATGACACACAATAAACTGGAAGGACAAATGTAACTACAAATGAACAACCAAAAGGGGGAAGAATCAGAATCATCAACGTTACAAGATATATAATTAGGCAAAGACTCAGAACCACCAATACTAAACATGAGGGAACCACAGCAAAAGCACCGACTTGGAACGGTAAGTTGGGTTTGCTTTATGTTCGCATTTCTTTCCATTTCGTGCTTGGTTGTGGATAATCGTATCCGTTCTGATCACTGCAGCTGGTGTTGTGCCGTGTGGCGGCCGTAAAACGTCTCCCCGTACATCAACCATAGTGTAGTTTATATTTTACTTTTAGTCCTTTAAGATCAACGTGAATATTCTGAGAAATCGGAAATAAATTATTGGTTTGGACTCATATTCTAGACAAGTTTTTAATTATTTGTACCCCATTTTGATTAATATCAGTCTTTGAATCGACTGCCTATTCGTAATTCGCAAAATTGCAGTATGTTTCCTCTGGCTTTCTTTGCCGGATCATTACAGGGTCACTGATGAGGCTTTATTAGCCGAAACTACGTAGTATGACCCATCTTCTTTCTTATGAATGCTTTCATTGCTCTTAAAGGAACTCATTTTTGATTTTTATTTCCCTTCTTAATAGGTTTATGCATTGCGTGAACAAGTACGCGCAATAAAGAGCCCCCTAAACCCCACTTTATATAGAGAAAACTGGAGGTAAACATTATTTCCTTATTTCTGCTCCAAGACATATGTTGTGGGTACTCGATAGAACCGCCTCAATGAGGCGGTTCTAACGAGCATCCAATACCTATGTTTGGAGTATAAACAAAACCAAAATATCACATTTTTTCATCAGAAAAATGTCCTCTTTTGAGGTTTGTGTCATCGTAATGTGTTATTTCCTTTATTACTTGCTTAGAACTAGCATTGTTATTACAGTAAGGCCTGCCTCCATGAGGCAGTTTATACGACCACACATTATCTATTTGTGTACCAGGAAAAAGCGTATACATATTATTTAGCGAATGAAAAAAAAATGAATTATTTATCATGAGTGTATTACACGAATGCAACTAGTGCTAACATGCAGCTATGCGCATGGGTCAGTAGTGAAAGAGTGTCAATTAAAACTTACAAGCTTATAAAATATGGTTTGGTAATAGTAATTCTTGTAATCGTCCATCCAGACTTCTGCTACCCTGATACGGTTTTTCTTCAAAATGTTTCCTATATCTCCACCCCAAGAATACGGCGTTCTCATACGGTAGATATGAGCTACATGTGAACAAGGGTGAACCTCCATTCTGCCGCCACACATCCAGGTCTGAAATGATAAGCGAACGGTCAAGTTATAACTATGGTTTCATTTCGTATTAACCGATCAGTGAAAGGGTAGATAAAGGTCCCGGATGAACAGGAATAACATTTGGAGCAAAGCATCAACAACAAAATGACATATATACAGGTAAGATACACATCGTATCTACAGTTTGAAGATATACTACGATGACGAATGCCTCGAGTTTGTGGTATGTCGACTAATCGATCTGTTCGATAATTGCCCGTTTAGGTCGAAAAAGTAACAGACTGATCATGGTTTTACATGCTTCAATAACCCTTATCTTGCTGAATATTCATTTAAGCCACACCCATTTCTGCCTATCAACCAATCAAATTACTTGATGTAATTTATTGCTACAAATTCATAAACATAATGCAAAACAGTGTAGATCCTGATCAGATGGCTTCTTCCGAAGCCATCTGATCTGGATCTACACTGTTTGCAAAGATAGGGGTTGTCGTGAACAGCAAGATAAGACTTCTTTAGAAGCCATCTGATCTGGATCTACACTGTTTTCGAAGATAGGGGTTGTCATGAACAGCAAGATAAGACTTCTTCCAAAGCCATCTGATCTGGATCTACACTGTTTTCAAAGATAGGGGTTGTCATGAACAGCAAGATAAGACTTCTTCCGAAGCTATCTGATCTGGATCTACACTGTTTGCAAAGATAGGGGTTGTCATGAACAGCAAGATAAGGGTTAAACTGTTGTCTCGTGATTCACAATAAGTTCTTTTTATGCTATGTTTATGATCCAGTGAGGAATCTATCACATTACAAACTCACTCCCACCTATTCAAATACATTTATAATTTCACAACCAAAACCTGAAAATTTAAAGATTCAGATAAAATATCTGAAATTTTCATATTTCTGCTCATAACATAGATTTTGGTTCTGATAAGAACCGACTTGGCCAGGCGGTTCTAACGAGTACCCACAATGCATATTTTTGAGCGAAAATTTAAAAAAAAAACAGTATATCCCTGTAATCCCCCAGCTAACCAAATAAAAGTTAGGATTAATGGTACCAAACTTATATGGGCGCGTTTTCGTGACCACAATACATGCTTTTCAATGAAATATATATACGTAGATATCTCAGTGAAATCGAAAACAATATTGTCGCTGTTTCAAACAGTGACTGATATCAATTTTATTGTTCACTGTTTGGGACTACTTTTTTCTCGAAATCTAACTCTGTGGTCAGTTTTTCATTGTCAGATGATTGAAAATTAATGGACTGTATTTGAATTGGCGCTAAGCCCGTTCACACGTCACGAGGACATTAATGACGTCATTTTCGGCGCTGACGTCACGTATTTTGTCGCGCGACGTTAGATCTGTCCGCACCTTCTTTGCGAAACTAATCTCTCAATTATTTCAGTAACCATTCATAGAAATGCCATCCCAGTCTATTTCTACACCCAATATTATACCCAGTAAATACGTTGGACACCACTAAATTGACGCCAAACGACCGGGAACATGTTTGACACGATTAGTGAAGCTAAATATTGCCGTTTTGAAGCATGTAAGAAATCGAAAATTGATTTTTAGTGTTAGATCAAAATACGTAACGTACGTCATATGTGTAAAGTTACGGGGCATATTTAACTAATTTGCATTAATTAATCCACTAGTGGATTACACTTGGGGGGGGTTGGGGGTGGGGTTGCTTAAATCGATTTTAAGTGGCCACAATCCTCGCCCTTACTACATATAAAATCATTTTAAAATTGGTCCAGCGGCTTCAGAGAAAATGTATTCTGAAATGTCAATGGATCTACAATCCAAGAGACCTCGGACCAGATTCGATAACTGACCTTCACCTTTAGCATTCATAGACATTCTTTTTGTACCCATTCTTATTTTATAGACCACAATATTAAAAAAATACAACGTTTTACCTTTTCCCCATTGAGAAGCCTAGTGAACCAAATTTGACCTTTGTGTAAAGTAGGTCATTCTAAACCTTGGGTCATTGTTTTTGCAAACTTGGTAGTAACTAGTACCGAAGCTTCAAGCAAATCGTCTCAGTGGTTCTGGAGAAGAAGAGTTTTTAAAAGTTTTACCATATTTAAAAATTCTATCTTGATCAGATAACCTGGACCATTTGCAAATTTTGGTTCCCTTATTGTCACATGACAACATATACAATTTAAATGAAATTGGCCAAGTGGTGTCAGAGAAAACGTATTTTGAAATGTCACTGGATCTGCAATTCAAGTTACCTCGTGCCAAGGTAGTCAAATCACCTTGATCTTAAACAATCATAGACACTCATTTTTTACCCATTTTCATGTCACAGATAATATCTTTTCTTTCGAAAAAAAATGCATTGTTTTACTTTTTTCCAATTGAAAAGACTATAGATTCAAAGTTGACCTTTGCGTAAAGTAGGTCAAGACCAACCTAGCGTCATATCTTAGTAAACTGGTCAGCACTTAGTAACCTGATGCTACATTTCAAGTTTTAAGGAAAGCGGCCCAGTGGTTCTGGAGAGGATTTTTAGGTTTTTTATCATATTTGGGCATGGCGGTCATCTCAGTCATGTGGCCTGAACCATTCGAAAAAAAAATGTTATTATCAGAATTCTGTATTTAACAATGAAATGAAATTTGCCCGGTGGTTTCAGAGAAACTGTATTTTGAAATTCCAAGTCATATTCGGTCAAATCACCCAATATCCTTAACCTTTAGCATTCAAAGACATTCATTTTGTACCTATTCTCAATAAACTAATAACCTTGACCTTCAGCATCCAAAGACATTCAGTATCCAAAATGCATTATTTTAGCCTTTATCTTAGTATATTATAAAGTTTTCATGCAGTGTCTTATTTGTTAATTGGCTTTGTGCCGTTGGTTCATGTTTCGCCTGTTTTCGTGTGTGCCTGAATGTCGCTTACTTTCTTTAGGTGAATTGAGATGGCTGCGTTTTTATATTGTGTCCGTTCCTGAGTGATCTTTTCTTACTAGTTTCCATACATACGATGGCGAAGTGTATATATGTGTGACCTTGGTCATATCAAACTACGCTTATGTATTCGCTTCACCTGGGCTTTGAAGGATAAAGATCCTTTGACTTGACAAAATGCTAAGAAAAGCAGGAAATGAATATCTAATGTAGACTAAAAAGAAAGGTCACTCCGGAAAGGCCAAAAATGAAAGAATGCAGCCATCTCTTGTCTAGTCATCTAAAGAAAGTAAGTGACATAGATCACTCACAAAAACAGACGAAACACGAACCAACGGCACAAAGCAAATTAACAAATAAGACTGCAAAAGAACGACCGCCCTGGGAACTGGGGTGGGGTGCCGGGGCTTCGCCTCCGATGTTTATGAAATCAGTATTAGCCCAGTATGAAACGTAATAACAATAACACATTGATCTGCACGGAGGCGTTTGACCTATTGGCCATTTTGTGGGAAAGTAACTGTCCTTTTGGCTTTCCGCTATTGATGTGTCCATTAGGGTATGTTGTTTCATGTTTGGGTTTCATTCCCTTTGGTGTCTCTGATGGGGCTATGGGTTGTTTGTATCGATTCCTGATCATTGCCTCCACTGCTATTTTCCATTCGATGGGGGCTTTGTATCGATTCCTGACCACTTTTATTTTCTGGCTCAACAGTTGTGTCAAAATGAAATACATGGTGAAATGGTAGTTCTGCTGTTGAGTTCTGGAAGTTTGTATTCACACCGTGCATTTTTTCGCCTCTGTGCCGTCTGAACTTCGGTTCCCCAGAGAGCTAAAGACACAAATAAACAAACATACCCTTAGCGATAATTCAACGTTGTCCGGTCCCCATATTTCCATCTTTTCATCATATTTGCCAGTATTGATGAAAAAATCTTTCCACATTGTCATTAAACCTCCGCCAAGAGCAGGACTTCTGTAAAGTAAAAACACTCAGATAAATAGTTGGCCTGGCGATGGAAGTAAAGGCGAGGATTGTGGCAACGTAAAATCTATTAAAGCCCCCCCCCCCCCCCCACCAGTGGTATTCGTTTCACTGACCTTCCAAGGTGGTTCTTCTGTCGTGGTTTATTTTTGTTATGGCTTGTCTTTGAGTGCATGCATCACTTATATTATTTTGCTTTGGATATCCAATTGGCCATTTTGTGGGAAAGTAACTGTCATTTTGGCTTTCCGCTAGTGATGTTTCCATTAGAGTCTGGTTTTTTCATGTTTGTGTTTCTTTCCCTTGGTGTCACTGATGGGAGCTGTGGGTTAATTGTATCAATTCCTGACCATTGCCTTCACATCTATCTGGCATTTGATTTTCCATTTTACATGGCGAAAACTTAGGATAACATACCAAGTAATAACATCAAATCTTGCACGAGATTCTGCCGAATGATGACAAGTTAAAAATATGTTCTTAGGGACGAAGTTTTCTGTCTGTCAACACCGAGAGCATGGTGGATTCTTTTTCTTGCATACATTTTATTTACAAATATGGCACTGAAAAGGCAACAATGAAGGTTGAATGTAAGTGTATCGATTCCTGATCACTGCCTTTACTTTCGTTATAGCCTGTACACTGTAGATAAAAGAACCAGTTATTTCAATCACACGGACGTCCGAACAAACATAGAAGTGTCACATTAACTTGCTTAATGAACAAATGGATAGGAAAAATCCATCCTTTGCATCGATCTATTCTGTAAGCTATGTATCGCCAGACTGATGTGACATTCACTCCGATCATTTGAATTACATAAACAATGCTTCAAAGTTATTAAACTGCAGAAGTTTGATACTCTGAAGAATCTTTACCAAAAATATCTGATCCATATCCTGATGCACAAAATGATCAATTTGTGAAAATGGATACCGATCAGGGGTTATTTCCACTAGGGCAGACACAGTATGAAGTAATATGGACAGTGATGACAATGGTCGCATTTAAACTCCCTTGACCGTATTTCTTGGTGTTATTTTGTCTCTGCATTTCGGTTTGTTATGCTGTAGAGTCATCAGCGTTGTTCTGTCTCAGGATTCGTTTGATTTCTATGTTCTCGGAGATGTTGCAATGATAAAAGGCCTTTACGCAGGCTGAAAAAACTCGTGTTAACCAAGGCAAAAATATGAGTGAGGGTTGTGACAACGTCAGCCGATATAAGCTCCCACAGTAAAATTAAGCAGACGATTCCTAGGTGGTGCTTCTGGTGTGGTTCATTATTGTCAATGCTTTCTTTGCAAGTATGTCATGGCAATTTTTTTTTTACGATTTGAATATAGATTTAGACATTTTTGAAAAAAAAAACTGTAATTTGAATTCTACATGTAATGCTTTGTTATGCTGCCGTTCTTTGAGTGTTGGTGTCGATTATATTATTTTGGTTTTGGATAGTCAATTGGCCAATTTGGTGGAAAAGTAACTGTCTTTTTGGCTTTCTGCTATTGATGTTTCCATTAGGTTTGTCTCTGGTCGGGCTCATCGGAGTCTAACTGTTGGTTTTCTTTTGCTCCAGCATTTCAGTGGTTTCTTGCTGTCGAGTCCTCACCGTTGTCTCACCTCTGTGGTTCTTTGATTTCTGTGTTCACGGAGATGTTGCACTGATGAGTTAGGAAGCCTTCATGCGGACTGAACAAATTATTTGTCTAAATCGCGACGGAAGTAAGGGCGAGGATTGTGGCCACGTAAAATCGATTTAAGCCCCCCAGTGGAAATCTTCCACTGACCGTTCCAAGGCGGCTCTTCTGTGGCGATTTATTTATGTTGTTGTTTGTTACTTACTGTGTGTATCACTTGTGTCTTTTAATTTTGGATGGCCATATGGCCATTTTGTGGGAAAGTAACTGTCCATATGGCCTTCCTTTGTTTAGGTTTCCATTATGGTCTGGTCGCTTAATGTTTGTATTTCTTTCCCTTTGGTGTCTTTTATGGATGGAGTAAGTTAATTGTATCAATTCCTGATCTTTGTTTTACTTCTACTTTGTTGTTTCATGTTTGTGTTTCTTTCCCTTCGATGTCTCTGATGGGAGCTGTGGATTATTGTATCGATTCCTGATCATTGCCTATTTTCTATTTTGTGTATCCTTTGCGTCATTCCCCCTTTTCGCCTTGGATGGAAGTTTTAAGGTAATTATACTTGGTCCTTACCATTGCCTTCACTTCTATTCTAATACCGTGTCGGATTAAAAAGGAAGTGATGTTCATTTTTGAACATTTTGAGCCTAATGTACATAATGACAAGCACCTGTGGGATCATATCAGATACCTTTAATTGTGGACATATATATTGATTAGTTAGGGATCAGCGACAAATAAAAGGTGCTGATTATCTATTTTTAATCTTGAAAAGAGTGACTTTACCTTTTGTAGGAAAATGTTAAACAGTTAAATGTTTGTCAGTTTTTATTTTTACATGTATTTGTTTTCCGCTATCCTTGTCTTGCACACATATTTAACTACCAACCCTGTATTTGACCGCATTAGGCAACGTTGCATGAACATTGAATCGAAATTGCTTACACATCTTTTACATTCTATTCAAATACTGAGCTGATTTTTCCTGTAGTTTCAAATAGATGACTGAAAAAGAAAAGTAACGCACTTGTAAGCTTCGTGTTTAGGATGGCCTTTGTTGTCTTTCGTATAATCCAGTGGAATCCAAAGAAAATCAACTTTGTCTAGATAGAATCCTCCAACAAATCCTAATTCTCCTCCTTCCACGCCGAAATTATCATCAAAGATACCGTTGATAGTAGGCGAGATGATTAAATTCTTGTTTCCAGCTACCCTGTCTAGTAATGGCTCTAGCCAACCTATCAGCATGATAAAACATGGATAGCTTTTAGACAAAACAAAATCCACTATCAAATAATATCATAACATGATATGAAGGTACTATATAAATGGAATACGAAGGACTGCATTGTTTGCAACGCTTGGTTCCGCACGACGCTTAGTGTCCATATGAACACTAAGCGTTGAGTGTAACAACGCTTAGTGTCAACATGACGCTTAGTGTCCATATGAACACTAAGCGTTGCAGTGTAACAACGCTTAGTGTCAACATGACGCTTAGTGTCCATATGAACACTAAGCGTTGCAGTGTAACAACGCTTAGTGTCCACACGACGCTCAGTGTCCATATGAACACTAAGCGTTGCAGTGTAACAACGCTTAGTGTCAACATGACGCTTAGTGTCCATATGAACACTAAGCGTTGCAGTGTAACAACGCTTAGTGTCAACATGACGCTTAGTGTCCATATGAACACTAAGCGTTGCAGTGTAACAACGCTTAGTGTCCACAAGACGCTCAGTGTCCATATGAACACTAAACGTTGTGACTGCTGCAATGCTTGGTGTCCAACATGGACACTAGGCGTTGCAGTCGCAACGCTTAGTGTCCAACATGAACATTAAGCGTCGGACACGCTTAGTGTCCAACATGAACATTAAGCGTTGCTGTCGCAACGCTTAATGTTCATTTTGACACTAAGCGTTGTTACACTGCATACATGAAGGTTAATGATATAAAAGTTGACAACTATGCTGTCATCTTTGCTTGCAACGCAGATTCCATCACGAAAACACGCCTATACAAACACATTATAAACTTTACCGCCGAAAAAATGAAACTTTTAAGATGAAAAAAAGTGATATTTTTTCTTTTTTCTGTTCAAAATGTAGAATGTGGGCACTCGTTAGAACCGCCTCGGTAAGGCAGTTCCAACGAGTACCCACAATCTATGATATTGAGCAGAAATAAGAAAAATAATTTATACCCACGTAAACCCATGTTTTTTCTTTATAAGAGTAGGGTTCAAGGGCATAAATATAATACAGGTGTATTTACGTAATGGGTCGGGCCTTAGAATCTATGACCTCTCAGGCCTAACGTATTTTATAATTAGTCGGTTGGTACCCGATCTTCTTGTCGGGACTACCAGTTTTCAACTGTTTGTTTTCGTTTGCTATAAAGTTCAGTTATTGTATGTTGTCGAGTCTTCGGCGTTGTTTTATCGCTTTATTTTGGTTTGTTTCTATATTCTCGGTGATAATGCACTTATGAGCTCGAAACCCTCAGTTCTTAGTCACAAAAGTACATAGAAAAAATACTAGAGTAATTTAGTCATCTTTCAGACAATGACAGAATAAGAACAGGTTCTTACGATCTGTTCCTTCATGTATACTGTAACAATTGTTGTAAATGGGACATTTAGTCACACATAACAAAGAGAGTGACAGCAGTATAAAAACATACTCATAATGAGTTTTGTTCGGCAAGATGAGCATTTGGCTCCGTCAGCCGCTGTTAGTGTGTGGGGAATACCACATCACGTGAACAAGTCCGTGAAATGAACATCCCCTTACACCCCACTTTATATAGAGAAAACTGAGGTTTACGGGGGTAAACAATATTTTTCTTATTTCTGCTCCAATACATAGGTTGTGGGTACTCTTTAGAACCGCCTCAATGAGGCGGTTCTAACGAGTACCCAAAACCTATGTTTGCCGTATAAATAAGAAAAATATGACAGATTTTCGTCAGAAAAGTAGCCATTTTGGAGATGTAAAAATTGCACTATATCGCACGGGTGTGTTATCGTAATGATTTTCAATGTTTCACACATACTGACAATGCCCTGTTAGCTATCTGGCAAGGGCTGACTGAGCAACATGAGGTTCCGAATCCTTACCGTTGTTTAATCTTTGCCATCACGAAAACACGCCTATGTAAGTTTGACCCCCTTGAACACCACTTTTATATAGTAAAACTTGGGTTTCCGGGGGTATACCTTATTTTTCGTATGTCTATTTTGAGCAGAAATAAGAAAAATATCACAGTTTTTCATCATAAACTTTTCATTTTTTCGGCGATAAAGGTGGCAATGTATTTGTATAGGCGTGTTTGCGTAATGCATCCGTTTGATTTTATGCTCTCTACGTTGTTATACTAATGAGTTAGCAGCAGGCTGAACAAATTATCTGTCTGAACCAAGACAGAACCATCGGCGAGGATTATAGCCACGCTATATCGAATTAAGACCCCAGTACTTTTACATACCGTTCCAGGGCGGTGCATCTGTTGTTGTTTATTTTGTCTGTCTTTGTATTTGTGTACTGCAAACAGTTGTTAGATAGGCGCTTGACCATTTTGTGTTTTCCGCTTGTTATGTTTCAATTACGATGAAACAGTTATGTGTTGGTGTTTCTTTCCCTACTGTATCTTGGACGGGAGGTGTAAGTTAATTGTATCGATTCTTTATCATGACCTTCTATTTTCAAAAAAAAACTTGGCTTAGAAATACAGTGTTACTTAGGAGAGATCTGCTGCTCGCAGGGTGTATCTTTAAGCGACCAGCCTCTGCGTTGGCATCATTAACACGAAAGGAAAACCAAGGACTAATAGAAATCAAGGCAATGATCAGGAATTGATATAATTACCTACATTTTCCCTCAATTACGTACAGCTCAGATCCTAATACAGACTGCGCGGCAGGGCAGGATGAACAAAGCCTTGGCTGACAGAACATATCAAATGAAAATTATTTTGACACGCAGTTTAAAATTGACAAACAACTTACCTGGAAAACATTCGCAATGTGAGTCTAGGACTGTGAGGGTTGGTGCCCTGGCTGCTGACATGGCAATAGAGCGGGCTCGTATTGACCCCACTCTCTCTTTGGCTCGAATTATCCTCACTTTCTTGAACTTGCTCATATAGGCCTCTAAGGGTTTTCCCAAGTGTTCTAAAAGAATAAACATGTATTTACATAGTTCAAGATCAGAAGTAAAATGGATAATAGTAAATCTGGGATATTTTCGGGTCGACTGTTTCTCAATCGACCCAAGGTTAATACTAATAGTCAAGAAGCTTCCCTGGCATTGTTCACGGTATTATCAATAAACAACATACTTCAACCCCGTGCAAAGTAGTTCACATGTTTTTTGTAATGTTTAACCATTGTCTTGCTGTTCACGACAACCACTACCTTTGCTAACAGTGTAGATCCAGATCAGATGGCTTCTGAAGAAGCCATCTGATCAGGATCTAAACTGTTTGACAGTTTCAGTTTGTGAATTTTCATGTGTAAATTATATCAAGGAAATTGATTGGTTCAAAGTCAGAAATGGTGTGTCTAAATTAATTATTCAGTGGGATAAGGGTTAAGCCGTTACTGAGCGATAGGTTCTTCCACCAAACGGAAATGATGAAGTTAACCCTTATCCTGCTGAATAATTGATTTCGCAACACCCATTTCTGACTATCAACCAATTAAATTACTTGATATAATGAATTTGTTCAGATTCACAACTTGAATGACAAACAGTGTAGATCATAAGCCATCTGATCTGGATCTACACTGTTTTCAAAGTTAGGGATTGTCGTGAACAACAGGATAAGGGTTAAAATTATACCAGCCGTCTCTTTCATCTTTGTTCGCTGTGTGGTTTTGCACAAAATCGAAACACGCTCATTCAAATACATTGTAAATTACCGCCGAAAACTGAAAGGAACAATTTTCGATAAAAATTGTGATAATGTTCCTATCTTTGCTTGCTCAAAATATAGATTGAGGGTATACGTTAGAGGCGGTTCTAACGAGTACACACATTCTATATTTTGGAGCAGAAATAAGAAAAATCAGATTTACCCCTCTAAAACCGAGTTTTACTATAAAAGTGGGGATCAAGAAGGTCAGAATTGTATAGGCGTGTTTTCGTGATGATTTCACGTACCATAAAAATCGGTACAGCCAAGAGCTTGATGGTGATTTTAAGCTGCAGCATTTGGCTATAGAGAGGTTTGTAGTTGATGACCACAGTTGATGACCACATTTGTCATTCAATCGCCAAGTTCTCTGTATGTGTTATAGAAGGCCAAGTCAAGCTTCCTACGTTTTATTAGTTACATAAAGTTCATAAAAGACCATACAATGCAAATAAAAATAAAAAATGAGTTCCTTTAAGAGCAATGAAAGCATCCATAAGAAAGAAGATGGGTCATACTACGTAGTTTCGGCTAATAAAGCCTCATCAGTGACCCTGTAATGATCCGGCAACGAAAGCCAGAGGAAACATACTGCAAATTTCCAAATTTCGAACTGGCAGTCGATTCAAAGACTGATATAAATCAAAATGGGGTCCAAATAATTAAAAACCTGTCTAGACAATGAGTCTAAACCAATAATTTATTTCTGATTTCTCAGAATATTCACCCTGATCTCAAAGGACCAAAAGTAAAATATAAACTGCACTATGGTTGATGTACGGGGAGACGTTTTACGGCCTCCACACGGCACAACACCAGCTGCAGTGAAGGCAAATAAAAATCAAAAATGAGTTCCTTTAAGAGCAATGAAAGCATTCGTAAGAAAGAAGATGGGTCAAACTACGTAGTTTCGGCAAGGTTTATTGCAAATTCGAGCTCTTGTATCACATCACCACTGAACTTTCTGCATAACTGTGATTAAATATTGCGACAAAGTCTTTGAAAGATAGGAAGAAATCTGTTTTGGTCTATAAAACATTCTAATGAAGTTTTAAATCATCATGAAAACACATCTATATAATTTTGACCCCCTTGAACCCCACTTTTATATGTAAAACTGGGGTTTCCGGGGATATACCTTATTTTTCTTATTTCTGCTCTAAAATATAGGTTGTGGGTACTCGTTAGAACCGCCTCGATGAGACGGTTCTAACGAGTGCCCACAATCTATATTTTGAGCAGAAATAAGAAAAATATCACAATTGTTTATCATAAAATTTTCATTTTTCGGCGATAAAGGTTGCAATGTATGTGTATAGGCGTTTCGCGTAATTTAAGTGAAGTGAAGACAATGATCAGGAATCGATACAATTAACCCACAGCTCCCATCAGAGACACCAAAAGGAAAGAAACACAAATAAGAAACGACTAGACCCTATTGGAAACATCAATAGCGGAAAGCCAAAAGGACAGTTACTTTGCCACAAAATGGCCAACTGGCTATCCAAAACAAAATAATAAAAGCGATACCCACACTTAAAGACAAACCATTACAAAAATAAACCGCGACAGAAGAACCGCCTTGGAAAAGTCAGCTAAACGAGTTCCACAGGGGGTGGGTCTTAAAGTAAATGACCACCTTTATTTTTTTCTCAGATCCATTTTACAATATCACCATTGAGGAATGATAAAATCATATTCTTCTCCTAAACTGTTTCTCTAATTAACTGTAATGGTTTTACAGGGTGTCAAACATTTTTTACAGATTCTACTTCTAGCAGTGACCTCATGGAAACCATTCAGTTCATGTTCTGATAGCTAACCTTGGTATTTTAGCGCTGAGGATTTGAGAGGAGAAAGTGAACTTTAAAATAAAAATGCCTTCTTGTAAGACCAAATACTGCACTTTGATAAGAGGAAAAGGAATTAGCTGTTTTGCTATCCCTGACGTTAAGAAAAATAGAGAGTTATGTTAAACATTGATGCATAATCTTAGAACAGAGAATCTCCACATCAAGACATTTGTCTATGCAAAGCATAGCATTGTTTGTGCTAAGCATTTTGAAGATAGCTGTTTATATCAGTATAATTTAACCAATCGTTATGTTAACACCCCTCGACAATTTTATATCATATTTCATGGCATTTCACGTGGTATTTTGTGATATTTTTCTTAACCCTTTTTGTACCAAATGGAATCTTCCGCCTTATACACAGGAGTCCATTTCAAAGTTAAGGGCTGTCAGGTTGTGTTTTCCTCAAAATTTAGTAGGAAAATGGCTGAACATTTTGCAAACAGCGTAAGCCCTGATCAGACGCTGTTTTCTGCAGCATCTGATCTGGGCCTGCATTGTCTGCCAGAGTACCTGTTTTGGGGTTTCTGGTACAAAATGTGTTAATTTAGTTTGAAGCATAGATTGTGGGTGCTCAATGAGGAGATTCCTTTGAGTACCCATAATTTATGTTTTCATTTGCACATAAAGTCCTCGATTTTATGCAAACAGTGTACAGGTGTAGGAACTGTAAATACAAGGTCTGAAATACAAAGTGATTAACTGTATATCAGACAAGAATTACAGAAAATATTTTTTGTAGGAAATTTAAGGTAGATCAGGTTTTGTTTGTTTGAATTGATGTTTAACGTTCCCATCACAACTATTTAGGGCATTTTGGAGATGCTGCTTCCAGTTTTCAGGGACTTTTACCCGACATTGAGATGAATGCCACCCAATGAAACCAATAGCACCAAAGTCTTTGTTTTCATCCAAAGACATAATGAAGCCTGTAGGTGAGATCCTGAACTGACAGCCTAAATAAGGATTTTAGAGAATGCAACCTGATTAGAGAGCCTCATTACTTCTCCTTGAGTAGCTACACAGAGAGAAAAAGAGCTTCAATGGGTCCCATCAGGTCAGGATTTTAGCAAACAAGTAGAATGCTGGGACACATTTGGATTGCCTTGGGGAAAATATGGCCGCTGCCAGAAGGCTAACTGTTGGTTTTCTTTTGCTCCAGCATTTCAGTGGTTTCTTGCTGTCGAGTCCTCACCGTTGTCTCACCTCTGTGGTTCTTTGATTTTTGTGTTCACGGAGATGTTGCACTGATGAGTTAGGAAGCCTTCATGGGGACTGAACAAAGTTAATTAAAGTTAATTATATCAATTCCTGATCTTTGTTTTACTTCTACTTCACTGAAACCATTAACTTTGGATTTAATTACCTTAGCAGATTTCAATTGACAAAACAAGTCAGAGATTAATCATTACAGTAACTTTTTCTTGCAAATGAAGTTATTTAATTATAGGTGGCCATTCACTTTAAATTGATTTTACGTGGCCATAATCATCGTCCTTATTTCCGTCGCGATTTAGACAAATAATTTGTTCAGTCCGCATGAAGGCCTCCTAACTCATCAGTGCAACATCACCGTGAACACAAAAGTCAAACAACCAAAGAGATGAAACAACGGTAAGGACTCGACAGCAAGAAACCACTGAAATGCTGGAGCAAAAGAAGACCAACAGTTAGACTCCGAGGGGCCCGACCAGAGACAGAGCATCTGGCACTAACCAACATTACATAAAATTAGATACTCTCTAATTCTTATTAAGCATCTACACTGGAACCGTCATAGAATCTGAGGCCTGGCCCTTCGGCATGCAATTAAAGAGGGAAGCAAAGTGTCAACCGTGTTTGGGTTAACTACAATGCATGCAGTCTGTCGTATAACATTTATATTCTACCCTATCTTTTTATATCGAAGAATAATGTAACGAAATTGGGTGCTTGATATATTTTTTCTGAATTTATATACTAAGTCAACATAAAATTCGGGTTCCGATAGATCTTGTTGCAGAAGATATTTAAGTCCAACATTGAATTATGAAATTAAATCGGAATGACGTCTATAAAATTTTGAAAATGCTTTGCGTAGTTTATGATACCAAGTCGGTGCTTTTGCGGTGGTTCTTTCATGTTTTGTGCTGGTGATTCTCATTCCTTTCCTAATCATTAGGAAAACATGTCCGTGTAAAAATAATAGCGTCCAACATGGTGTCAGAAGTGAAACATTTTGGGTAAAAATGATAACTTATTTCTTATTTCTGCTTTCAACATAGATTGCGGGTGCTCGTTAGAACCGCCTCAATGAGGCGGTTCTAACGAGTACCCACAACCTATGTTGTGGAGCAGAAATAAGGAAAATATTGTTTACCCCCGTAAACCCCAGTTTCCTCTATATAAAGTGGGGTTTAGGGGGGTCTTTATTTCATGGACGTGTTCCCGTGATGTATATATGCGTTACGTTGATGATTCCCTAGCAGTATTGTGGTAACAATTTGTGATCTGATTAGATCAGTTGCTGGTCGTTTCGCTTTCTAGTTTTTACGCTCAGAGACGGTTCATTGGTGTTCTCAGTTCATTCATTTATAGATTTAAAAAGCTGTCTGAGGACAAATCGCAAAAATATTGATCATTCCTTCGTGTTTAATTAATTTGATGAAAAATAGAAGTGAAGGCAGTGCTCGGGAATCGATACAATTAACCCAAAGCTCCAAACAGAGACACCAAAGGGAAAGAAACACAAACATGGAATTACTAGAACCTAATGGAAACATCAATAAAGTCCAGTTGGGTATCCAAGACAAAAATTATAAGCGACACACACGCTGAAAGACAAACCATAACAAAAATAAACCACAACACAAGAACCACCTTGGAACGGTCAGTGGAACGAATTTCACTTGGGGAAAGCCTTTAACTCGTTGCTTTATCTTTAGTATGTACGGAAACATCGTCTGGGTAACGGTGGTCAACTTTTGCATATATTTTGTCTTCCTATTCATCATGGATCAATATGTGAAGGACAATTGGCGATAGACCCAGTGAAAGATAGCGTCACGAGAACCAGTCCATGTAATGGGTATCCTTATAACATCGCTCTATATACAACACTGGGACGAGCAAGGTGTACTCTAGTTTCCTTATCTTTGAAAAAAAAAAAGAATCTGTAATGAGCATCCACAAGTATGTTTGTATCACAAATTGGAAAAAAGTATCACACATGTTTAACTGCAATACATCATGAAAATAAATCAGTATCTCACAGTACTCGGGTCTCCTTATCACTAGGTTAAAATGATCCCTGCCCATTTGTTTCTAAATGAATATAGACGCGGTAATGTGAAAAAGTTTAGCCGGTGAATATATATATTTATTACATACCTACTATAGGAAAATTACATTAAAAACCTTTCAATACAGGCTCATTTTTCGCTATTTTGATGGCACAGTCACGTGACGGGGCCAAAAATCCATATAATATGGATTTTTGGCACTGCCTTTCCATATTGGCACTGCTCCACTCTGTTACTATAGCAATAGAACCTTAATGCTGTACTCCATAGGCTTCAAAATGGCCGCAGAAAAATCACTTGAAACAATGTCAACCCGACTTCTGGACTTAGACAGAGCGATAGAAGACAGTGATAACAATATATTTTGAGAAAAATCTGAAAAATGAAAAACAAAATACTTTTTAAAAGAAGTTCACTCACATTCGTTGGCGTTTCAGACCCTTAGCGCAAGAACTGACATTTATAAAGAGTCGTTCTTCCCCAGAACCATTAGAGATTGGAATGCCCTTCCCGATTCGATTATTTTGACAGCTGAAGGTGCTGATGATTGTGTAGCTAAATTTACCTCTTTGGTTAGAGCTAGGGACTAACTTCCCACATCACAGGTCCTGGTGTATGAATGTCATTTGACGTGTCACCAGTAACAATTCTGATTCTGATTGTGAAGGACGTTGCTTTCAAGCACAACAGGGATGTCCCAACATTTGAAAGAATAAAGTCTTGCCAACAACCTTAAACGAACAGATCCCTTCACTTATGAGGAGCTGGAAATTGTGCGGAAGAAATCTGTGGGAGGGAAAAATGTCCCCAAAAATTGTCTTGTACTTTAACGTAAACAACCACCGCGACCGACTGCTACACACGGAATCGATTATGCAGTAGCTTGATGAATGACACTAAGAGCCTTTAAAATATAAATGGTCTTCAAATAAGCACAAAACATTCTGTAAAATACCTTAAAAATCATTCTTTGAACTGCAGAAACTCTGTATGTAAAATGGCGATTTGTTTTGGTTTTGAAACTTACAGTTGCGACGTCACTTGTGACGTAATTTGTTGCGCACTACTATGTTACTGTATTACCGTGAGCATGGTAAGTGCAGGCCTACTAATCAGTTATATAATTTAAAAGGAATTTCTTCTTTTTTTTTCGGCGGATACCGAAAATATATCCTCAACACACTCGATGAAACATTCCCGGCATCAACCTTAAAGAAGTAAATGTAACTATGCTATATAAATGATGTAATAAAGAGGTTATGATATGGTGAAGGTGTGCCTCTAAGTCATATTGGCACCGGAAGTCATATTGGCCCTCGGGCTAAAGCCCTCGGGCCAATATGACATACCGGTGCCAATATGACTTAGAGGCACACCTTTACCATATAATAACCTCTATTTATCATATGACGTCGTTGATAAGCAGTGGATAACGTCGTGTAATAAATATCGTATGACCACACGTGTAATAACACTTTGGCGGGATTAAGTAACGTCATGACGACGTCCATGTCAACAATGCATTTTTCGTAGAAAACTTGTCAAATTAAAAGGCGATAAAATCCAATTGAAAGTAGTCATATGATAAAGAGAATCTTACACTCGTGGTCATTTCATATGAAATTTATGAAACTCGCCGAAGGCTCGTTTCATAAATTTCATATGAAATGATCACTCGTGTAAGATCCTCTATGTAACATTCCTACTATTCGTACCTACCCATGCTGGAATGATCATCGAAGAGTATGATTTCTTTGACTAAATGTTCGGGAGAGTTGTTCAAAATGCTGTGTACCAGTCGTAGAAGAACAGTCCAAGCCTCGTTGTGGAAACATGTTATTACACTGGTCTCTGGCAAATCTGGACGAAACGTTCTAGGACAGCTAGTGAATATAAATAATGAAGAAATACTATAAATGTATTCTATGAGAGGGGTGACTTTGGAAGCAAGGGATACACCAGAGAAATGAAAGGTATGGCGTGTACAAAATTTTCTGGGTCAGACTAGCTATTTTCCGCCAAAATGGCCTCATCACTGATCCTCAAATATTTTTTTTAAAATTCCACAATGGAATCAATTATCCGAAAGGACAAGAAAATATACACTACACTATGATGAAGGACCGGGATAAAGGTTGCTTTTCAAGCACAGAAAAAAAACATTATAAACAATAAGAACCTTTGTGTCACTGACACTATTCAAAGGCTGTACGTTTATAATATAAATCAAGCAACCGTACTGGCCCAGTTACAGGTCTGCGATCAGAAGGCAGCTAAAGTAGAACCATGTTATTGCTGAGACAATGGCATGCTTCATATGCAGTACTCTAATATGCAAGATCTCTCATGGTCTCTAGCATACATGAACAGTAAGTGCTAAACTGGTTTAAGTATTCCCAACTGAACTAAGGGATACACACGGGGAAGATTATCTACAGTTACACAACAAACGCAGCAAAGCTGCAGAGGGATTGATTTTTATCAAATATTTTGTTGTGCTCTGTACGGATGCCGATTGACCCACATTTTCTTCATGGAAGCAGAAATGCCAAATGCCAAGTTGGTATGCGAGTTGGTATGCGGGCCATTTCGATCTCTTACTTAGCACGCAGTTCCGAAGATAAACATCTCATTTACAGTATATCAGTGTTACGCCGCACATGCGACTAATTGCCAAACAAACTGAGATGGTTCATACATCCAGAACCTAAGCTGAAAAAAATAATTCAGAAACATTGCAGTTAGATGAACTGTTTGATTCGCTTCTATTTTCGGCTTGCTCCGTCTTTGATCGGGCCCACCGGAGTCCAACGGTTTGTTTTTATTTGCGCCAGCATTTCAGTTATTTTATGCTGTCGATTCCTCACTGTTGTTTCATATAAAAATCAAAAATTGGTTCCTTTAAGAGCAATGAAAACAATTATAAGAAAGAAGATGGGTCATACTACGTAGTTTCGGCTAATAAAGCCTCATCAGTGACCCTGTAATGATCCGGCAAAGAAAGCCAGAGGAAACATACTGCAATTTTGAGAATTTCGAATAGGCAGTCGATTCAAAGATTGATACAAATCAAAATGGGGTCCAAATGATTAAAAACCTGTCTCGAATATGAGTCTAAACCAATAATTTATTTCCGATTTCTCAGAAGATTCACGCTGATCTCAAAGGACCAAAAGTAAAATATAAACTGCACTATGGTTGATATACGGGGGACGTTTTACGGCCGCCACACGCCACAACACCAGCTGCAGTGAAGGCAAATAAAAATCAAAAATGGGTTCCTTTAAGAGCAATGAAAACATTCATAAGAAAGAAGATGGGTCATACTACGTAGTTTCGGCTAATAAAGCCTCATCAGTGACCCTGTAATGATCCTGCAAAGAAAGCCAGAGGAAACATACTGCAATTTTGCGAATTTCGAATAGGCAGTCGATTCAAAGACTGATACAAATCTCTGTATTTGGGTGATTTTTATGTTCTCGGAGATGTTGAACTGATAAGCTAGAACTCTTTATGCCGGCTGAACAAATTGTTTGTCTGCACTCCGACAGAACCAAGGGTGAGGATTTTGGCCACGTAAAATTGATTTACGTACCTCAGTGAATCAAAGCACCGAGAGTACTGGTGGGTCGATTGTCTCTGGGTGTAGTTAAAAAAATGGGCCTGAACGGGGACTGTTTCGTTTAACCCTTAAACTCCTTTACTGAAAGCAAACCGTGTAGACCCTGATTCGACGCTCCTTTTTCCGGCGCCTGACCCTTAAATTCCTATACTCTAAGCCAGCAGTGAAGACCTGATCAGACGCCGCGTTATGCGGCATCTGATCTGGGTCTACACTGTTTGCCTAGCGCAACACATGATTCCAGCCCAGATTTTACAGTTAACCTTTTCACGTAAACACGCTGACCTCACTACGATAAATTCTATTAAAAATCTGCGTGGATTCCTACAAATCAGTGATAGTCACGTGGACTCCAGCACTAATAGAGGTTTTGTCCTTTATACCTTTGGGTCGACTGATAAACAATCGACCCAAAAACGTTCCAAGGGGTTCTTCTGTCGTTGTTTAGTATTCTTATTGTTCGTCTGTTCATGTGTATATGCTTTTTATATTATTTTGGAATTTAGATTATAGTATTTGGAGAATTGTTTTCCCACCACAAAACAATTTGTCGTGTGCAAAACTCAACTCCTTAGCTACAAGGTCAAAGAAACTACGTGATCAACTCCAAAATAGGCTCTATTTTTTCAAGTCTAGTGCATGACTTTGTCATTTTTTGGAGGATTTTAAAATTAGTTGCCGAAATCCTTCGACAAGATCACACTTAGAAGTCGAAGGTTTAAAACAGGATCTACTTTTGTGTCCTGCACATAACGTTATCATTTCTAGATGGCATTTGAAATTACATGGCAGAAACGCTAACCATAGTGAGACAATGTGTTGGGCGCAAGACCCATGTCCGGAGTTCTAAGGTTAAGGTCAAACTTAGAGGTCGGAGGTGAAACAAAAATATTGTATTCACATTATCTCTGTCAAACTACACCCGTTTCTTGGACGCACGCGTATAGCGAAGACATTTGTATCAAATGAACACAAATGTAGACGTGAATTATTCAAACATGTAATCAGGTTATATTGATATTTGTTCCAAACTACCTGTAAAAGTTTAAGAGCTCAGCTAAAACAGTCTCTGGTCGGAACCACCGGATTCTAGCTGTTGGTTTTCTTTTGTTCCAGTATTTCAGTGGTGTCATGCTGTCGGGTCCTCATGGTTGTTTCATCTATGTAGTCGTTTGATTTTTATGTTCTCGGAGATGTTTCACTGATGATTTGAAGGTCCTTCATGCGGACTGAACAGTCTCTTTGTCTTGTTTTTTGTTTGATTTGGTGTTTCACGTCCCCGTCAACACTGTATAGGTCATTTAAGAGACGTTGCTTCTGATTCCACGGGACTTTTACCCGTAATTGAGATGAAATGACATCTCAAGCCCTGTCGTCAAATGAAACCAATAGAGTTTATAAGCATTGACAGTACGACTCGCACCGTTTGTCTGGGCAGGCTTAGATCTTCAAAGCGGTTTTCCAGTACTCGTGTGCTGTCGGTTTCAGCTCTGCGTGGAAGCATCATGCAGCCTATTTATTTCTTCAAGCCCCGATTGGTGGGGGTCGCCGCCTCATTTAGGGGATTCTAACGGGCACCCACAATCTATGTTGAAATCAGAAATAAGAAAGACACTATCAGTTTAACCTAAAATTCATCATTTCTGACACCATGTTGTACGCCATTCATCTCACACGGACATGTTTTCCTAACGGGTACATGTGTACTTATTGGAACCGCATCGCCGAGGCGGTTCTAACGAGTACCCACAATCAACGATGTATAAACAAAATATTAAAATATTGGATGTTTTCATCGGACTTGTCTTTTGGTGGTTACATTTTCTATCTCTTGGACTAGGCTTGTTTTTGTCATGGTCAGTTGTTTGTGAGGATAGATTGGTTCACTTGAGTAAGGCAGTTGTAAGTGTAAATACCTCTCCATCCTCACATCTGGAAGCTTGCGTTGTACGGAGATTTTGTCGCTCACAAAACGATTATAGGCGTGACTTTTTATACCCTCGTCCCATTTCTTCCTATCCTCAGGCGAAAGAGATTCTCTATCTATCTTCACAACATTGCCATTTTCACCTGTCAAAAATTCAATGAAGCATTAAATTTAGGCCAAAGCCAAGATGTATGATGAGGCAGCATTTCAAGAAGAGATACATTATCAAAACAAGCCTGTACAAATACACTGAAAATTTTTTCTGCCGAATAACGAAAATTGTAATATGAAAAATTCTGATTTTTTTTTTTATTTCTGGTCAAAATATAGATTGTGTGTATACGTTAGAACCGCCTCACCGTGGCGGTTCTGACGAATACCCACAATCTATATTTTAGAGCAGAAATAAGAAAAAAAGGTTTTCCCCAGTAAATCTCAGTTTTGCTGTATAAAAGTGGGGTTCAAGGGGTCAGAATTATACAGGTGTGTTTTCTTGATGTTATGTGTGAAATTTGAAGGTTCAAGCCATCAAAGTTCCCGAGATCCAAAGGGTTACTTTATAATCTGATAAAGTAAATGGAACGTGTAAAATAGGTCACGGTCAAGGGATCAACTTGTCTGCTGAGTCGGCATGTCAATAATAAACATAATATTAAGTGTGTAGATTCTGGCAATTATAATTGCTAAGATCCCAATTGTTATGGTATAAAATGACTGGACCCTAATGGAAACATCAATAGCGGAAAGCCAAAAAGGACAGTTTAATTACCCACAAAATTGCCAATTGGCTATCGAGAAAAAAAGATATGGGCCCCGTCAAGCGATTTTGGTACTTATCACCTTTGCGAACAGCGGAGGTTCAGGCGAGCCTGCGCATCCGCGCAGTCTCGCCAGAACCTTCGCTGCTCGCTCATACAAGCAGTGAATCAAGAGGAACCTTCAGACAGAAAGCCATATCCCTGGCCCCTCTGAATGACTGGGCATGCGCAATTAAAATTTGTCATGACGGAATGCTCGAAGACACAAATTCGCTTGGCGGGGCTCATATTGGCGATCCACACATTCAAAGACGAATTATAACAAAAGTAATAATGAACCCCGACAAAAGAAATTAAGTGAACAGTATTTCACTTTGCGGGGAAGGAGTCTTAAAACGATTTTACGCGGCCGAAATCCTCGCCCTTATTTCCGTCGCGATTTGAACAAATAATTTGTTCAGTCCGCATGAAGGCATTCTAACTCACCTGTGCAACATACACCTTATTTAAGAAGCTTGAAAAACAGTCTTTCCCTCATATATCGCTCCCAAAGTACCCACATCTGACCAACTTTTAATCTTAGAACTTCTTAACCTAATCTTTCCTAAAAAGTAGAAGTAGAGGCAATGATTAGGAATCGATACAATTAGCCCACAGCTCCCATCAGTGACACCAAAGGGAAAGAAATACAAACATGAAACAACAGACATCAACAGCGGAAAGCCGAAAGGACAGTTACTTTCCCACAAAATGGCCAATAGGCTATCCAAAATAAAAGGGGGCTTAAATCGATTTTACGTGGCGACAATCCTCGCCCTTACTTCCGTCGCGAATTTGTTCAGTCCGCATGAAGGCCTCCTAACTCATCAGTGCAACATCTCCGTGAACACAAAAATCAAACAACCACAGAGATGAAACAACGGTGAGGACTCCACAGCAAGAAACCACTGAAATGCTGGAGCAAAAGAAAACCAACAGTTAGATGGGCCCTTGCGTTTGAACCGCCATAGAATCTGAGGCCTGACCCTCGGCGTGCAATTAAAGAGGGAAGCAAAGTTGTCAACCGTGATTGGGTCAACTACCATGCATGCAGTCTGTCGTATAACATTTATGTTGCATCCAGTCTTTTTATATCGAAGAAGGATTTTACGAAATTGGGTGCTAAAGTCATTGCGGTTATATATTTTTCTAAAAACCCCTAAAATGGACAAACGCCTTCTGAATGCATGGATCAGACCACTTTTTGGGTCGATTGTTTATCAGTCGGCCCAAATTTATAAGGACAAATCCTCTATTAGTGCCTCAGTCCACGTGACTATAACTGATTTGTAGGAAATCCATGTAACTTATTTATAGAATTTTATCGCAGTGTGGTCAGCGTGTTGCGTAAAAGGGTTGCCTGTAGTGTAGAATCTGTGCTGGAATCATTGGTTGGGCTTTGTAAACAGTGAAGACCCAGATCAGACGCCGCGAATGCGGCGTCTGATCAGGGTCTACACTGTTTGCTTACAGTACAGGAATTTAAGGGTGAGACGCCGAAAAACGCAGCGTCTGATCAATGTCTATACTGTTTGCTTACAGTACAGGAATTTAAGGGTTTAACGAAACTATCTAAGTCCCCGGTCAGGTCCAGTGTCCCAGTCTCCACTCAGAGACAATCGACCCACCAGTACACTGTGCTTTGATATTCATGTCTTGTCATGCCTTTAGTGCTGTAAGTCACAGTGCACCAGCTTTACAGCAATTTAACAGCTGCCATACTGTCAACGAAAATCTCATATTATCTGGCTTTCTTTGCCTTAATCAATATTCATTCAGGCATGTGTCTACAATTGTGGTAGCTCAGTGGTTAATGCACTTGCCACTGATTGATTCTAGAGGCCCCCGGTTCGATTCCCGGCAGTGGTAATAAAATTGCGGTGTTCGAACATGCTGTACATGTTCTTGCATCACTTGCAGGAATGAATGCCACAAAGTGCGCGGTCCTTCGGATGGGAACGTTAACTGGAGGTCCCCTGTGTAGGAAGAACCACCCCCTGTGCAGGTAAAAGATCCCTACCGTAATTACATGATTATTATATAGGCTTCCATTATGCAAACCTGAAGTGTATGTATTGTACACCTGCGAGTAATGGTCAAATGTGACCGATCGCAGTATCAGTAGAAAGAAAGAAAAAAGAAAAAAGTGTAAAATTCTAGATAGTTCCTAAAAATTGAGAGTACCTGGTGCATCAGGTGGCTGTGGGTCATATACAGCATCTGGAAGTATCGGAATATCAGCTTCAATCACAACGGAATTCTTCTCCTCATCTTCTCTTTCCTCAGTAGAATTATACTGTAAGACAATAATGGATTTGACAATGAATTCAGTGAAAATATTTTAAGCAACGACAAACACGCAGTGACTGAAGACCTAAGAGACCGTATATGTACGTATTGCTTGTGACAAAACCCCTGACAAACATGATGTAAATGGCCTCGTTCGGGGAACACATAGCAAATACTGCCAAAATAGTGCAAATACCATAGCAGAACGGTGTCAGTGAAACCCCTTATAAGAAAAATTAAGTATGCTCACGTGAATACCATCTGTACCTGTATACAGCCGGTTTACCGAGGACTGACATTTTGTTAGCGTGACTAGCTATGTTTCTATCTACTATTATTGCGATAGGCCACATTTGACCATTATACGCAGGTGTACATATAGTCGGGATTTGCAGGATGAACGCCTACGCGGTAATCATGATATTACGGTAAGGATGGGGCGGTGCACTTTGTGGCATTTACCCCTTAAAATGATGCCAATGAAACATGTCCATATACCAAACTTTAATGTCGCTGCCGAGAGTCGAACCGGGGGCCTCTAATCTCTAGAGGCAAGTGCACTAACCACTGAGCTACCACACTAGCACTATCGGTACAGTCAAACTTCAATGGCTCGAACACCTTTGGGACCACGAAAATCTGTTCGAGACAGGGGTAGTTCGAGCCACTGATGGTTACTGCCAGGAGGCATAAAGAGATACTTTTAGACATCTTTTCGGCGTTCTATAATGAAAATGTTTGCTGTGTGTACTCATTAGAATCGCCTCATCTAGGCGATTCTAATGAGTACACACAGCATACATTTGCAAGATAAAAGACTACAATCTCCTTAATTATGCCCCACTATTTCTTATGTACAGAATTTCGCTAGGGGCTCAAGAATGGGTTCGACACATCCATGGTAAACAAGCCATCGGTGTTCGAGCCATCGAAGTTCTACTGTATTTTTGATGTTCTACGCCACTATTAACTACCTAAGAGGTGAAACTGAGTGTGTTTGCTCAAAAGGCAGTGCCTTTCTTTCTTTTTTTAAATCAGGCACTATTTAATGATTATGCAAGATTAAAGAGAAATATAATACACTCAGTTACATGTATCTACGAAAATTGCTAATGTTTCGAAAATAGCGGATATCAGATAGTTTCAGTGGAGTACGGTGACTTTTAATTTTATTGTTTTAAGTTGTTTATTTAGTTAGTTTATACTAATTTATTTTAGTTCGATGCGATGGAAGCTTCAAGCTTATTTAATCGCTCTCTAACGCTCATTCCGGATGTTTTCACGCGCGCGAAAGAAAGGCAGCGACTATTACACCACTGCTACCCATTTACACCTGGATGGAGTGAGGCAGTGTCATTACGTGTCTTGCCCAAGGACACACCTCGATACCGGGTGCCGCATTCGAACGCACAACCTCTCGATCATGAGTCGAACGCGTTAACCACTGCGCTATCGAGGCCGAGTTGTTTATTTCATAGTAACCACTGCATGCAAAATTGAATTAATTGATCCTCCTTTCAAGTTTGATACAAATATTTGACATTTCATCCCACAAACACGCGTATAAAATTTTGACTCCCTCAAACCCCACTTTTATATAGTAAAACTGGGGTTTATACAGGGGCATACATAATTTTTCTTATTTCTGCTCAAAACATAGATCGTGGATTCTCGATAGAACCGCATCGCCGAGGCGGTACAAAGGAGTACCCACAATCTATGATTTGGGCAGAAATATGATAAATATCAGGATCAGGTCAAAATTTCAATGTTTGAATAGGCGTGTTTTCGTAATGTGAAACCACAACACTTGAAAACATTATTACTTTAACAAAGGCAACGGTCCTTTTGCGTTTTTTTTTTTTTTTTTTTTTTGTTGTTGTTGTTGTTTTTTGTTTTTGTTTTTATAAGAAAAATGAACCCACTAAAACTCTCCAATATAAACATCACGTGAACAAAGTAGAAGTAAAACAAAGATCAGGAATTGATACAATTAACTTACTCCATCCATAAAAGACACCAAAGGGAAAGAAATACAAACATTAAGCGACCAGACCATAATGGAAACCTAAACAAAGGAAGGCCATACAGACAGTTACTTTCCCACAAAATGGCCATATGGCCATCCAAAATTAAAAGACACAAGTGATACACACAGTAAGTAACAAACAACAACATAAATAAATCGCCACAGAAGAGCCGCCTTGGAACGGTCAGTGGAAGATTTCCACTGGGGGGCTTAAATCGATTTTACGTGGCCACAATCCTCGCCCTTACTTCCGTCGCGATTTAAACAAATATTTTTTTCAATCCGCATGAAGGCCTCCTAACTCATCAGTGCAACATCTCCGTGAACACAGAAATCAAAGAACCACAGAGGTGAGACAACGGTGAGGACTCGACAGCAAGAAACCACTTAAATGCTGGAGCAAAAGAAAACCAACAGTTAGACTCCGATGAGCCCGACCAGAGACAGAGCATCAGGCACCAACCAACATTATCTCTTTAATTTTCAATAAGCCTTTACGTTGGAGCCGTCATAGAATCTGAGGCCTGACCCACCGGCGTGCAATTAAAGAGGGAAGCAAAGTTGCCAACCGTGATTGGGTTAACTACCATGCATGCAGTCTGTCGTATAATATCCATGTTGTACCCAATCTTTTTATATCGAAGAATGATTTTACGAAATTGGGTGCTGAAGTCATTGCGGTTATATATTTTTCTGAATTTATATACTAAGTCACCATAAAATTCGGGTTCCGATAGACCTTGTTGCAGAAGAGATTTAAGTCCAATATTGAATTTTGAAATTAAATCAGAATGGCGTCTATAAAATTTTGAAAAGGCTTTGCGTAGTTTATGGTACCGATAACCCTGATTAAGAAGTTTAGCCGTTAATAATTTATTACGAGTGTTGAAGTCAGTTACATGACTACACACTCTAGCAAATCGAATTAATTGCGAAATATAAACGCCATAGGATGGCGCACGAGGAACATCACCATCCAAAAAAGGAAAATTTACAATCTCAAAATCAAAGTCATCGCGTTTATCATAAATTTTGCACGAAACAAATCCATCTACAATAGATAGATGTAAATCCAAAAACGGGGCCTCGGTATCAGAAGAATTTGCTTTATTTAACTGAAGTTCTAGGGGGTAAATCTGACTGATCAAACCATCAAAATAGGTATTATCAATATTTAATAAATCATCTAAATATCTAGAAGTAGAGCTAAAAGCTTCAATAATTTCAGATTGGTTATCAATGGAAAGCGACAAAATGAAGTCTCTTTCATAACAATACAAGAACAGATCAGCCACAAGAGGTGCGCAATTAGTACCCATCGGAATACCCACAATTTGTCTAAATAACTTAGTACCGAATCTAATATAAATATTGTCAAGTAGAAAGGTGAGGGCATCACACACTTTCTGACATGACCAAAGTGTATAATTCTTATGCTCTTTAGAAGTGAAAAATGCATTTCTGACATTACATGCAAGATAGAGAGAATCTTCTCTGTGAAAAGCCCATTCAATTAAATCATTAAGCTTTTCTTTTATAAGATTATGAGGAAGTGTAGTTTAAAGAGTGGAAAAATCGTAGGTAGACAGACTAGAAGCACGAAACTGTCTAGATTTCAATTTATTTAAAACCTCATTCGAATTTTTTATAGACCAAAACAGATTTCTTCCTGATCTTTCAAAGACTTTATCACAATATTTAATTACATGCATTTTAATAGCAGTAAGACAGGAAGTTAATGATTTAGAAAGTTCAGTGGTAGTGCAAGAACTAGAATTTGCAATAAACCGTGCTTTGTAAGGTTTTTTATGAAGTTTTGGTAACCAGTATAGCGTAGGAAGCTTGTCTTGGCCTTCGTTAACACACACAGCAAACTTGGTGGCTGAAAGACAAACATGTTTATCTACTATAGCTCTCTCTTCAGCCAAAGGCTGAAGTTCATAGGCCTTAGTACCACCAAGCTCCTACTTAAGCGTGTTAACATAGTGGAGCCGTCACACAACGACGACGTTGTTAGCGGCCTTGTCTGCAGGGGCCAAAACAAACTTCTTATGAAATTCTTGAATACCTAGTTTAAGATGACGTAAAGACGTCTTGGGCTTAGGAGGTAATAAGTTAGTATTTTGAGAATAGAAAGAAATGCGTTTATTCACTAGTCTTAAAATGCTAAGTTTCCAGTCCTTTAGGGCTTTATACTCAAAAGTCTTTTTAATGAACACCTCTTTAACCCCACTTTATATAGAGAAAACTGGGGTTTACTGGGGTATACATTATTTTCTTAGTTCTGTTCCAAGACATAGATTGTGGATACTCTTTAGGCGGTTCTAACGAGCACGCACAACCCAAGGTTTGCAGTATAAATAATAAACATAACACGGATTTTCATAAAAAAGTAGCCACTTTGGAAAAATGAGCAAAAACAATATTGCCCGGATGTGTCATCATACCTGAGTAGCAAGTGCTGACCCCTTTTGGCAAGGTGGGGATAATATTTTGAAGGAGTTATATTTCCTGAACGGATGTGCATTCCCCTTGAATTGTTTAAGAATTTTGTTTTGTACCATCTGTTGATTTTGTACCTTTTGTTGGTATAAGCGTTTAATTGAGAGTAAAAGAAATAATTAAACCGTATTGATTTATGTTTTAAGAAACAGCTTTTAACGTGAATTCTGCTAGTAGTGGTGATATTATACGAGTATGCAAGAGTGCTCCGGTCTAGCCAACCCGCTGTGTCATGAGGTGGTGATTCCTTCATAATTCCAACCCGCCATCATATTATATATTTCGAACAATTTGATCGGTTGAAATAAAAATTTTATACTTCGATAAATTCCATGAGCAAGAAATTCTCTGAAGTACTCACACAGCGACACGTAGTAATATAACGCGACGTCAAAGAACACGTTTAGAACGCGTGCGTTACGTCATTGTATGAGCCCCGCCAAGCGAATTTGTGTCTTCGAGCATTCCGTCATGACAAATTGTAACTACGCATGCCCAGCCATTCAGAGGGGCCAGGGATATGGCTTTCTGTCTGAAGGTTCCTATTGATTCACTGCTATATTTTGCGCAGAAATAAGTAAAATATAACAACTGTTCATCTTAAATTTTCGGATTTTCGGCGATGAAGTTTACAATGTATTTGTATAGGCATGTTTTCGTAACGGCTGATATGATTAACCATCTGTATGGTCTACGGGGTTTCGCCAACACTAAGTCTTCATCATATTGATATATTTACATTTCCAGTGTAAAGTCTAATGTAAACCTATAGAAAACAATTGCGTTCATACGTCAAGGAACGCATCGAATCACATGATTTTCAGTGACGTTAAGTGACGTCATTCTAAACCATTGTTCTCTACGGGCGTTGATGACGTCAACGCTGCTCCGCTCTTTGTAGAAAAACAGAGTGTAAATGGTTTTCAACTTTAAAAGTTTGCCCTACAAGTATTTTTTCGCCCAGTGATGAGGAGCAAATAATGTAAATATAAAAAATAAACTTAATTTTTCTGCTTTTCATGAACGTATAGGGTTTATCCGACTCGCAATACTTTGTCCAGGCAGGCACAGACCTCCAGTACTCATGTCCAGTCGGTTTTACCTCTGCGTTGAAGCATCATGCAGCCCTATCTATTTCTCAAAGCCCCGGTGGTCGGGGCCTACTGAACACCTGTGAAAAACGTCAGTTTTATACAGAGAAAAGTGGCATTTACAGAAGCGATAAGTATTTTCCTGATTTTTTTTTCTGTTGTTAGAAATAGACTGTGGATTTTCGTTAAAAAAAATGTAATTTATTTAACGTATAACGAAGTATAAACAACATAGGGCGATGAACGTAAAAAAAAAATACATTCATTTCTTTTGTACCCATTATGTGATGAATTATGATATTAGGGGTGCAACTAAAACAAGAAAATCATTGCACGTAGTTTTAGAAGGAACAGTGGAAGATCTTCGTTGACGTCATAACATCGTCCAATCATATTGAACATAACCATGGTTTAGTTATGAATGATCATGTGACGTTGCGTGAGTCAAGTATTCATTTAAATATAAACAAAATTGTGTCCTTATAATTAACTAAAGGTTTTTTGTTGTTGTTGTTTGTAAATGCACTGAGATTGTAAGTATATTACAGCAGTACTTCGATGGCTCTAACACTGATGGCTCGTATACCATGGCTGAGTCGAACCCGTTTTTATGTCCCCAGGGAATTTCCCTAGTAAAAAAGAGCGTTGGGTATTTAAGGAGATTTTTTAGTTTAATCTCGCCAATGTATGCTGCGTGTACTCATTAGAATCGCCTCAATGAGGCGATTCTAATGAGTACACACAGCATACATTTTTCTTATAGAACATCGAAAAAACGTCCAAACATTTACCCCGTTATGGCGCCTATATAGAAGTAATCCTCAGTCGCTCGAACTACCTCTGTCACGAACAGTTTTTTGGTCCCAAAGGTGTTCGAGTCATTGGAGTTTGACTGAATATCATACAGCGTTCCTACGTACGTGTGCGTATATGTGCCGGGATTGGGATTACAAGAGCGAGTGCATGGGTGGGCGGGCGAAGTGTCCACAAAAAATAATTCTTGTGACAAACCTTGGGATATCCTTTCCTTTCCACCAAAATACCCGTATCGTCTTCAAAAACGAAATCACTATCATGTATTCGGAATTCTGTTTTTATCTGGTGTACAATGTCTGAGATTTCCCATGTTCTCCAAACGTGATTTTGTATTTGTGACACAACATCCTTCAAAAGGTCCTGACTCTTAGCCTCTTGCTTTCCTGACGCAATTCTCCAGTCTCGTAAAATATCGTGAAAGAAAATGAGATCTTCTGAATCTATCTCCCTTCCAGTCTCATAGTGTTTCTCCATTCTCAACATCAGGAACAACATTGTGAGAAAATAACACAGAAAAATAAGAAAAAGAATGCGAAGAGAAGAAAACCGTCCGCCAGACATCTTGACTTTCAAGTATTGCGACAGCTTTGAATACCGATTCACGCAGTGTATATTTTCAATCGTTAGATTTATAGGCTAGTGCAGATACTGATGCTTAAAGTATAAGTCCTGAGGAGACGTGCTGGTCAGTCTAGTAGTTTGTTTGTTTGATTCGAGGTTTAACGTCCCCGTCAACACTGGGAGACGTTGCTTCCAATTGTGTGGGACTTTTACCCGACATTGAGACGAAATGACATCTCAAGCCCTGTCTCACAATTAAACCAATAGGGTTTATAAGCATGGACAGTCCGACTCGCACTGCTTTGCCCGGGCAGGCTTAGATACTCAAAGCGTTTCACCAGTACTCATGTTTGGGTCGGGTTCAGCTCTGCGTGGAAGTATCATGCAGCCCATTTATATCTTAAAGCCCCGACTGGGCGGTGGCCACCTGAAGAGACGTGCTTGTCAATCTACTTAATATTGCATCCCGCTTATTAGCTTGAATATAGGTTCAGTTCCAATCTCAGGGGTGTGTGTGTATGGGGGGGGGGTCTGATCTGTTTTATTTAGTTTAAACATATTTATTTCACAATTTCAGTGACATGCAATACATATATACGTACAATAATACTTCATAGGAGAACGAAAGCTTAGAGCTTATAGAGTTCCTTTCCAGATCTGTTTTATTTGGTGTAAATTAAAAAAAAAGTGTACCAGCAAACAATGTGGCAAACAATGTATTCATTGATTAAACGCCGTGTTCCATCACGAAAACACACCTGTATAATTGTGACCTCCTTGAACCCCACTTTTAAATAGAAAAAAAAAACTGGGATTTACAGGGATAAACTGCTTTTTTATTTCAGTTCTAAAATATAGATTGTGGGTGCTCGGTAGAACCGCCTCGATGAGGCGGCTCTAACGAGCACCCACAGTCTATATTTTGAGCAGAAATAAGACAAATATCGCAATTTTCCATCTAGAAAAAATCTTTTTTTTTTTTTTGGGGGGGGGGGGGCTGCTCAAAAGTGGTCTTTAAGAGACCACCTTTGGAACTGTTCAAAAGTGGTCTCAAAGACCACTTTTGAAAAGTCCCAAAGGTGGTCTTTACTTGGGAATTTTTCGCCCCCGCCCATAGGGGCTTGAAGAAATATATGGGCTGCATGATGCTTCCACGCAGAGCTGAATCCGGCCCGCACACTAGTACCGGTAAACCGCTTAGAGGATCTAAGCCTGTCCAGGAACCGCGGTGCGAGGCGGGACCGCCCATGCTAATAAACCCTATTGGTTTCATTGAGCGACAGGGCTTGAGATGTCATTTCATCTCAATGTCGGGTAAAAGTCCCACAAAATTGGAAGCAACGTCTCCAAAATGACCTTTACAGTGTTGACGGGGACGTTAAACCTCAAATCAAACAAATACTTGGGAATTTTACTGTAAAAGGGTGGGAGTGCAGGCAGATCAGTCCTACATCAGTTTAACAAGTCCATGTAATGAACACCCCAATAATCTCCGCTACATATAGAGAAACCTGGGTCGGCCCCCGCCCATAGGGGCTTGAAGAAATATATGGGCCGCATGATGCTTCCACGCAGAGCAGAATCCGGCCCGCACACTAGTACTGGTATACCGCTTAGAAGATCTAAGCCTGTCCAGGAACCGCGGTGCGAGGCGGAACGTCCATGCTAATAAACCCTCTTGGTTTCACTGGGTGACAGGGCTTGAGATGTAATTTCATCTCAATGTCTGGTAAAAGTCCCACAAAATTGGAAGCAACGTCTCCAAAATGCCCTTTACCGTGTTGACGGGGACGTTAAACCTCAAATCAAACAAAATAGAAAAAACGGGGGTTCACGGCGATAATCATAATTTTTCTTATTTCTGCTCCAAGTCAAAGTTTGCAGGTACTATTTAGAATAGCGAAATGAGGCGGTTTTACAGAACACTCACGAGACGGTTCTAACGAGCAATAACAACCTACGTTTGGAGTCTAAAAAAGAAAAAAATATTACCAGTTTTTATCACAATATACCGTTTTGAATGATTGATTTGTTTGATTTGCGGTTTAACGTCCCCGCCAACACTGTATTGGTCATTTTGGAGACGTTGCTTCCAATTTTGTGGGATTTTTACCCGACATTGAGATGAAATGACATCTCAAGCCCTGTCGCCGAATGAAACAGATAGGATTTATAAGCATGGACGGTCCGATTCGCACCGCATTGCCTGGACATGCTTAGGTCCTCTAAGTAGTTTATCAGTACTCGTCTGAGGTCAGATTCAGCTCTGCGTGGAAGCATCATGCACCTCATTAATTTCTTCAAGCCCCGGTCGGCGGGGGCGGATGAAAGAGTCCACTATAACACCCAGATGTATTATAGTGTACCTGCTGGGTCGTCGTATCTGTCTCACCATTACAATAAAACATCTGTGCGACATATTGTATTGTTTCACATCCTCAAAGTGGCTACTATTAATCCTTTTTGTACCAAACTTATATACAGCAGGAGACCATTTCAAAATTTAGGGGTGTCAGGTTGTGTTTTAAAAAAAATCAAAATTTATTTGGAAAATCGCTGAAAATTTAGCAAACTGTGTAGGCCCTGATCAGACGCCGCGTTCTGCGGCGTCTGATCTGGGCCTGCACTGTTTGCCAGGATACTCGTTTCGGGGTTTCCGGTACAAAATGGGTTAATGATGACTCTCCGTGATATTTTTCGTGTTTATACTGCAAACATAGGTTGTGGTGCTCTTAGAACCGCCTCAATAAATGATAGGGTTTATGCTTATCTAATGAATACCTACAACCTATGCCTTGGAGTGGAAATAAGAAAATAATGTATAGCCTTTAATACCCAGTTTTGTCTATATAAAGTGGAGTTTAGGGGTGTTCATTTCACGGACTTGTCACGTTATGTCGTATGCTTTCTGGTGTGTTTGCATATATCATATGATTACTAGCATTGTTACAAAAGAAACGCACGCGTTCGCCCGCACACACACACACACACAAGTCCTTGTTTTTACATCGCTGTAAACTCCACTCTATACACAGAAAAATGGGGTTCGCATGAGTATACATAATTTTCCTCATCTTTTTCTTAAAAGCATAGGCTGTAGATACCCATTAGCCCCGCCTAAGTGAGGTAGTTCCAACGAGCAGCAACTCGCTATGTTTGGGCGTGAAATAAGAAAACAATATACATAGCGAAATCAAAATAAAACTGCAACGAGGGTCGTTCAATATAGTAAATACATGGTTATTGTCTTTAATAATAAAATATAATCGGTGAGCCTTAGACAATATAATAGGGGCGAGCTTTATATAGAATTTAATAATTCCGTTCTCCTTATGTTCTTCATCTGACCGGAAGTGACGTCCACGCAAATATTTCTTTAAGTTCGGAAACAAAAGGTAATAACTGGGTTCCAGATCAGGAGAAATGGGTGGATTGGGTATAGGCTTGAACCCATTCTGCTTCATTGCGCCCATAGAAACTCTGCAAGCTAGCATTTTCATGTTGCAACAGACTTCTTTTGAAACTGAGGCTGAGCCCCGCCAAGCGAATTTGTGTCTTCGAGCATTCCGTCATGACAAATTTTAACTGCGCATGCCGGGCCATTCAGAGGGGCCAGGGATATGGCTTTCTGTCTGAAGGTTCCTCTTGATTCACTGCTTGTATGAGCGAGCAGCGAAGGTTCTGGCGAGACTGCGCGGATGCGCAGGCTCGCCTGAACTTTCGCTGCTCGCATAAGCGATAAGTTCCAAAATCGCTTGAAGGGGCCCAGGCTAAGTCTTGAATTTCATTGCGACCAGTCTATTATTTACTTTGCTGTTTAGTCTCAGGATCATAGTTATAGATCAAAGTTTCAACCCCAGAAACAATTCTTTTAAGAAAGTCTTTCGGATCAGAAGCATATCTTTCCAAAAGTGACTCTAACATGGACACTCGGACTGGTTTTACGGCCCTTTCAAGTTTATTTCACTCATATCGAGCCGATCGTTAATCAGAGGTGGACGACAACCGGAGTACCCAGAAAAACCTACCTGGCCTACCGTTGCAGAACTTCGAGTCTCACATGTGACCTAAGCCAGGCTCGAACGCACAGAGGTAGCAGACTTAATGATTAAGAATCAGCGCTCTTATCCACTAAGCCATGGAGGCCTGTCGAGTGGCCCATACAAAAATGTTGATTCTTACACTTTTTTGAAGATGTATACAACACATTTGGAACCTGTTCTATTTCATTCATAGAACAACTTTTTCCAAGGCAAGCATCTTGGTGAATGAAAATCAGGTCATGGGGACATGGCTCAGGTTGAAAATGTAATTAGTGGATACATGTATCAGTCATTCTGACTTTTCAAAGAAAGATGTAGGTTCAAAGTACAACAGTGTTAATCCTTATCCTAGTGAACTTGAACACGGCAATTCATACCTTGAAAACAGTTTTGTTTGTTTGATTTAAGAAATAATCTCCACGTACCGTGTGTTATCGTGATTAACACACGGTGTTGGAGGGCAGATTGCGAAATATTAATTCACGACGGCGAAGCCGGAGTGAATTAATATTCGCATCTGCCCGACAACACCGTGTGTTAATCACGATAACACACCGGGTGCGTGGAAATTATTTCGATTCTAACATGATGCTAAACTGAAATACAGTAGTAACAAAGCGTTATCTTGGGGACTATTTTGCAGCGGATGTCGACAGAAGGAAATGTTTACATGCAACGTCACGATGACGCCAAATTGCACGCACCACGTTGACGACGTGAATTATCGCATATTTGCAAACGCTGACGTTTCCACTGGGTTCAATGGGAAAAACGTTAACGTCATGTTAGAATTGAGGTTTAACGTCCCCGTCAACACTGTAAAGGTCATTTTGGAGACGTTGCTTCCAATTTTGTGGGACTTTACCCGTCATTGAGATGAAATGCCCTGTCGCCCAATGAAACCAATAGGGTTTATTAGCATGGACGGTCCGCCTCGCACCGCGGTTCCTGGACAGGACTAGATCCTCTAAACTGTTTACCAGTGCTAGTGTGCGGGCTTGATTTAGCTCTGCGTGGAAGCATCATGCAGCCCATATATTTCTGCAAGCCCCTTTGTGCGGGGGCCTACCTTGAAACAGTATAATCCAGATCAGATGACTTCAAGAGAAGTCATCTAATCAGGATCTACATTATTTGTCAGTTAGCTTGTGAATTAAATGAATATATCATATCAAATAATTTTGTTGGTAGATGATCAGAATCGGTTGAGGCAAAATTAATTTATTCAGCAGGGCAAACGTTAATAAACAATTATGTCATCTGCATCAGGGGTCTGCATTTCTGCAGTTTGGCAAGATAATAAGTGGGATTTATGATATGGATACTCATGCTGTATCCATTATGAAAACACGCCTATACAAATACATTGACACATTTATCGCCGAAAAAATGAAATTTTTCTGATGAAAAAATTGTGATATTTTTCTTATTTCTGCTCAAAATATAGATTGTAGGTACTCGTTAAAACCGCCTCATCGAGGCAGTTCTAACGAGTACCCACAATCTATATTTTACAGCAAAAAAAAGAAAAATACGGTTTACCCCTGTAAACCCCAGTTTTACCATATAAAAGTGGGGTTAAAGGGAGTCAAAATTTTATAGGAGTGTTTTCGTTATGCTATCAACCATACATTCTGTTCTGGGCTTAAGAATTTTTTGGCGATATGAAAGAATGCACTTGATAAAAAATTGTGATATTTTTCTTATTTCTGCTCAAAATATAGATTGTAGGTACTCGTTAGAACCGCCTCATTGGGTACTCATTGAGGCGGTTCTAACGAGTACCCACAATCTATATTTTAGAGCAAAAATAAGAAAAATACGCTTTACCCTGTAAACCACAGTTTTACTATATAAAAGTGGGGTTCAAGGGGGTCAAAATTATATAGGAGTGTTTTCGTTATCCTATCAACCATGCATTCTATTCTGGGCTTAAGAAATTTTTGGAGATATGAAAGAATGCACTTGCCACACTCATACTGAAAACGGATAACATTTATGTTTGTCTGGATCTGTCTGCCTGTCTGTCTCTCTGGTCTGTGTGTCTGTCTGTCAGTATACATTCCTGTGCAGATACATGTATTCCAAGGGAGACGTGTACATGTGGTTTATATATATAGACAGACAGAGGCAAAGACAGACAGAGAGAGAGAGAGAGAGAGAGAGAGAGAGAGAGAGAGAGAGAGAGAGAGAGAGAGAGAGAGAGAGAGAGAGAGAGAGAGAGAGAGAGAGAGAGAGGGTGGCTCTAATGCATTTTATCTAACTTGTCATGAATGTACGAACTAATGGTACAGTTGTCATCATGAAAACTCTCTTCATTAAGAACGATCTATATGATATAATACGCAATCTGTTTCTTTCCTTTCACCGCGTGTTTGAAAAGAATGAAACTTAAATCTGACAGCTGTTTGTTTATGTATAAGCACACTTTTCCCCATTATTTTCTTCACGTTAACGCGTCTGTATAAAGAGTACTATTCTGAAATTCATTTCCAAAACACATTCGTGTGATATCACAAAAACTCGCCTAGATAATTTTACCCTCTTAAACCCCACTTGTATATATAAAGTAAAACTGGGGATAATAGTGGTCTTTCAAACAGTGATTTTACTAATGAATTTCATATTTGGACTCCAAACATAGGTTGTGGGTGCTCGTCAGACGGGAACCCACAATCTATGATTTTGAGCAAAAATAAGGAAAACAATGCATCACGAAAACATGCCTATATAATCTTGACCACCCTTGAACCGTACTTTTATATAGAAAAACTGGGGTTTACAGGAGTAAAATAAAAATCAAAAATGAGTTCCTTTAAGAGCAATGAAAACATTCATAAGAAAGAAGATGGGTCATACTACGTAGTTTCGGCTAATAAAGCCTCATCAGTGACCCTGCAATGATCCGGCAAAGAGAGCCAGAGGAAACATACTGCAATTTTGCGAATTTCAAATAGGCAGTCGATACAAAGACTGATATAAATCAAAATGGGGTCCAAATAATTAAAAACCTGTCTAGAATATGAGTCTAAACCAATAATTTATTTCTGATTTTTCAGAATATACACGCTGATCTCAAAGGACCAAATGTAAAATATAAACTGCACTATGGTTGGTGTACGGGGAGACGTTTTACGGCCGCCACACGGCACAACACCAGATGCAGTGAAGGCAAATAAAAATAAAAAATGAGTTCCTTTAAGAGCAATGAAAACATTCATAAGAAAGAAGATGGGTCATACTATGTAGTTTCGGCTAATAAAGCCTCATCAGTGACCCTGCAATGATCCGGCAAAGAGAGCCAGAGGAAACACACTGCAATTTTGCGAATTTCAAATAGACAGTCGATACAAAGACTGATATAAATCAAAATGGGGTCCAAATAATTAAAAACCTGTCTAGAATATGAGTCTAAACCAATAATTAGGGTCCCGCACTGAAAGTGTGGGTGCCCTATAGTAATCACTCTGTCCGTCCGTCTGTCTGTCTGTCCGTCTGTCCGTCCACAAATTTTTTTATCCTCTGATAGCGCTACCGGGGCCCTAGTCAGTTTCACTGACAGCTCTAGTTTATTTCTGATTTCTCAGAATATTCGCGCTGATCTCAAAGGACCAAAAGTAAAATATAAACTGCACTATGGTTGATGTACGGGGAGACGTTTTACGGCCGCCACACGACACAAAACCAGATGCAGTGAAGGCAAATAAAAATAAAAAATGAGTTCCTTTAAGAGCAATGAAAACATTCATAAGAAAGAAGATGGGTCATACTACGTAGTTTCGGCTAATAAAGCCTCATCAGTGACCCTGCAATGATCCGGCAAAGAGAGCCAGAGGAAACATACTGCAATTTTACGAATTTCAAATAGGCAGTCGATACAAAGACTGATATAAATCAAAATGGGGTCTAAATAATTAAAAACCTGTCTAGAATATGAGTCTAAACCAATAATTTATTTCTGATTTCTCAGAATATTCACGCTGATCTCAAAGGACCAAAAGTAAAATATAAACTGCACTATGGTAAGCCTTATTTTTTCTTATTTCTGCTCTAAAATATAGATTGTGGGTACCCGTTAGAACCGCCTCATCGAGGCGGTTCTAACGCGTAGCCACAATCTTTATTTTAAGCAGAAATAAGAAAAAAAAAATTTTCATCTGAAAATTTTCGTTTTTTTGCGGCGGTAAAGTTTACAGTGTATTTGTATAGGCGTGTTTTTGTAATGATGATAACAATTGCATGTGATGAACACCCCTATAAACCCGACTTTATATAGGACAAACTGGGCTTTACAAGGGTAAACGTCAATATTCGCATTTCGGCTCAAAATCTAGTTTGCGCATGCTCGCGAAAACTCTCAACGAGGCGGTTCTAACGAGAACTGGTCCAGAAACAAGATCGTCATTACAGTAATATCATGTTTTGGAGCCGAATTTTCTGATTTTTCTAGTCATGTGTTTCAAGATGAGTATAAATAATTTACACAGTCGGTTCTAACCGTTGCGATAACACATCCGTGCGAAATAGTGCATTCTTTCATATCTCCAAAATGATGAATTTTCTCACGAAAAATTGTGATATTTTTCTTAATTTAACACCAAACATAGGTTGTGGGTGCTCGTTAGAACCGCCTCATACCGATCCGATGGGTATTCTTTTCCCTCCACACCCAGGACACCTTGTCGGTCGGTGGAAGAAGGGTGGATGGATCCGGCCCGTTTGGGGGCAGGGCTGTCGGTTTCTTGCGGGCGGCCAGGATCGTCGCGGAGCCAGCGTCTTTGGTGTAGCAGCGAAGGGGAGAGAATAGGATAGAATCCTCGCCGTCCTCCCGCGCACCTTGCCTGGTTTCCAGTATATCCGCCCAAAATATCGGGCAATCCCGGAATCCAAAGTCTGATGCGGCCCATTCCACCGCCCTCTCCCAGCTGCCATCGTTGTCCACGGTTTGTGGCGTGCGGCGTATCCGCATGCCGGCCATCCTACCAGTCCCGGTGTGTGCATACCAGGCCACGAAGGTTGTCCCTTGGGGTCTGTCGGCTAGGACAAGGCATCTATCCCGGCCAGGTTTGTCCACAACCTAGAAGGCGGCTGTACGACAAACAGATCTTCTTCCTCCGGAGACATGACGCCAAGCGCCTCCTCGACCACCACTTTTGCCGTGTCCGTGGAAAGATCCCTGCCCCTGCACGCATAGAGGGAGACCTCGATCCTTGTGAATCCTCTGTCTTGCATATCCGGGTGCGAGAAAGTCCTCCGTAGGTGCTCGTTCGGACAGTCCACATAGTCAGCGAGATGTCCCCTCATGTGCTCCCGAACCTCCCCGGCCTCGAAGTTGGAGACGACCTTGTTGTAGAGCTTGGTTCGAACCGTGTACCCGCTCGCGCCCGTTCCTGTCCAGGTGCAGACATGGTTCCCCACGGACTTGGTGTTGTCCAGGACCGTCGGGGCATCCCTATTCGCGAGCGCGCCGTGTTTAATCTTCTTATATCCTGTACCCGAGCTTTTCCAGGTGGGCCACGAGAGCTTGCCGGTCCAACGTCCGGAGAAATCCTGGGTGTAGTCGATCGAATAGAGGCCGTAGCCTTTCCCCAGAAGCAAGCAGTTTCTGGAGCTTTGGAAGCCTTGCCTGTAGGCTGTCTATCTCCACCGCGGAAACACCCACCTTCGCCACGAAGATCGCGAATGGGTCCTCCCCGTGCAGCTCTTTCCACTTTTTCTCCAAGAGCCTGTCGGTATCCGCCTCTATTCATTCCACCGTGGCCAAAATCGTGCTGCTGCGTGAGTCGGACCGAGTTGCGATCGTGTGCACAATATTCGTCTGCATGTGCTTCTCGCCGTCCAGAGCCTCCCTAATGCTCCAAGAATTAGAGGCCACGACCACCTGCGCCGACCCACCTTCCCCGGTCGTGCACGAGGCTCTGCTGGCCCTGGACACGCAATCCTCATTACGTAGCTATCAGTACACGTACACATCGTCCACGAAGGTTGGGAGGCCTTCGAGGGGGTGCAGCCGCGTCCCACCCGAGTGCCCCTCCAAGTAGTCCACCTCCGAGATGTCGGGAACAAGGTTGTTCTCGAATGCGTTTTCCAGGAGAAGATGGGTTGCCACAGATTTCTCGGAAAAGAGCCCCATCTCTCGAAAGGTTCGTTCTACAACTTCCATTTTTTTCTATGGTAGTATGCGATATGTCTACACTATCGACAGTGTTCTCGATGTTTTGCACTACCAATTGTCTAATTCGAAATTTCGATCTACCTGGGTAGTGTGTGCTTGTCTACACTACCGATCTGTCCGATAGACAACCACTGCGGGGACAAAATACGCTCTCCTTCGACCTCGACGTGCGCCTGCTGCGACTTTTCCGGCACTATGCCCTCTTCCCCTTCTTCCGGTGCTTTGTCCTTCCCCGCCGACCCCCGCCCATAGAGGCATGAAGAAATATATGGGCTGCATGATGCTTCCACGCAGAGTTGAATCCGGCCCGCACACTAGTACTGGTAAACCGCTTAGAGGATCTAAGCCTGTCCAGGAACCGCGGTGCGAGGCGTGCGAACCATGCTAATAAGCCCTATTGGTTTCATTGGGCGGCAGGGCTTGAGATGTCATTACATCTCAATGCCGGGTAAAAGTCCCACAAAATTGGAAGCAACGTCTCCAAAATGACCTTTATAGTGTTGACGGGGACGTTAAACCTCAAATCAAACAAACAAATTGTCCTTCCCCGCAGGAGGGCCACGCGCGCATGGTCTTCTCGCAGTTTTGCGTTCTCGACCTCCAGCTGCTCCTCCCGCCTCCCTCTTTCTTTCCGGGCTTCCGCAAGGTCTTCTCGCAGTTTTGCGTTCTCTGCTTCCACTTCCCTCCGCCGCAGTCTTTCTTTGCAAGCTTCCTGCAGTCCCACATTCCCCAGTGCGATGTCGCGCAGCTTGGCGTTCTCCTTGTCCAACTCCTCTCGCCGTCATTGTGCTTGCTCTGCCGCGTCCTTGGTGTGCATGGCTTCGGCTTGTGCTTGTTCTGCGTCGTCCTTGGCTTCGGCTCGTGCTTGCTCTGCGTCGTCCTTGGCTTCGGTTCGTGCTTGCTCTGCGTCGTCCTTGACTTCCTGGTTCTCCAAGCCTTGCCGAATACGGAAAACCCGTCGTTTTCCTATCCCATATTTCGACTTCGCTGCCCGTATACCAATCCCTCCCGAAGCGATATGCCGAATAGCTTCCGCGGACAGTTGTGTTTTCCCAGGCATTGCAATGCTTTGCGTCCCCACTTCTCTGGTAGGGTGTCCCTACCCTGTCCCTACCTGTGTGTGCATACTGGGTGTCCCTACCCTGTCCCTATCTGTGTGTGTGTATGGCTGGGTGTCCCTACCCTGTCCCTATCTGTGCGTGCGTATTATAGGCGTCCCTATCTGTGTGTATGCGGGGTGTCCCTACCTGTATCTGGTGTGCGCATGGGTTTCCAGTCATTTCGTACCCAAGTCATTTCGTACCCTAGTCATTTCGTACCATTTGGTCATTTCGTACCCGTTTTATTTTTCATTTTGGTCATTTCGTACCCATTTTGGTCATTTCGTACCAACTTTGGTCATTTCGTACCCGCTTTTAATTTTTTCTGGGAATCTTGTTTGGTCATTTCGTACCCAGTTCTTCAAAAGTAGGTACGAATTGACTTTGGTGTGTTGAATTGATTTGAAGCTTATTTTGCAAGTAACGGGTAACTTTGGTGCGAAATGGCATGGTTAAGAGTTAGAAGGGCTCTAGTTACAAAGAAGATATTTGTTTTTTATTTTTATTTTAACAAATTATCAATTTATATAGATCTATAATATAACTTTGAAGTACTGGCACCGTGTAACAATACAAACAGATTTTACAATATCATTCATAGCCCCCGCCCATCGGGGCTTGAAGAAATAGATGGGCTGCATGATGCTTCCACGCAGAGCTGAAACCGACCCGCACATAAGTACTGGTAAACCGCTTAGAGGATCTAAGCCTGCCCAGGCAATGCGATGCGAGTCGGCCCGTCCATGGTTATAAACCCTATTGGTTTAATTGGGCGGAAGGGATTGAGATGTCATTTCATCTCAATGTCGGCTAAAAGTCCCACAAAATTGGAAGCAACGTCTCCAAAATGACCTTTACAGTGTTGACGGGGACGTTAAACTTCAAATCAAACAGACAAACAAACAAACAAACAATATCATTCAACATATTTTACAAGTCACTGGGGTTATAGCCGGCCTCGATACATGTAGCTCAGACGGATGCGCGTCTGATTGGCGATCCGGAGGACGCGGGTTCGATACCTAGGGGTCGGCATCATTCTTTCGTGGAGATTGACCATGGAATCTTTTCCATGGCCATTCTCTTCCTTCCGCTGATTCAAGAAAGGTGGTTGTCCGTTTCTGGCAAAAGAATGTGCACTGCTTACGTATATGCCTGCCCAGGAAATGTCTGGATAGATAAACTGAAAACAACGTATACCCATATTAATTCAAAGATAGGTTTTGAGTCCTTGTTGGAGACTGAGTTTCCACAACATATGTTTTGACCGGAATGAAACACAAATTATATTCATGGAAATTCGACTTTTCTGTATGTTAAGTGAGGTTTACATTAAGTCAGGTTTACATGTGTTCACCACATGGTCTCGTTAAATTATCAGATGCATAGCACTACAAGTGTCAGAGCACACACTAAAATACACACTAAAACAACTACTCGACAACATCCCGAGAAGCCTCCGTAGTGCAGTGGTTACGCTACTTCCCTTGTAAACCAGGGGTCGCAGGCTTCTCCAGACTTTCGGATGAGCATTTAAACTGAGGTCCCGTCTCCGCATGACATTAGCTGTTGGTGGGGCGCAAAACTCAAACACTCACTTACTTACTCACCCGACAACATCCCGGCCTGCCTCGGTAGCTCAGTCGGATGCGCGTCTGACTGGTGATCAGGAGGACGCGGGTTCGATATCTGCCGGGATCGGCAACATTCTTTCGTGGAGATTGTCATGAAATCTTTTCTACGGCCATTCTCTCCCTTCCGCTGATATAAGAAGGGCAGTTGTCAGTTTCTGACGAAAGGATGTGCACTGTACTGGTTACGTATAAGTCCGCCCAGGAAAAGTGTGGATAGGTAAACTGACCGGCACAAAAATGACCTAAAAAGTGTTGACTGGGTCGTCAAACTTCAAAACAATCACACAAACAGATCGACAATATCCCCGTTTGAGTTCGTCGGAGCGTACACCATTGAACAAGACTTCAGAAGCTGCTCTCTCTCTCTGCCCTAGCCGTCCAAAACAACACATATGGATGTACCAGGTACGGTATTACGACTTGGATAGGAACTGACTAAGCTTAAGTCATTTCGTAACCATTTTGATCAATTCATACCCGGGTACGAAATGACAAAAACGGTTACGAAATGACTTGGGTACGAAATGGTTGTTAGTGGGTACGAAATGACCAAAGAACAGGTACGAAATGACCAAAAGGGTACGAAATGACTAGGGTACGAAATGACCGGTTACCTGCGCATGCTGGGTGTCCCTACCTGTGTGCGCATGCTGAAAAAAGTAGCACAAAATCCTGGTAGAGTGGGGGAAAAATGCGCTCTCCGAAACGGGGTGGGTCTAAACCCATACTGTATGCTGGGACCCGCAACAGCCCCGGGCTGGCGAGGGTTGTGGGCCGCCCCTTGGGGCTCTGACTTTTTGCCCGCGTTGTTATATGAGGTGCCATTGGTATGTCGCAGCCAGTTTGGGTGGAATTTTTTAGGGTTGGGAGGCTTAATTTGGCAAAAAAAATAAGAGGGCCATGATGGCCCTGGATCGCTCACCTGATCCATATGGTAGGTAATATTAGGTGGAGTATAGGGTAAGAGCAATTTTGGCTGATAGTGAATCAACGAACATGTCAAAATCAATCTAGCTATTTAGGAACTTAAGTCATTTTAAGTGTAATACATTTTTTTTCTGGTGGCTATCATGTTCAGTGGAAAATTGTCAGAGTGTCACTCATAGAAAATTCTTTCAAAATTGTTTTCTTTTTTGAGGAAGAAGTCATTCAAAAGTTTGCTTTGACAATACAGCACAATCTTGTATGTCACCTTGTGGACATTTAGGGTCAGGTCCTAGTGCACAAGACAGAGATATATGGGCTCAGTCTAACTAACTAGCAATGACTCATGGTGACAAGGGGGAGGGTATCCATCTCTTTGACAATACAGAGCTGACTTGTATGTCACTATCTAAGCACCTTGTGGACATTGAGGGTCAGGTCCTAGTGCACCAGACAAAGATGAATGGGCTCAGTCCAACTAGCTAACAATGACTCATGGTGACAAGAGGGGGGGGGGTATCCATCCCTTTGACAATACTAAATTGACTTGTATGTCACTATCTGGGCACCTTGTGTACATTGAGGGTCAGGTCCAAGTGCAACAGACGGAGATGAATGGGCTCGTTCTAACTAACTATGACTCTTGATGACGAGAGGGGAGGAGAGGGGGGTATCCATCCCCTTGGCAATACAGAGCTGACTTGTATGTCACTATCTGGGCACCTTGTGGACATTTAGGGTCAGGTCCTAGTGCACCAGATGGAGATGAACACGCTCAGTCAGGTGGCCCTTTGTAAAAGGTAACACTATATTCCTAAAATACCCCTCCTGACCAAGGTATTACCAAAAGAGGTCAATTCTGAGCACGTTTGATGATTGGACTAAAATGGTGGAACTAACTATGATTCTTGATTACAATAGGGAAGGGGAGGGGGTATCCATCCCCTTGACAATACAGAGCTGACTTGTATGTCACTATCTGGGCACCTTGTGGACACTTAGGGTCAGGTCCTAGTGCACCAGATGGAGATGAACACGCTCAGTCAGGTGGCCCTTTGTAAAAGGTAACACTTTATTCCTAGAATACCCCTCCTGTGTGTGTGTGTGTGTGTGTGTGTGTGTGTGTGCGTGTGCGTGTGTGTGTGTGTGTGTGTGTGTGTGTGTGTGTGTGTGTGTGTGTGTGTGTGAATTCGGGTTTAACGTCGCTTTCAACAATTTTTCAGTCATATCACGACGGTGTCTGGTTGCGACAGGGAGCTCAATGCTCACTTTTATAGTGCTGCCTCACTGAAGTATCATGTCCCAGACACATTACATGATACCACACCCAGTCACATTATCCTGACACTGGGCGACCAGTCCTAGCTCTATCCCGTAAATCTGAGTGCCAAGCGAGAATACCCCTCCTGATCAAGGTGTATTATCAAGAGAGGTCAATTATGAGCACGTTTGATGATGATTGGACTAAAATGGTGGTCTCTAGAGTGCTTACAAGGTTTTCCTATGATTTAACCTACTCCCCTCTTTGTAACATCACAAGTTGGAACTTGACCTAGGTACACGCTAGAGAACCACTGTACACGAAATTTTCAGTAGTTGCGTGCTGGCCCAGTCATAGAGTTGGGATTTTTTAACATTTTGCTGTTGATCTGTATAGAAAAATAGGCATGTACTTCCAAATAATTTATTTTTGGAAGGGGCTTTCGCATATTACTGTCACTTACATATCCAATTTTATATCAGCCTATTGACAGACGTTTAACCCAAATGATAACTCGTGCAGCGTCCGGTTTATGCCAGCATGTGATTTTATTTTATGGAAAAAGGGCTAAAAATCACACTTGTACCTTTTTGGAAATAATCTGGAACATATTTTAAATTAAGAAGAATTGAACAAATCGTTACTTACAATATGGACAATTTTGAAACTATCAGGCTGTACATTTTCCGAGATATTTGAGATTTTCGTACTGTACACAGCGTAATAAATGTTGCGTGCACTGGCCCAGTGATCGGGACGTCACTGTACGCAATTGTCGAGTTTGGTCAAAAGAGAACTGTACGCATAAGACGAGTGACTTCTATATGCCACTTGCCTTTAAAGCAAACTCGCTGCAGAATACTCCGCAGTGTCTGAAATTTTGACCGATATGTTTGACTAAGACGAAATTAGTTGATATTTTAACACACTATCCTCCAATTGTTAACTTCCATAATGTAGGAAATTAAGAAGTATTCACAGTTAACAACACTTGCCTGATATTTGAACGATTTGGCCAGCCTTGGTAGATCAGTCGTTTGCGCGTCTGACTGGAGGTCGCAGATTCGATACCTACCGAGATCGGCAACTTCCTTTCGTAGAGACTGATCGTTCGTGCTGATTCAAGAAGGGCAGTTTTCAGTTTTCTGGCGAAAGAATGTGCACTGTACTGGTTAGCCGCTTCTGGATATGCCTGCCCAGGTAAATTATAGATAGGTAAATTGACCGGCTAAAATGATCTTTATAGTATTGACTGGGTCGTCAAACTCAAATGCAAACAAAAAATTGAACGATTTCTTTTCAATGAAGATTTCTATATAAACATGTCTCCGCGAAGCGGTGCGGGGATTATAGGAATAGTCTTCGTCTGTCCGTCCGTCTGTCCCGGCTAACGAAATGATGCTTACGTGACTCTACTTCTCTAGGTTTAGGTGACTCCAGTCACATGCAATTTATCCCGTAAAAGTTTCAGTCAAATAAGACCCATTTTGTTAGATAAAAATCTGTTTAAGTGACTGGTCACATTAAAAAGTCACATAATACCCCAATTAGACCATCAAAAAGTCACATAAGACCAATTTCCACACTGGTAAAGGCAAGCGCGCAGGGTAGGGAACAAACCCACATGATAAGGATTTTTTCCCGCTCAGTATAAGCAAGAAAATGGTTGAGTCGGCATCACATGTGCAGGTTTGTTGTTATTCTAGATCTCATGTCAATATGGTTACTAATCAATACGGCTGCTCAATTTAGCTTCACGGAACACACATATTATTCACAAATTTATCTTCGATGGTCCTAATTCGACAGTTACAGCCAGTCAAACGGAGAACTGGACACAGTGGAGCTACTCAACCACGAAATTTCATTATTTTACATAAAACGCTCTTCTGGGAAGAGGGCATGCACGTTTTAGTATGCTGTGGACATATGTAACCCGGTGCACAAGGCAGAACTACGAGCCTCAGTTGTTTTTTTTTCTGATGTTTAATGTACATGAAAAAGGCATCCCTAAAATAGACATAAAATACTATTGTTTACTAAATGCCCTCATGTACGAAGACATGTACACAAATATGACAGTGTCGAAAACCGGAGCCGGGGAATACTGACTGTCATTAATACTGACAAGAATATCATAAAAACAACATAAGTGGTCTTACTTGACTTTAACAGAATCCTCTCACATTGGTGTTATAAATCCTCATCCGTATTAAACACTGTTGTTGTTGTGGACAAAATTTCACCATTCGCGATGTGTAAACTATTTATAGAATACACAAATTTCCACGCGACTAATATAAACAGAATATCGATAAGACAATTTACCTGGAGAATAAATAATCAGCCCTATAGGCTATAAATGATGAGCCATGTCACTGTGAAATTGACGACAGACATAAATACGATCCATAATGGCGTCTCTACTCTCTTTGAAAAATGCGCATTGCGTGTAAATGCATTCACGTGATATAGCCATGCAAATGCGATTGGGTGTTATGTTATTACTTCAGTGATGCACACATACGTCATACACTCCTATTTTTATTCGGATCTAAAAAAAGAATGAAATTCCCGATTCAATACGGAGAGGGGCGTTCAAAATGTTTTCTGTAAAAAGTCACTGTGTGACATTCTCCCCTGCTAAGGAAAATGTCTCCTGACATTTTGATAAAACACCATACTAATAATAACAATGAGAGAAACCAAAATCACAGCACTTAGGGAAACTTATTAATGGAATATTGGTGAATTCAAAAGATGTAATACCTTCTGCTCACCTTTTGATATTGCAAATATAACAAATGCAACACCATGATCGTCATCTATATCCATGAAGAAATGGATTTCTAAGGAAATAGAAATTCTGACACTCAGAAATCCACATTCACCCGTCAGCTGCAATCATCTCTCCATGAATATCATATCTAATTCAATCATTTAAATTGCCTACCTAGAATTTACTTCTTTCATTGCAAAAATAATCACCACTTGCATATTTCATACAAGACATGAAAAATAATCTATGTACAAAATGCAATGAAAACGTCAATCTAGAATATGAGTTAAGAGAAAAACACTTTTATTCTATCAGGCTGTGATGTTGATTTTATTACAGGGAAAATAATAGATATCTCTTGTGACATTCTCCCCTGTACTGCAAGATAAAAACACAGTTCATACAGTATTAAAAATACTGAAGTTACACAAAAACTTCTAAATCATCCCTGGATGTCTCAGCCGTAGCTTGTTTGACAATCCAGTCTCCATATCTGTCAGGGGGCTTTCTTGCTCGACCTGTACGTCTGGGAGCTTGGTCGAACACAGGAGACCTAACATTTGCAGAAGGTTCTGCAGACAAGCTAGCACCAGCAAACTCAACACCAGTTGAGGCTGAGCTAGATTGCTCAATTGTGTTACTGTTAGAAGAACTAACAGAAAATACACTGTCAAGTGGTAAATTTATATCTCCACTGCCAGACAGATTATTTGTTGATTTATTTGAACTGTCTGTAATCAACAAATTTGGCCTTTGTTTTCTCCTGTTTGAAGGAAAATATATTTCAGGGTCAGACTCTGATTCTGAAGAAACCTCAACTGAAACACATTTCCGCCGTCCGCTCCTCCCAACCCTCGTCCGAGGGGCACGTTCTCTGTTTGACAACAAAGATTCGTCCGCCTCAGGGAATGATGGAATGGAACTAAACGGCAGAAGCATATTCCTGTGCAAGGTTTTTACAGAGCCATCACCTGTTTCCCTCTTCACAGTGAAAACAGGAATACATCTGTCTGGTTGACCAATAACAGTATATGGGTATTTATCCCATTTGTCTGCTAATTTGTTTTTGCCCTTGAGGCCAACCTTCCTTATTAAAACCCGGTCTCCTATGTCGACAGTAGACTCTCTAACTTTGGAGTCATACTGTGACTTCTGATGAAGAGCAGACTTTTCTGCTTCCTTAGAAGCCATCTTATATGCAAATTGCAACTGCTTCTTAAGCTTGGTTGCATAATGCTCCCTGCTGGCAATAGGGGGATCCTGGGATGAAGATAATCCTAAAAAGGCATCCACAGCTAGTCTGGGGTGTCGGCCAAACATTAAAAAATAGGGCGAAAATCCAGTGCTGTCGTGTCTGGTCGCGTTATACGCATGAACCAGAGGAGCTACAAAAGATTTCCAATCCTCTTTCTGACGGTCCTCTAGTGTCCCTAGCATATTTAATAATGTCTGGTTAAAGCGCTCCACCATACCATTCCCAATAGGATGGTATGGTGTAGTCCTGGATTTCTGAACCCCAGCTAGAGAACACAACTCCTTAATCACATTACTTTCGAAATTTCTTCCCTGGTCACTGTGTAAGCGAGCAGGGAAGCCATAATGAACAATCAAATTTTCGAAAATAACTTTGGCTGTTGTCTTTGCCAACTGATTTCTTGTAGGAAACGCTTGAGCAAATCATATCTGGTAAAATGGTCTGTAATTACCAAGATATGTTCAAAACCTCCTTTGGATCTCTCCAAAGACAAGAAATCAATACACACAAGTTCCAATGGCTATGTGCTGACAATATTTACAAGTTCAGCACTTGGTAATGGAGACACCTTGCGTTTAATGCACCTGTCACAATTTCTCACTTTGTTCTGAACATCAAGTTCAAAACCTGGCCAAAAGAATCTTGATCTAACCAAAGAGAGAGTTCTTTCTTGACCTTGATGTCCTATATCATCGTGAAGATGTTTTAGCACCAAAGCACGAAAACGCATAGGAAGAACTAACTGTTGAAACTTTTCGCCATTTATGACGGTTTCACGGTGCAAGACGCCATTGTACAAATATAAATTCTTCCAATGTCTTAGATATCTAAGAACCTCTGGATCTTCAGAATTCAACTGATTCTTAGTGGGAAAATGCCAACTTTTGACAAAGTGTAAAACTCTGGCAATAGACAGATCATTCAGTTGTTCTTTGGCCCATTCTACAGTATTTATGTCTGTAGATTCAAAACTATCATTTGATTCTATATTGGAATCAACAGTCTCAGCTAGCACAGAAGAACATGTGACAACATAGTTTTCGGCATATGGACAAGGACCGCGGTTAGCTGTATAAGCTTCACAAACGGCTTTCACAACATCCGAAAATATCTCTGTACAGTCATGGGGTCTCCTTGAAAGACCGTCTGCGTCTGAATTGGATTTGCCACTTTTATATTTCAAAGTGAAATTGTATGTAGAAAGTGCAGCTAACCACCTTTGGCATCCAATTTAGCAGTCCCACGGTGGGCGCCAAATGTAACAACACATGATAAATCGGACTGTTGCAAAAAGATTAAAGGAAAATTGGTAATTGGAAGACCCACAGTGAGAAACCCTAGTTCCATTTTCAATACAGCGCCCACGGGCATGGAAATGGGTACAACGCATATATTAAGACACAAAATTTTCCGGGGAAAAGGAAACGTTCAAAGTTTGTGTGCCTTGTCTTAGCATGTGCAATGCTCTGGTTCTAGCAATGTAATAACCCCCACCCACCCCCTATGAATGTAGGACAATTTGACCAGCAAAAATATTGGGTAGGAACATTTGGCCAGGTTAATATGATGTCCAGTTCAAATTGACAATTTATTGTTTTGGGTTTGTCTCTGGTCGGGCTCATCGGAGTCTAACTGTTGGTTTTCTTTTGCTCCAGCATTTCAGTGGTTTCTTGCTGTCGAGTCCTCACCGTTGTCTCACCTCTGTGGTTCTTTGATTTTTGTGTTCACGGAGATGTTGCACTGATGAGTTAGGAGGCCTTCATGCGGACTGAACAAATTATTTGTCTAAATCGCGACGGAAGTAAGGGCGAGGATTGTGGCCACGTAAAATCGATTTAAGCCCCCCAGTGGAAATCTTCCACTGACCGTTCCAAGGCGGCTCTTCTGTGGCGATTTATTTATGTTGTTGTTTGTTACTTGCTGTGTGTATCACTTGTGTCTTTTGGTTTTGGATGGCCATATGGCCATTTTGTGGGAAAGTAAATGTCCTTATGGCCTTCCTTTGTTTAGGTTTCCATTATGGTCTGGTCGCTTAATGTTTGTATTTCTTTCCCTTTGGTGTCTTTTATGGGTGGAATAAGTTAATTGTATCAATTCCTGATCTTTGTTTTACTTCTACTTTGTTTTCAGTAATGCTTGTGGAAGGAACATTTTAAATATTTTAATCAAATTCAATTAGAAATTTTATTTTGTTTTTAAACTATATCTTTAAACCTGTGGTATTATGACTGGCCAAAATCATTAGTACCAAAGAAATAATACTTGATAACTATACAAAAAAGCTAAATTTAATGATTTTGTACTAAACTTGTTGGAAGACAGTTTGCTCTGTACCCGCAACAATGTTTTGAATAATGTTTGCAAGCAGTGTGGATAAAGATACCTCTGCACACACAAGTTTGAATGAAATATATACAATTGGGTTTGACTGTATATTAAATTAATTGAAGGTATCTGAGTATTTTCTGTTTTATTTTATTTTTTTTTGTCTCCCCTATCTCTCTAGGCCGCCCTCGGTAGCTCATCCGGGGGCGCGTATGACTGGACATGGGCTCGATACCTACCGCGGTCGGCAACATTCTTTAGTGGAGATTGATCAAGAATATGCACCGTTCTGGTTAACCGCTTTCGTTCAGGTAAACTGGCCTGCTCATTTTTGAATCGGTCGGTTTACCTATCTACTTTTTTCCTGGGCAAGCGTATACGTAAGCGGTTAGCCAGTACAGTGCACATTCTTTCACCAGAAATTGACAATTGCCCTTCTTGAATCAGCGGAAGGTAGAGAATGGCCGTAGAAAAGGTTTGATGATCCCCCCTCCCCACACACACATACTGAATATTTGTTTCATAAATGTTTTATGGTGAAAGCCAAATTAAGTTTAATGAAAAGATACAACTTCACAGAAAAGCAAATCAATAAAAATGTTTGGTCATTCACAAATAAGGTATGTTTTTTTTTACCAGGACTTTACTCATACCCCCAGCTGATTTTGACCAAAATTGAAAACTTTGCCATCTTTGTGGCTTTCAAAATATACCAGCCTAGCCATGCTTGTTTATATCTTATATTTTGTATACAGATAAAGATTTAATATGTTAGCATGTGGTGGAAAAAAACGGTCATTCTCAGAAATTGCAACATAAAAATTGTCATAACTCCGTTCATAGTAAAGATAAATATATGTTGTTATTACTAATTTTTTTAGTTAGAACCCAATGAATAATTTGGTACCTGTTTCATTTTGATCCCGTGCTGTTTCATTTTTCGTATATCTCCATGATAATGCAAGTGGGTGGGGTAGATACGACTCACTTAGTGTACAACTGGTTAGCAGTGCTACCTGATATATTAATGCGCTAATTGAAACCTATATAATCAGGTGCTTCCAAAGGCACTTTCTATTGTCTTTTTCTTTCGAAGGGATATACTTTTATCACACTTCTCTTACTATTTTCGTCATAATTTATTAACTCAATACAGACACATCAAAAGTCAGGTTATTCTGAATATACATGAAGACGAAACAATTTGTTTCTGTATGTTTCCACTAACTAAGCCTGTTAGCAAGTGAAACGATGCACACTGCAGAGGGTTTGAGTGGGGCCCAAAAGGAGCCAAATCATTTCAGGTCATTTAATGACCATGCATTCGGTATGTCTCACGCATTTGGCGAGGTTTTCTACCTTATTTTCAGCCAAAAGAACAAAAATACAATTTTCAACGAGAAATACTGCATGGACATACATATCATTTCTCTAATTCATGATCGCGATGAACCCAATTCATCTAGCCCCCATTGGGGTATGATTATAGTGCTAGAACCAGAGTAATGCGCATGCTAAGACAAGGCACATAAACTTTGAACGTTTCTTAAGGGCCACAATTGGTGCTTTTAACTATGTAAGACTAATTATTAATATCGGAAAACCTAATCTGAGACGGAAATTTACTAGAGCTACGACCATAAAACTACTATTTCCCCCGGAAAATTTTGTGTCTTATCATATGCGTTTTACCCATTTCCTTGCCCGTGGGCGTTGTATTGAAAACGGAACTAGGATTTCTCACTGTGGGCCTTCCAATTTCCAAATTTCCTAAATCGTATTTTCAACAGACCGATTTATCATGTGTATGTCTACAACCAACAAAAAAGCGCATGCCATCTTCCCAGAAGAGCGTTTTATGTAAAATAATGAGACTTCGTGGTTGAGTAGCTCCATTGTGTCCAGTTCTCCGTTTGACTGGCTGTAACTGTCGAATTCGGACCATCGAAGATAAATTTGTGAATAATATGTGTCTTCCGTGAAGCTAATATGAGCAGCCGTATTGATTAGTAACCATATTAACATGAGATCTAGAATAACAACAAACCTGCACATGTGATGCCGATTCCGCCATTTTCTTGCTTATCCTTAGCGGAAAAAAATCCTTATCCTGTGGGTTTGTTCCTTGCCTTTACCAGTGTGATTTCATTAAAACGTCCATCCGGACGTCCGTCTGTCTGTCCGTAACATTTTCTTGTTCGCTCCATATCTCCTGAACCCTTTGATAGATTTTCATTAAACTTTGATCAAATATTAGTATTAGTGAGCTGATGTGCAGAACCAATAAACGAACCATGCCGACTCAAGGTCATTGTCACAGTTGACGGTCACGAGTTTGAACCTTTGAATTTTGTGTCCGTCCCATATCTCCTTAACCCTACAAAGGATTCACATTAAACGGTGGCCAAATGTCCCCCTCAGTGAGCTGATGTGCATAACACATAAATAAACCATGCCAGCTCAAGGTCAAGTTCACAGTTAGAGGTCACGAGTTTGAAATTTTGAAACTTGTGTCTGTTCCATATCTCCTTTACCCCTGGAAGGATTTTCATTAAACCTTCGTCAAATAACCCCTCAGTGAGCTGATGGGCAGAACCCATAAATACACCATGCCAACTCAAGGTCAATGTCACAGGTGAAGGTCACGAGTTTGAAACTTGGATTTTTGTGTCCGTTCCATATCTGCTTTACCCATCGAAGGGTTTTCATTAACTTTAGTGAAATATACCCCACAGTGAACTGATGTGCAGAACCCATAAAAAATCATGCCAACTCAAGGTCAAGGTCACAGGTCGTGGTCACAAGGTTGAGCCTTGACACAAAGTTCGGCGGGGGATATGGCTGTCCCTCAGACTGCTTTCTTGTAGCAAACCAGTCTCAGGCCGAGATTTCATCTTCCCGGTTTATATGTGTCATCTCGGCCATGGTGCATCTTATCTATTGTCTCGAGCAAGCAAAATTTCGGCAGTAATCTATTTATTTTGAGAAAAAGATGCACGTGTATGTGTGTGCGCGTGTGTGGGCGTGCGTGCGTGAGTCCCCGCAATGTATGTTTTAGCAGAAATATGAAAAATGTAAGAATTTTTATATGAAAATTTTCAGTTTTGGGTGGTAAAATTTTCAATACATTTGTATAGTGGTGTTTCGTAAAGTGAACAAAGGCAATAAATGTGTTTGTAAATGATCTGAAACCTTATGGAGCGCGATAGCTCAGTGGTAAGTGCACTGACCTATGATGCTAGAGATCCCGGTTTGAATCCCCGGCAGCAGTAATAAAATGGCGGTGCCGTCAGAAAATGTCTTTTGTAGGAATGAATCCCACAACGTGCACCGCACTTCCGAACGGGACATTAACTGGAGGTTCCCTGTCCCCCTGTGCAGGTTGAAGATCCCTATCGTAATTACGTGATTACTGTACAGGCTTTGATCCTGCAAACCAGGTCTGTACATTATGTACACTTGTGAGTAATCGTCAAATGTGACCGATGGCAGTAACAATAGATAGATAGTTAAACAAACACCTGTCTTGTATTTTAGTGCTTCAGATTGTGTTACGTTATATTGAAACATTCTTTCGTGGAGATTGATACGGTCATTCCCCCCCCCCCCCCCCCCCCCCATTCCGCTGATTCATGAAGGGCAGTGGTCAGTTTCTGGCGAAAGAATGTGCACTGTATTGGTTAACCGCTACGTATAAGCCTGCCCCGGAAAAGTGTGGATTGGTAAACTGACCGGCTCTAAAAATGACCTAAAATAGTGTTGCCTGGGCCGTTAAACTCCAATACAAACAAACCATCAAACAAGCAAACAAACGCTCAGTATTGTGCCTTCTTTATCGAATTAATGCTTACGAACCGTTCCTCCACACAACGACTGCGTTCAGTTAAAACTTGACATATGAGTACAAATTACATATCAAGACACCCGACTGCTGGTACAGCAACACCGACTACTGAAAATTGGAGTACAGAAACAAAATTGCGTATAACTTCGCTTACAATAAACAGAAATATGTCAAACTTTCCAGCTCTTCCCGTACCCACATTCTACAATGTCGGATAACATAATATATTTCTTTTATTACTTCAACACAGCACACTTTACGTATAAACACATTTCGGACATGTACATTTCGCCTGTAACGCTAAAATTGCCTGAAAACTCAGCCATCTCTTTATTCAGAAAGCACCGATTTAGCTAGAATGAACACAATTATTTAAGTGATATTTCCAAATAAAAATATCATCACGACATTAAATACTTGTAAAGAACTTAACTACTTTATGACCCCGGTACACCAAAGCTTTCCAAAAATCTGCACTCTATGACTGGGCCAACACGCGACCATTGAAAATTTCGTGTACAGTGGTTCTCTAGCGTGTAGATATTGTCAAGATGATCATTCTGAGCAAGTTTTACGATATTTAGACTTGAATTGCAGTCTATAGAGTGTAAACAAGATTTTGTTTTATTTGACCTACTAACCTCCTTTTTTGACCCCACATGATCCATATTCGAATTTGACCTAGATATTGTAGAGACGACCATTCTGAGCAAGTTTGACGATGATTCGACCAAAAAAATTGTCCCGGGCCTCTATAGTGTTAACAACATTTTTCTATGATTTGACCTACTGACCTAAATTTTTTGACCCCACATGACATGTATTTGAACTTGACTGAGATATTGTCAGGATGGTCATTCTTAGCAAGTTTGAAGATGATTGGGCCATAACTGTGGCCTCTAGAGTGTTAACAAGGTTTTTCTATGATTTGACCTACTGACCTACTTTTTAACCCGAAATGAGCCGTATTCGAACTTGACCAAGATATTGCCAGGATGGACGTTCTTGAGCAAGTTTGCGGATAATTGGACCAAAACTGTGGCCTCTAGAGTGTTAACAAGGATTTTCAATGATTTGAACTATTGACCTACTTTTTGACCTTTCATAACGCATATTCGAACTAGACCAAGATATTATCAGGATGATCATTCTGATCAAGTTTGAGTATAAGTGGACCAAAACTGTGGCCTCTCGAGTGTTAACAAGGTTTTTCTGTGGTTTGACCTACTGACCTACTTTTTGATCCGACATGACCCATATTTGAACTTTACCGAGATATTATCAGGATAATCATCCGGAGCGAGTTTAAGGATGATTGGACCAAAACGGTGGCCCTAGAGTGTTAACAAGGTTTTCCTTTGATTTGACCTGATGACCTACTGTTTGACCCGACATAACTATATTCGAACTTGACCGACATATTGTCATGATGATTGTTCTGACCAAGTTTGATAATGATTGGATTAAAATTGTGGCCTCAAGAGTGTTAACAAGGTTTTTCTATGATTTGACCTTCTGACCTACTTTTTTACCCAAAATGACCCGTATTCGAACTTGACCAAGATATTGTCAGGATGAACATTCTGAGCAAGTTTGAGAATGATTGGACAAAAACTGTGGCCTCTAGAGTGTTAACAAGGTTTTTCTATGATTTGACCTATTGACTTACTTTTTGACCCGACATACCCATATTCGAACTTGACCAAGATATTGTCATGATGATAATTCTGATCAAGTTTTAGGATGATTGGACCAAAACTGTGGCCCGTGAATGTTAACAAGGGTTTTCTGTGGTTTTACCTACTGACATACTTTTTGACCCGACATGACCCATATTCGATCTTGACCGAGTTTTTATCAGGATGATCATCCTGACCAAGTTAAAGGATTACTGGACCTAAACTGTGGCCTCTAGAGTGTGAACTAGGTTTTCCTTTGATTTGACCTGGTGGCCTACTTTTTTATTCGACATGACCTATATTCGAAATTGACCGACATATTGTCAGGATGATTGTTCTGACCAAGTTTGATGATGATTGGATCAAAACTGTGACCTCTAGAGTGTTAACAAGGAAAGTTTACGCACGCACGACGCACTACAAACGACGCACGAGGACGCCGGACATCTCACAGTCACAAAAGCTCACCATGACCTTCGGTCAGGTGAGCTAAAACTTGATGTTTGGGTTGGGGGGCTTAATTTGCCAAAATAAGGATTTGTTTGGGTCAAAATGAGGTGGGAAGCTTAATGGGTTGAATGGGGTTTTCATGGATGAAACAAAAAGTGTATTCACCCTCCCTGCTGCTATAACACCATTTAAGCATACAACGGCTATCGTTATGTGGATTGAAAAAAAGCCATACAGCACAAAACGAAGTCTGATCAGACTGCGAGCATGCGCCGGCTGAACTGAGTCGTTGATGTGATTTTGACTGATAAAGATCTGCCCTTGTATATTTAACTGTGTTCGTCGTCGTCGGTCAGGCGTCATCGTAGACTGTATAGTTGACCCGACCGTTGAGCTGTTCAAGAATCCGGGGCTAGCGTTGGCAGCCACTGTCATCATTTTGAGCAAACCAGGCTCAATAGACAACAGTGGATGAGTCTGATCAACTTTTAAGGTCGATTGTTTGTCAATCGACCCAAAGTAATAAAGTACCGTAGCTCCTCAGTGCTCAGGTCCACGTGACTGGGCCCCCGCCCATCGGAGCTTGGTAAAATAAATTGGGCAACATGGTGCTTCCAGCAGAGCTGAAACTGATCGCACATGAGTACTGGTAAACCGCTTAGAAGAGCCCAGGATAAGTGGTGCTAGTCAGACCGCCCATGCAGATAACCCTGTTGGTTTTATTGGGCGCAGGGCTTGAGACGTCATTTCTCAAAATGAACAAAGTAGTGTTGACGGGGACGTTAAAATGTCAAATCAAACAAACAAAATCACTACGGGTAACGGTTGCTTATAAAAAAAATACCCGTGCTATTCTTATCGCTGTGAGGTCAGAATATTGCGCAAGAATCATGTGTTGGGTTCTGATTTTGTTTGTTTGACTTGGATTTCAACGTCTCCTTCAACACTTAAAACAGTGTAGGCCCAGATCAAACGTCACAGGGTCTGATCAGATTCTTCAGTACAGGAATTTCATCACGAAAACACGCAGCATTCTTTCGTGGAGATTGATCGTGAAATCTTTTCTACGGTCATTCTCTCCCTTCCGCTGATTCAAGAAGGGCAGTTGTCAGTTTTGGCGAAAGAATGTGAACTGTACTGGTTAACCGCTTACGTATAAGCCTGCCCAAGAAAAGTGTGGATAGGTAAACTGAACGGCTCAGAAATAACCTTAATTAGTGTTGACTGGGCCGTTAAACTCCAAAACAAACAAACAAATCACGAAAACCGCTATATAAATTTGACCCCTGAAACCTCACTTTTATATAATAAAAACTGGGGTTTGCAGGGGTATATATTATTTTTCTTATTTCTGCTCAAAACATACATTGTGGATACTGGTTAGAATCGCATCATCTGAAAAGATTCATATTTCGGTGGTAAAATTTACTATGTATTTGTATAGGCGTGTTTTTGTAATGAATGGTTAAACGAAAGTCTTAGATCTCGTTATCTACAATTTCCACTCAGAGACATAGATACCTCCGTGGTGAAGTGGTTATGCTACTTTCCTCATACACCAGGGGTCGTGGGTTCGATTTCGGGTGGTGTCTGATAAGGATCTAGACTGTTTGCTTTCGGTACAGGAATTTAAGGGTCAGAAGCCGTAAATCGCAGAGTCTGATCAGGGTCTACACGTTTTGCTTAAGGGGAATGGGAACACCCGGAAGATTTTTCCGCCATATTTCAAAGGGAGACAACTTTGCTGTTCCCTTTTCTTTAAGCCCTGTCCCTCTGAAAAAGGGGTCTACTCTTAAAGGTAAGAATTTGCTCCTGAGGAGCAAATTCTTTCCTTTAAGAGTTGACCCCTATTGACATGGGAGACAACAATACTTTTGCAGGAGTTGCCTCCCCTGTCGGGTAAAAATCCCACAAAATTGGAAGCAACGTCTCCAAAATGACCTTTACAGTGTTGACGGGGACGTTAAACCTCAAATCACACACACACACGCCTCCCCTGAAGGGGTTCCCAATCCCCTTAAAACTTGAATGTAAGGGTTAAACGAAACAGCTGAAGTCTCAGTCCAGGGCTATTTTCGTAGCCTACCCAGAGACAATGGACCCATCAGTACTCTCAGTGCTTTGATTTCAAACAAAACCTGGATCAAATATCTCTGAATGTGGGCAGGGCAAATGGCTCTGAACGGATATAGTTAAATGCTGTATTCCAAGCGAACAATGTAGACCCTGATCAGACGCCGTGCTCTGTGGCATTTGATCTGGGTCTACACTGTTTCCCATTGTCCCAGCATGATAGCCCATTAAAGTTGGTCACAGAGAAGGTCGCATGCGATAGTTCAAACAGAATCTCCATTACTTTGTACAGGACCATTCCAGTTTAAGGTGAATCGGACTTCTTTTGTAGCTGGAAGTTTTACAATGTACAAAACAACCCATGCTTATAATGAACGTTGTAGATCCTGATCAGACACTGCGTTCTGTTTCGTCTGATTTATGTCTTCACTGTTTACCACTGTCTTTGTACGGGACCATAGCCATTTATCAATTAATTTAATATATTTAATTTCAGGATGTTTTTTTTTTTTTTTTTTGTGAGTGTTTTTTTTTTCCTGTCCAAAATACGAAGTTTCTGGATGGAATGAAATTCCGTACTATGTCCGGAAACTAGTAATTCTCGAGCAAAATAAAGATACCATATGTATTCATACTCTACCATACATACTCGACAATAATATAATGTTATTAATCAAGTAATTTCGTATTGGCCCAGGTACAGGTCCGAGGTCTGCTGTATTGGCACGAGTCCGAAGGCCGAGGCCAATACAGCTGACCGAGGACCTGTAACTGGGCCAATACGAAATTACTTGATTAATGACTATTTTATTAACTGACGCAATTAAAACATGATTTATAATTGGTTTGGTCGCCATGAGGCGGGCAAACCGGGTCTAATGACCAGATTATAACTGGTCCATGGAGGGGCACGTGACACGATCAACCAATCAACTTTAACATTAAACATCAAATCAAACAAACAAATAACGATGATGCAATACTATACTGCAATTACAGGAAACAGCCTGTCTGAAGAGCGAAACAGGCCGAAAAGCAAGCGTTTCAACTCCAACAATAATTATCTTAAGGGAAATGGATACACCTGGCAGGTGTGGCAGTTAGTCTACCATTTTTACCGTATTTCGAAACACACCTATACAAATACATTGTCATTTTTTGGCCAAAGAAAAAGAAATTTTAAAAAGAAAAATTGGAATATTTGCCTTTTTTGCTCAAAATATAGATTGCGGGGAGTCGACAGAAACGCCTCGACGAGGCGATTCTATCGAGTACCTACAATCTAGTGTCTCAGAGCATGAATACGGAAATTAATGTATACCCCTGCAAACCCGAGCTTTACTATATAAAAGTGTAGATTATATTTTCTTATCCTTTGGGATCATTGATTCCATTGTGGAATTTTGAAAATATCTGAGGGTCACTGATGAGGCCTAATTGACCGAAACTAGCTAGTCCAGAAAACACGTACACTCCATATTTTTCAGTTTCGTGGTGTATTCCTTGCTTCCAAAGGATGCCCTTTTATAGAACATATTTAACTTCACTACAACTGGTGTGTGGGAATGTGTGGCGGCGGTAAAACGTCTCCCTGCTCTACATCATAGTGTATATTATATTTTCTTGTCCTTTGGGATCTTTGATTCCATTGTGGAATTTTGAAAATATCTTAGGGTCACTGATGAGACCTAATTGGCCGAAACTAGCTAGTCTGGCCAAGAAAACATGTGCACACCATATGTTTCAGTTCTGTGGTGTATTCCTTGCTTCCAAAGGATAACCCTTTTATAGAACATATTAAAGGGGATCACAATTCTAAAGGCATGGTTTCGTGATGGAAATACAACTTTAAGGACCTTATGGTTGCTACTCTGTTGGCTCTGTCCAACTGAAAAAGGAGTCTACTCTAACAGGAGAAGAATTTGCTCCTCATGGGGTCTACTCTAAAAGGGAAGAATTTGCTCCTCAGGAGCAATTTTTTTCCTTTAAGAGTTTACCCCTTAGACATATCCAAAGAGAAACTACTTTTGCAGGAGTAGCCCAACCCCCTTAAGGCGTATCTATTTCCCTTATGGGGAACTTATAACAGCCGCAGTCATTTTCGCAAAGTTTACGTCTTGTAATGCCATTATGGAGTAAGTCCATAGGGCCATGGAAACGAAAAACAACAGAACATACATGTAACTACTACTACTCACAAAGTGTGGCTGGCTGCGGTAGCTCAGTCGGATGCAGTCTGACTGGTGATAAGGAAGACTCGGGTTCGATACCTACCGGGGTCGGCAACATTCTTTCGTGGAGATTGATCATGAAATCTTTTCTATGGTCATTCTCTCCCTTCCGCTGATTCACGAAGGGCAGGGGTCAGTTTTTGGCGACAGAATGTGCACTGATCTGGTAAACCGCTTACGGATAAGCCTGCTCAGGAAAAGCGTGGATAGGTACACTGACAGGCCCAAACATGACACAAATCAGTGTTGACTGGGCCGTTAAAATACAAATAAACAAAACTTGCAAAGTTTACTTCACTCAGATAGGAACAGATGTATATATTCTGAACATCTTTCGGTGCGCTGATAGCTCTTATAATACGTATATATGTAAATGTTGGAAAAACAAAGAACGTTATTTTTCCTCATTTATAAAGATCGCCCGGTGTAACGGGCCTCCGTGGCCTTGTGGATAAAGTGCTGACTCTTAATCATTAGGTCTCTCAACGCTGTAGGTTTGAGCATGGCTCAGGTCACATAATGAGAAGTTCTGCAACAGAAGGTCAGGAGGTTTTTCATCGGGTACTCCAGTTTTCGATCACCTCTGATTAACGATAGGCTTGATGGAGTGAAATAATCTTGAAAGGATCGTAAAACCAAAAATAAACTAGAAATGTGTCAATACAACACAAATGCCCCCGGCCAGGAGCCTTCCTCACCCACCCCCTCCCCCACCCCTCCTTAGGTCATTGATATAGGTTGGTGTATGGCTGATTAAACCTTGGAAAAATAACTATCAACATACCAAATAGGAACTCAATCCGTCAAATGGTTTGGAAAGTATGAGCTCTTACAAACGTTAAAATTCAACATTTCTAAGTCTGCAACCTTGACCTTAAGGTCATGGGGCAGGGTGGGGTTATGGCTGAATGAAACTTTTGACCTGTATCTTTCATCATTCCAAATATGTAGCAAATCAATCACATGGTTCAGGAAATATGAAATCTCAAAAAATATAATATAAAAAAATTCTATGTCTGTGACCTTGACCTTGAGGTAAGGGGTTGGGGGTATGGCTCAATGAAACTTTGGACCTGCAACTATTATCATACCAAATATGAAGCAAATCCCTTATAAAGTTTGGAAAATATAAGCTATTAACATACTTAAATTTGAAAATTTCTATGTCTGCGACCTTAACCTTGAAGTCATAGACATGGGTGGGGGTATTACTGAATAAAACTTTGGACCTGAATCTATCATCAAACCAAATATGAACCAAATGAATCATAAAAATTCAAGTTCAACGTGGTACAAATACCTTAACCTGAGTCTTAAACATTAAAAATTTTCTACGTCTGTGACCTTGACCTTGTGGGGGTATTGCTGAATAAACCTTTGGACCTATATGTATCATCATACCGGTTATGAACCAAATTCATTGCACGGTTTGGAAAATATGAACTCAAGTTCTACCTGGTACAAAATACCTTAACCTGGGTCTTAAACATTAAAAATTTCAAAGTCCATGACCTTGACCTTGAGGTCATAGGTATGGATGGGGGTATTGCTGAATAAAACTTTGGACCTATATCTATCATCATACAAAATACAAACCAAATTCATTGAATGGTTTTGAAAATATGAGCTCAAATTCTACCTGGTACAAATACCTTAACCTGGGCCCAGGATTACAATCGTTACTTAAGTTAAGGTCGACTTAACGATTTAAGGTGGAATTCTTATCTTAGTAGAGTATTTCCTTAAAAAGTGCATTCGAAAGCCACCTATTTCATTTACTTAGCTAAGTATTTTACTTCGGATGAAGTCGTAATTTTGACGGAAATTTTCACGAAGATTAGCACGTAAGTTTCAATTACACATTGATGTAGGCGGCCCACAACTTTCCCGCGATCTGTCAAAAATCTCTGCTTCTTCTTGAATGGATGAAGACAATAGAAAATATGATGGTTTAGTTTCCATTTCACTGCATAAACCATGAAAAATGTTTTATATACTATAAAACCTGTGTAATTGAAGGGTCACACCCGATCTGAAATTGTGCGGGCAAACATTGGTCACAAAGTAGCACCACGACATATTCAAAACGCTGTTTCTATGGGGTCCCTTCAGAAACAAGAAATAATACAATATTTGAATATGCAAAGCTCGGTTTTATGGAGTCTTATTTGAATTGAGGTTTAATGTCCCTGTCAACACTATGCAGGTCATTTTGGAGACGTTGCTTCCAATTTTGTGGGACGTTAATCGACTCTGAGATGAAATGAAACCTCAAGCCCTGTTGCCCAATGAAACCAAAAGGCTTATATGCAGTGGGCGGTATGACTCACACCACTTTGCCTGGGCAGGCTTAGTCCTTCCAAGCTGATTACAAGTACTAGGGCATCGGGAAAATACGCTTATATAATTCTGACCCCCTTGAACCCCACTTTCATTTTGTAAAACTGGGGTTTAGGGGGGGGGGGTCGACCTTTATTTTTACTTATTTCCGCTCTAAAATATAGAATGTGGGTACCGGTTAGAACCGCCTAACGTGTACCGAAAGTCTATATTTTGAGCAGAAATAAGAAAAATACCACAATTTTACATCTTAAAAATTTCCTTTTTTGGAGGTAAAATTTATAATTGAGAAATAGATCAGCTCTAATTGTGATTTGTTGAGTAATAAATCACAGTTTGGAGGTCAGTTGTAAAGTAGACAAATCACAAGCGCGTAGCGCGCGTGATTTGTCTACTTACAACTGACCGACAAACTGTGATTTACTACTCAACAAATCACAGACAAGAGCTGATCTATTTCGATTCTAACACGCTGAAAATCGGCAATAATGTTGTTGTTTCCTTCAAAATCTCACAACTTTTCGCCATTGTTAGAAGAAATCGTTAGAAGAAATCCCGCTAAAATTATCGATTGAAACACATACATTTATATCATTTTCTAACGTTTTCGATGCGAGAAAATGACGTTACACCGTCTAACGTCAAGTTAATCGACTAGTGACGTCATATTTTAACAGTTTTTAATGACGGCACTCGTCACGCTCTTCCGAGCTGTGATTTGTTGCAGAATAAAACACAGTTATCTTCCATTGCATATATAGGCGCGCTGTGTTAGAACGTTTTTTATAGGCGTGTTTACGTTATGTGTGGTCAGTATCAGCTCTGCTTGGAATAACCATGCAGCCCAATCTGTTTCTTCAAGCCCCGAGGGGCGGGGGCGGAATCGGTTTTATGGAGTCTGTCCACGATTCAACCCTTCTCATGTCGTTAGTCGTATTGAATAATATTCAAAACAATCTGGTAGAGTCGATAATTAAGAAAATAAACATATTCTGCGCTATGGTGAAGAACAGGGAAGACTCCGACACTTTACCCAAGCTACGATATTGTTTTCGGATGTCATCATTACATGTATGTAGCTGATATAGTCATTAAGGACACGATCAAACATCATACAGACAAACACGGAGAAAACCGTAGCTCCAGTCGGAGTAAAAAAAAAAACAACCAAACAAAAAAAAATAAAAAAAATAAAAAAAAAAACATGAATATAAAATCACTGTACATTCGATCTTGAATTTCCCCGTCTTTTTATGAGTGAAGTGAGACATAAAGCGCTCACTCACTCATAAACACACTTACTTACTCACATGTACGACCTTACAAAGGGAGTTGGAACGCCTCAAACTCATTTTTATTGAGCATTTCAAGGCAGGGAGAAGAGGCAAATGATTGGATGTCCAGAAACAGAAGAAATAACAACATTCCCCTCTACCATTACTTGCTGCTAGGAAAGCAGGCCTTGTCACAATCAGCTGGACGCCCCAGTGACGCAAGATACACGTCACCTTCGCCTCACCCAACCAGTACACAACGACCATACGCGACCTCCAGTAACCACTTAGAAGGTCTAAGACTGCCAAGGCAAAGTGGTGCAAGTCGGGCCGTCCAGGCATATAAATCTTGTTGGTTTCATTGGGCGACAGGGCTTGAGATGTAATTTAATCTCAATGTCGGGTAACAGTCCGACAAAATTGGAATCAACACTTCCAAAATCAAACCTAAATAGTGTTGCGAGGACGTTAAATCACAAATCAATCAATCAATCAATAAAAAAAAAACTTCTTTGTATTTCATTAATTTTGATATCGAGAATCTTACACAAATGGTCCTTTCATATGAAAGTTACGAAACGGGCCTTCGAATTGGATTTTAAATAGGATTTTATTGCCTTTACCTTGACCATTTGCCCAACAAATGTACAACGTTGACATACGTTACAGTTGTTCGCGCCAAAATGGGTAATATTTACATTTCAAGTGTAAAACCTATTGTAAACCTATACGCCTGTTTATACTTCCATGAACGCATCGAATCACATGATTTTCAATGACGACAAGTGCCGCAAGTCTACACCCTAAACCATGGTTCTCTTTGATCTCAATGGGCGTTGACGACGACAATGCTGTTCCGCTCTTTGTAGAAAAAACAGCGTGTAAATGTTTTTCAGCTTTAACAGTTTGCCTTATAAGATTTTTTTCGCCGAGTGATGAGGATAAAAGAATGTAAATATAAGAAATATTTTTTTCGGATGTTCATGAAGGTATGAACGACAGCGGGTCGCTAGCAAAGTTCATATGAACCCCTTCAGAGTTCATTTACTTTGCAGGCGACCCAGTTCGTTTATACTCTTGAACAGCAGAAAAACAAGTCATTTCATAAATGCACGTGGCGTCATACTATTTCATGACAATGAATATAAAGACGGCATATGAACGTTGTGAACAATGTATGCGTAAAACTAGCAGGCCATAAGCGTAGGACCCGATGTGCCACAGGATCAGTTTTAAACTAACATACAAAAGTGATATGCGCCGACCCCCCCCCCCCCCCCCGCGCACGCACACACACACACACACACACACACACACACACACACACACACACACACACACACACACACACCTACCCTGACAAAAACAACAAAGTCATTTAGGATCCCCTCTCACGTATAATAACCTTCCCGCACCAAACAATTAATTATTGCCCTGTCGCCAGTATTATATAGAGGGTCTTACACGAGTGGTCATTTCATATGAAATTTATGAAACGAGCCTTTGTCGAGTTTCATAAAATTCATATGAAGTGACCACGAGTGTAAGATTCTGTTCATCATATGACAACATGAAATTAGATTTTATCGCCATCAAATTTGACACTTTTCTTCACAGAAAATGCATGGTTGACACGGACGTCGTCATGGCGTTACGTAACCCCGCCAAAGTGTTATTACACGTGTTGTCATAGGATTTTCATTACACGACCTTATCCACTGCTTACCAATAACGTCATATGATAAACAGTGTTATGTAAAAGGAAGTTTTTACACAGCTCTGTTCGTCGCACACTTTGACACATCAAGGGAGAAATACATCCCAGTATATCTATTTAGCAAGTAGACTTGCCCCACAGGGAGGAAAAAAATGGCCCGAGCGGAACTCGAACCCAGGACCTCTCGCATATCAAGAAAACACTCTACCGTTTGAGCTACCGAGCATCACTGACGATCTCGAACAAATAAAAGCCCTAAGGTTTGCCGTTATTGATATATACATTCATGTGTCAAGGTCAAATCTTAAAAGTTAAGGTACCTACCTGGGTTACCTTAAATATTTAAGTATTTTCTTTGGTTAAGTATCGACTTAAACGAACGAATTTCTTTGTAGTTCACTTTATACGCCAGATAAGTAAATACTTAGTTTAAGTAGGTACTTAAAATTTAAGTACGCATTGTAATCCTGGGCCCTGGGTCTTAAACGTTAGAAATTTCTAAGTTTGGGACCTTGACTCAATACTTGACGTTTTACTAATCAGTTTCTTTTACAATTAAATTGTGAGCCAGAAAGATATACAAAAGGATTGCAAATTTCAGGTTTTTGCGGAGGTATCGCTTAAAGAAACTGCCGAGGTTTAAGATACAGTCTGATTCACAGCATTTTGTCTGGGCAGGCTTAGATCTTCCTAGGCGGTTCAGCAATACTTCAAAGTTCAGTCGGTTTCAGCTCATGCAGTCCAATATATTGCCCCAAGGTCTGATCGGCCCCCGTCCATCGGGGATTGAAGAAATAGATTGGGCTGCATGATGCTTCCACGCAGGCCGCACATAGTTGTGTTAAATCGCCTAGAAGTTCTAAGCCTGCCCAGGAAAAGTGGCTCGAGTCGGACCGTTCATGCATTTCAACCATTTAGTTTCATTGGGCGACAGGACTTGAGAAGGAATTTTATCTGCTCGTTTTATCTCAGTACTGAGTAAAAGTCCCACAAAATTGGAAGCAATGTCTCAAAAAAGACTCATACAGTGTTAACAGGGACGTTAACAACAAATGAAATAGATAACCAAGGCCCTATAGAAGGCCTGATGACTTAGGAAAAATCTTTTTATACGCCCGTTTGAAAAAAACACCGTCATATTAAGTTTTGGGGTTGCTGTCCGTCCGTCCGTTTGTAAACTTGTTTGTCGTTTCCGTATAACTCCTACTATACAGTTTGCATCCGATCAAGCCTAAAATGTGTATGTAGTAAGGCTAAGATGTGAAAATGTGCCTTAAGTTTCGAGAATTACTGTCCACCAAATATTAATAGAGTTATGATCCTTTGAAAATTCGGTTTACATTTTCGTTTGGTTAAGTTTTTGTGCTATACATATGTAAACCATATGTAAGTTACATTTAGTTTGTACTTGTCATGGCGTTAAACAATTTACCATAGAATACTCATCACTACCTACCCTTCCTGATACCAAGGTCACAGACTTCGAAATTTTATATACACGTTTTGTATTAAAGTTTATTATTTTTATTTAAAACAATGCATTAAGTGGGACAATGATATCAGCTGGCTCAAATCAGAATGTAGACTGACAAGACCAAACCTATTGGATGCTTTTTGAAAGCAGCCAACTTGTTTTTTAATATTGGTTGACCTTGTGTAATATAGGATAGTCAATTAATAGCACACAAGATAAACTGCTCGTAAAAATTCTGTCATCACAAGGACATGTCAATGTGATGTGTGAACAAAACACGACGCAACGTAACTCTGCCTTACACACTGAAGTCTCCAAAACACATCACGAACACACGGCTGTATCATTTTGAACCCCTTTAACGCCACTTTTATACAGTAAAACTGGAGTTTACAGGGGTGTACATTATCTTCCTTATTTCTGCTCAGAATCTATTCAAAATCATAGATTGTGTGTACTCGTTAGAACCGCATCACAAAGGCGTTTCTTTAAGGGGCCCCGTGGCCTATTGGATAAGAGCGCTGACTCTTTATCATTAGGTCTCTCACCGCTGTGGTTCGAGCCTCGCTCGGGTCACATGTGAGACGCCAAGTTCTGCAACGGAAGGTCAGGTGGATTTTCTCCGGGCACTCCGTTTTTCGCCCAACTCTGATTAACGATCGGCTCGATATGAGTGAAATAATCTTGATAGGGCCGTAAGACCAACGCCCCCCCCCCAAAAAAAAACAAAAAAAAACAAGGCGTTTCTAACAAGTACCCACAATCTAGGTTTCCAGCAGATATATGAAAAATAATAGATTTTTTGCCTGATAGAGACAGTCGGAAAAAAAGACGTGTTCCTTTACTTATGTCCAAAGTAGAATATATTTAGTAACCCTAATCATCATGAAAACACGCTTTAATAATTGTGTCCGCTTTATATAGTAAAACTGGGCTTTGCAGGGGTATACATTATGTTTCTTATTTCTACCCTAAAACATAGATTGTGGGTACTCGTTAGAACCGCCTCGATCGATGAGGCGGTTCTACCGAGCACACACAATCTATATTTTGGGCAAAAATAAGAAAAATATCACAATTTTTTATCTTGAAATTTTCTTTTTTACAATGTATTTGTATAGGCGTGTTTTCGTAATGAAATATTAACCCTTATCCTGCTGTTCACGACAACCCCTATCTTTGCAAACAGTGTAGATCCAGATCAGATGGCTTCTGAAGAAGCCATCTGATCAGGATCTACACTGTTTGGCATTCAGTTTATGAATTTGTAGCAATAAATTACATCAAGTAATTTGATTGGTTGATAGACAGAAATGGGTGTGGCTTAAACGAATATTCAGCAAGATAAGGGTTAAGAAAGAAGGTCTAGCGTAGGAGATAGATGGGTTATTTTATACAATTTTTTGCAACAACTTCGACACAAGATGTCGTTTAATTTAAAGACGGAGTCACTCTAAGAACAGCACTGCATTATTCACCTGTCTTTTGCAAATGCGTTTTTTTTTTTTTTTTTTTTGTTATAACGCGTTGATACGAGGGGTGTTCTGTAAGTATCTGGCCTTACCAACTTAGTGCCACACTTGACTTCTTCTTTTATCACATAGTCACCCCGCAGGAAAATGCACTTCCTCCATATAGACGTTCCAATTTCTGAGAATGCAGGGTCTTTAGAGACAATCCATCCTCCTCTCTTAAGCTCTCTTAAGCTCTCCATCTGACCGGAAGTGACTTCCACGCGATTCTTTCTTCAAGTTAATCACTGGGTGGCAGATAAGGCGAGGAGGTAGATGGGATAATCGTTTGAAACCGTTCCGCTTCATTGCTGCAAGTATAGACTCTAGCATTCTCATGTTGCTTTAGAGCAAAAATAAGAAACACTTGGTTTAACCCTGTAACCCCTGTTTCGCTATATAAAAGTCGGGTTCAAGGGGGTCAGAATTATATAGGCGTGTTTTCGTGTAGAAACCTAACAACGAAGTATATGCAGGTTGCGACTTTTAGATAACGTTAACCCATATATGCCTAGCGGCCCTTTTTTGGGACGTTGGCAAACAGTGTAGACCCAGATCAGACGCCGCAGAACGCGGCGTCTGATCTGGGTCTACACTGTTTGCTCAAAGAACATACATTTTTGTACAACTTACATTAAACAAAACAAATCTGACACCCCTATAATTGAAAATGGACAACTCCAAATTTGTAAGATGGAAGATTCCATTGTCATATATGGGTTAAATGCAATATATTGCCAGCTCTAGCGATCATTTCTAATACTATTGCTATTTGTACTGACTAATCTAGTTTATCTACTAATGTTGCTGTTGAATGCCTTCTGGAAAACTCCTTTTAACCCTTTTTGTACCAAATGGAATCTTCCTCCTTATACATGGCAGGAGTCCATTGCAAAATTTAGGGGTGTCAGGTCGTGTTTTCTTCAAAATCTGTTTGGAAGCTGGCTGAATGTTTTGCAAACAGTGTAGGCTCTGATCAGACGCAGCGTTCTGCTGCGTCTGATCTGGGTCTACACTGTTTGCCAATTGCCCGTTTTGGGGTTTCTGGTACAAAGTGGGTTACGGCGTCGGTGTAAAAAAAACGTTAAATTTATGACGAAAGATAGCAGAAAACAGGTCATGATTTTTCGGACATTTCAACGTCTTTTTTCGTTCTGGTTCTTAACCCAATTAGTAACGTAAATCCCCAAAAGGGGTACTTGACAAACAGTGCAGGCCCAGATCAGACGCCGCAGAACGCAAAATCTGAGCAGGGCCTACACTGTTTTGCAAAAAGTTCAGCTATTTTCCAAATAAATTTTAAAGATAGCACAACCTGTCACCCTTAAATTTCAAAACGGACTCCTGCCATATATTATATAAGGAGGACGATTCCATTTGGTACAAAAAGGTTTCAATAATGTTTAAGTTTGACCGTAGATTGTATACCTGATGGTAAGTTTATGCGATGGGGACCAAACTAGAAATAACGCTATATTAGCCACGTGACTTGCCTAAGTACAGATAGTTCAGGACTTGATCAATGTTTGTGTGTGTCGCTTTCAACAATTTTTCAGCCATATCACGACGGTGTCTGGTTGCGACAGGGAGCTCAATGCTCACTTTTATAGTGCTGCCTCACTGAAATATCATGTCCCAGACACATTACATGATACCACACCCAGTCACATTATACTGACACTGGGTCGACCAGTCCTAGCTCTACCCAGTAAATCTGAGTGCCAAGCGAGGAGCAGCTAGTACCATTTTTAACGACTTTGGTATGTCGCGGCCCGGGATCGAACCCGTGACCTCCCGTTCCCCGGAGCGGACACTCTACCAACTGAGCTATCGGGGCCGGTAAGGACTTGATCAAATTAGAACTTAAAGCCTATCCAACATATATAAACATCAAAGAGAAAAACGAAAAAAAAAAAAAAAAAAAGAAAAAGAAAAACATTTTAACAAACATCAAAATTACAGGCAACAAACCGAGTTAGTAGCTCTTTCCCGAACAGATAATAATTTGGACATACATATGCACCCGGGAAGGTGCATGCAATTTTTTTTAATATGTGGTGCGAACAAGATATTAAAAAGTTTTGCGAACAAGATATTATCTTGTGCTCACATGATAACATGTTGTGTGCACAAGATCTTATGCGGACAACATAATATATATTTTGCGGACAACAAATATCTAATGCGTATAATATCTTGTTCGCACAACTTAATGTCTTGTGCGCATAAGCTATTATCTTGTTCGCTCAACAAATTATCTTGTTGGCACAACATAGATCCTGTGCGGACAACATAATATTTAATGCGTGTGATTAAATTGTGATAAAAGGAAAATATGTCGTGTAAACAAGACATTTAGTTGTGCGAACAAGATGTTATGTTGTCTGCACAAGATCTATATTGTGCAAACAAGCCTATATTTTGCGCGAACAAGATAATATGTTGTGCGAACACACACAAGATAATAAGATATGCGCAAAATATATTATGCTGTGCACACAAGATATTATGTTGTCTGCACAAGATCTTGGTTGTGCAAACAAGATAATATGTTGTCAGCACAATATCTTGACAGCTCTAAGCAGTGACACCAAAGGGAAAGAAACACAAACATGAAAAAACTAGACCCTATTGGAAACATCAAAAGCGGAAAACCAACAAGACAGTTACTTTCCAACAAAATGGCCGATCGGCTATCCAAAACCCCCCAAAAAATACAAGCGACTCACACACACACTCAAAGGCAAACCATAACAAATCTAAACCGCGACAGAAGAACCCCCACCCTCCCATCCCAGGAACGGTCAGTGAATCTAATTTCACTGGGTGTGGGGGTGGGGTGGGGTACAAATCGATTCCACACGACCGCAATCCTCACTCTTACTTCTTACACGAGCCAGACAAATAATTTGATCAGTCCGCATGAGACACAATCAAACAACCACAGAGATAAAACAACGATGAGGTCTACGATCCAACGGTCAGCAGTTTAAGAGGACAGCATGTTAACCGTGATAGAGTTACATATTAACCGTTTTTGTAACAAATGGAGTCTACCACCTTATCTATGGCATGAGTCCATTTCAAAATTTAGGGGTGTCAGGTTGTGTTTTTCTTCAAAAACTATTCGGAAAATAGCTGAACTTTTTGCAAATAGTGTAGGCCTGTGGCCTCTGATCTGGGCCTGTACTGTTTGCCAGGGCACCCGTTTTGGGGGTTCCGGTATAAAATGGGTTAAGAATGCAGACTGTCGCATCACATCCACATTTGAGCCCCGCCAAGCGAATTTGTGTCTTCGAGCATTCCGTCATGACAAATTTTAACTGCGCATGCCCAGCCATTCAGAGGGGCCAGGGATATGGCTTTCTGTCTGAAGGTTCCTTTTGATTCACTGCTCGCATAGGCGATAAGTACCAAAATCGCTTGACGGGGCCCATTAAGTCTATGCGTTTTTATCGCATAATTATTTTCTTAAATTGATCGTAAAGTCGGTTTTCCCTACGACTTTTCTTAACTCATATACTAAATCACCATAAAATTCAAGTACCGACAAGCCCTTTTGTTCATATTTATATCAGTATTTATAAATTGTTTTAAGTTTCTATGATAGTTTAGAAAAAAATTTACTGGAATTTAAATTTTATCTTATTTCTGTTCCAAGACATTGCTTGAAAAGCTTCCATAAGGCTGTTCTGACGAGTACCCAAAATCTATATTTTCGGTATTCACAAGAATAATGTCACAGGTTGTCATTACAATATTGACCCTTTTGGAGATATGAAAACAGATGCCACATGGCGGTGGCATCGCAATGGTCCAGTTCGATCTGTATTTCTTTCCCTTTTGGTGTCTTGGATGGGAGGTGTGAGTGAATGAGTGAGTGAGTGTTTGAGTTTTCCGTCTCACCAACAGCTATTGTCATACGGAGACGGGACCTCGGTTTAAATATGTTCTATAAAAGGGTTATCCTTTGGAAGCAAGGAATACACCACAGAAGTGAAAAATATGGAGTGTACATGTTTTCTTGGCCAGACTAGCTAGTTTCGGCCAATTAGGCCTCATCAGTGACCCTCAGATATTTTCAAAATTCCACAATGGAATCAATGATCCCAAAGGACAAGAAAATATAATCTACACTATGATATAGGACAGGAAGACGTTTTACCGCCGCCACACATTCCCACACACCAGCTGTAGTGAAGCTAAATATGTTCTATAAAAGGGTTATCCTTTGGAAGCAAGGAATACACCACAGAAGTGAAAAATATGGAGTGTACATGTTTTCTGGGCCAGACTAGCTAGTTTCGGCCAATTAGGCCTCATCAGTGACCCTCAGATATTTTCAAAATTCAGAAATAAAATCAATGATCCCAAAGGACAAGAAAATATAATCTACACTATGATGTAGGGCAGGGAGACATTTTACCGCCGCCACACATTCCCATACACCAGCTGTAGTGAAGTTAAATATGTTCTATAAAAGGGTTATCCTTTGGAAGCAAGGAATACACCACAGAAGTGACAAATATGGAGTGTACATGTTTTCTGGGCCAGACTAGCAAGTTTCGGCCAATTAGGCATCATCAGTGACCCTCAGATATTTTCAAAATTCCACAATGGAATCATTGATCCCAAAGGACAAGAAAATATAATCTACACTATGATGTAGGGCAGGGAGACGCTTTAACGCCGCCACACCTTCCCACACACCAGCTGTAGTGAAGTTAAATATGTTCTATAAAAGGGTAATCCTTTGGAAGCAAGGAATACACCACAGAAGTGAAAAATATGGAGTGTACATGTTTTCTGGGCCAGACTAGCTAGTTTCGGCCAATTAGGCCTCATCAGTGACCCTAAGATATTTTCAAAATTCCACAATGGAATCAATGATCCCAAAGGACAAGAAAATATATTCTACACTATAATGTAGGGCAGGGAGACGAAGACTCATCGAAGCCCGGGATCAATCCTGCGACCTCTGGTTAACAAGGCGAGTAATATAACCGCTACACCACGGAGGCTTCCAGGATGAGAGGTGTGAGATAACTGTATCGCTTCCTGATCATTGCCTACGATTGTTTTGTTTGTGAAGACCAGTTTGTCCGTCTTTCCCTCAGTAGGCTTTTGTAAATCCTCATTCCTTAAATCGATTTAAGCTCTTCAATGGAATTCGTTTTACTGACCGTTCCAAGGCGGTAGGTGGTCCTTCTGTCGCGGTTTATTTTTGTTATGGTTTGTCTTTGAGTGTGTGTATCGCTTATATTATTTTGTTTTGGATAGCCAATTGGCCATTTTGTTTGAAAGTATCTGTCCTTTTGGTTTTCCGCTATTGATGCTTCCATTATGGTCTAGTCGTTTTTTTTTTTTTTTTTTTTTTTTTTTTTTTCTTTCCCCTTGGTGTCTCTGGTGGGAGCTGTAGGTTAAGTTAGAAGCTGATGGACCCCGCCAGAGACAAAGCATCAGGTACAAGATTGAAAAAAAGGAAACGATCAGGAACCCAGTGGTACAATCAGATCCCGAATCCTCCACACAAAATCATTACGGAAAGAAGTGAAGACATTAAACGAACACCACTGGTAAACTGTGTCAGCTGCTCTTTCCCCAAACCAGTGGTGACTCAGATAACCCAAACGTAACTAAAAAGGAACAACATACATTATAAAAACTATTTCGTTAAAGCATTGTTCGACATAAAAAGACTGGGTACACCTTAAATGCTATACGACAGACTGCATGCATGGTAGTTAACCCAATCACGGATGATAACTTTGCTTTCCTCTTTAATTTCACGCCAGTACGTCGGCTTTCAGATTCTATAAAAAATAGAAGTGAAGGCAATGATCAGAAATGGATACAATAAACCCACAGCTCCCATCAGAGACACCAAAGCGAAAGAAACACAAACATGAAACAACTAGACCCTAATGGGAACATCAATAGCGGAAAGCCAAAAGGACAGTTACTTTCCCACAAAACGGTCAATTGGCTATCCAAAACAAAATGGTATAAGCGATACACACACTCAAAGACAAACCATAACAAAAATAAACCGCTGCAGAAGAACCGCCTTGGAACGGTCAATGAAACGATTTCCAATGGGTGGCTTAAATTGATTTTACGCATCCGCAATCCTCGCCCTTACTGCCGTCGCGATTTAGACAACATTAGGATAACACATCCGTGCGACATAGTGTATTTTTTCACATCTCCAAAATGGCTACTTTTCTGTTGAAAATCCGTGATATTTTTCTTACAATTACCGCAAACATAGGCTGTGGGTGCTCATTAGAACCGCCTCGTTGAGGCGGTTCTAACGAGTACCCACAACCTATGTCTTGGAGCAGAAATAAGAAAAATAATGAATACCCCCGTAAACCCCAGTTTTCTCTATATGAAGTGGGGTTTAGGGGGGTCTTCATTTCACGGACTTGTTCACGTGATGAAAAGAAAGACACACACACACACATGACGGCTGCAGCCTAAAGACTTACATAGGTAATGTCGGTTGTTGTCTGGCGCTCTGTCTCTGATCGGACCCATCGGAGTCTAAATTTTACCTTGACACCGTGGATGTTAATCGACGCCCAGGTCAAGGTTGTTCATCCGTAACTGACGTCGCTCAGGGCCGCCAGTTGACAAAAGCGACACGATCTCGACGGTTTCACCCCACTGGTATCTTTGCAATAGACTTGGTTTGTGTATCGCTTATATTATTTTGCTTAAGATAGTCAATTGGTCATTTTGTGGGAAAGTACTGTCCTTTTGGCTTCCGCTAGTGATGTTTCCATTAAGGTCTAGTTGTTTCACGTTTGGGTACATTTTGGGAATTGAGCGTTAATTGTATCGATTCCTGATCATTGCCTTCACTTCTGTTTTGGAATGCACATACAGGTGCCAGAATCCTGTTCAAACTCTGAGTAACAGACTGCATGTTTCCGGTTTTCATGCTCGGAGAGAGACTTGCTAGCAGTAAGGACCCAGCTGACCTTTTGTCACCATAAAGCCCCCCTTGGAGTCTGTCCTTCAGCGCGTGCTAATTGGACACAACATTTTCTTTACAGATTAATCCATTTCACCACGGACCCAGACGAGTGGATAAAACAACTCTTTAGCAGTACGGACCTTTACGTCATCAGACACGTAAACCTAAATGGTGTACGTTACAGGGATTCTTGCATACATTGTATGCCACTGCGTGCAAGGATGGTTACTGCATACTTAGAATATGAAAACTAGAAGCAAAGGCAGTGATCAGAAGACGAAACAATTAACCCACACCTCCCACATTAGACACAAAGGGAAAGAAACACAAACATGAAATAACTAGACTCATATGGAAACACGAACAGCGATAAGCCAAAAAGCCAGCCACTTTCCCCAAAACTGGCCAAATTGCAATCCAACTCAAAAAGGTATAAGCAATTCGCACATTCAATGACTAACTATAACAAAAATGTACGGCGACAGAAGCAGGCATAGAAGGCATTGAATGCATTGTACATACGTTGTGGCCAGCCAGACACCAAGACAAACTCTTTGTAACATGCATCAGACCAACCGCCACGCCGTATGTCAAACCGGGAAAATCAGCCTCAGACAGTCGACGAGACAGCCAACGCTCTTGTCGGAGGACAGAAAGCATATCAAAAGCGTCAACCGACGCTGTTAAAAAGTGATTGAAGCAAGGAGAGGACATACTCGTTATAAAATTGAACAATTCATGTGTGTTTGTGTGTTTTCGGAACATATACATTATAAAGAACTGTAATCTAGCAACTAAGTGCAAAACAGTGGAATTCTGTGGCTTACTGGAATAAGCAATGAAATGGATATTGTTTTTATATTTATTTTGATTCGCCAATTAATTAATTTGGAAGGATGCGAGTGTATGTTCTTTTGTCTTTCTGCTTGCGACGTTTTAATTATAGTGGAGTTGTTTTATGTTGGTGTTTTTTTTCCCAATTAATTTTCAATAAAATATATTGAACAAAATTATATTTATCATATGACGTCGTTGATAAGCAGTGGATAACGTCGTGTAATAAAAATCGTATGACCACACGTGTAATAACACTTTGGCGGGAATAAGGAACGTCATGACGACGTCCATTTCAACAATGCATTTTCGTAAAAAACTTGTCAAACTAAAAGGCGATAGAGTCCAATATAAAGTAGTCATATGATAAAGAGAATCCTACACTCGTGGTCATTTCATATGAAATTTATGAAACTCACCGAAGGCTAGTTTCATAAACTTCGTATGAAATAACCACTCGTGTAAGATCCTCTATTTATACATTTTGCAATAAATATATTCAACAAAATAAGCAATAATAATGCTCCGAATATTTGACCATTTAGTAATATTTTTGTACAGCTACACATCTTATAAAATGTCTAATCACTCGTATAAATGTTTTAAGTGACATATGTTTTTGCTTTGAAAGCTAACAAAGCGGTATTCTTGAACATCGATTCACGCTCAGACACAATGTTTGTATAACATCGCGTCAAAACACTCATGCAAGGAATACTGTGACACTGTGCCAAACAACATGTTATGCAGAGAATTTTGAGGCTTTCCTTTTCAAAATTTTATAGACGCCATTCTGATTTAATTTCAAAATTCAATATTGGACTTAAATCTCTTCTGCAACAAGGTCTATCGGAACCCGAATTTTATGGTGACTTAGTATATAAATTAAGAAAAGAAATATATATAACCGCAATGACTTTAGCACCCTATTTCGTAAAATCATTCTTCGATATAAAAAGATTGGGTACAACATGGATATTATGCGACAGACTGCATGCATGGTAGTTAACCCAATCACGGTTGGCAACTTTGCTTCCCTCTTTAACTGCACGCCGGTGGGTCAGGCCTCAGATTCTATGACGGTACCAACGTAAAGTCTTATTGGGAATTAGAGAGATCTAATTCAAGGTAATGTTGGTTGGTGCCTGATGCTCTGTCTCTGGTCGGGCCCATCGGAGTCTAACTGTTGGTTTTCTTTTGCTCCAGCATTTCAGTGGTTTCTTGCTGTCGAGTCCTCACCGTTGTCTCACCTCTGTGGTTCTTTGATTATTTGTGTTCATGGAGATGTTGCACTGATGAGTTAGGAGGCCTTCACGCGGACTGAACAAATTATTTGTCTAAATCGCTGCGGAAGTAAGGGCGAGGATTGTGGCCACGTTAAATCGATTTAAGCCCCCCAATGGAAATCTTTCACTGACCGTTCCAAGGCGGTTCTTCTGTGGCGATTTATTTATGTTGTTGTTTGTTACTTACTGTGTGTATCACTTGTGGCTTTTAATTTTGGATGGCCATATGGCCATTTTGTGGGACAGTAACTGTCCTTATGGCCTTCCTTTGTTTAGGTTTCCATTATGGTCTGGTCGCTTTATGTTTGTATTTCTTTCCCTTTGGTGTCTTTGATGGGTGGAGTAAGTTAATTGTATCGATTCCTGATCTTTGTTTTACTTCTACTTTTCACGAATACACACTCCTGTATGCATCTATATGTGTACGTAAAAACCTACAAGAGGGCCTTTGTGAAAAGCAAAGGCACAAATCAGCTTATGATTAAACCAAGACTGATCAGGAGCATCACTTGGCGTGTATCCAATAGGTTATACGTGTCATATGCAATCAGTGAGGTCTTACGTGCACCATCTGATGTAAGTCTGCAAACACAAGGGTCTTCTTGTATGCTTTCATAAGGGCTAGCTCATATGTTGTCGGTTAAAAGACAAAAAAAAAGCAATTTGGCATTGATGTTTATGGAACAGGATTTAGGTAAAAACTCAATTATGCAACATTGAGATTGCAATTTTGCAATTTGGATATTCTGTAATGCTATATTCAGTTACAATTGTGCAACACTGCAATTATGATATTCATTTTTGTAGTCTGATTTTGGAATTTGTGTAGTTTTCTTTCTGTTTCTCGTCCTATTTTGCAACTTGAAATTCCGCTTCTGCTTCTTCTAGTTCCCATTATTCTCGTTCAGTGGCGCTGTGGTCGTTCTTTCGTACTTTCCCGTAAACGTCTGCCTGTATTCGGCAGACACGAAAAAAAATCTCCAAGCGTATTGGTGACACGGAGGAGTGAGAGAAACGAGAGAACTATATTTTTGGCATGAAACGGATGATTTGGGGACACTACCGATAAAATCATTTACACATAGTTTATATTTTATATGTCGGACCAGGAATCAGCTTTGCTGTATTTGTTTTGTGCCCAAGTTTTATCTAAATATATCGCAAATGTGTTCAGGCCATTGCACCTTTAAAATATAAATTTGTTGTAAATACTAATAATAATTTTGTACAGCACAGAAAGGCTCCTGTCCAATGTCGTGTAGACCTTGTGAGACTGCTCACCAGAAAACAAATATAGGCCTAGTTACAACTCTCTTTTGTGAAAGTGCTTTCAGATGTACCACGACTTACGTTCCCTCTAACGTTAACATGTATTTCTGATTTAGGAAATATCCAACGGAATTTCTAAAACTAGGCAAATTGGTTCTGGTCTTTGATTTGATGTTTAACGTCACCGTCAACACAGTATAGATCATTTTGGAGACGTTGCTTCCACTTTTGTGGGACTTTTACACGACACTGAGATGAAATGACATCTCAAAGCCCTGTCGCCCAATGAAACCAATAGGGTTTATAAGCACCGCTTTGCCTCGGTAGACTTAGATCCTCTAAGCGGTTTACCAGTACTGGTGTGCGGGTCGGTTTCAGTTCATGCAGCCCATCTATTTCTTCAAGCCCCGATGGCCGGGGTCTGAGTCCCTGTTTGTTTTGTCACATGTTTATATAGATGTTCGTTAATGTTTGTGTTAAATGTATTCATTAACCCATATATGCCTAGTGGCCCTTTTTTGGGACGTTGGCAAACAATGTAGACCCAGATCAGACGCCGCATAACGCGGCGTCTGATCTGGGTCTACACTGTTTGCTCAAAGAACATACATTTTTGTACAACTTACATTAAACAAAACAAATCTGACACCCCTATAATTGAAAATGGACAACTCCAAATTTATAAGATGGAAGATTCCATTGTCATATATGGGTTAAGAAAATAGAAAACTTTCTGACTTCTTATCCTAGATTTTTGGCTTCGGGTGACAAAACGCAAAGGTTTCCACTTTTTTGACAAAACACAACGCGAAGCAAATCCTTTTCATACCGGAGTGCAGGTGGAAAACCCGCACCTGCTACAATGTAACATATCAAGCGCTGGAAGACTCTGTGGTGTAGTGATCGATCCCGGGCTTCTCCAGAATTTCGGATGTCTTTAAACCCAGGTCCCATCTCCGTATAACTTTAGCTGTTGGTGAGACGTAAAACTAAAAACGCAATCACATTCCAAGCGCATCCCACCATAAAAACACATCTTTATAATTCTTAACCCCCCTCCCCCCCCCCCCCCCACACACACACACACACTTGATCCCCACTTTTATATAGTAAAACTGGGATTTACAGGAGTAAACATTATTTTTCTCATTTCTACTCCAAAATATAGATTGTGGGTACTCGTTAGGACCGCATCGAAGAGGCGCTTCTAACGTGTACCCACAATGTATATTTTAAGCAATAGTCAGAAAAATATCACGACTTTTCATCTTACAATTTTTGTTGTTGTATTTTTCGGCGGTAAAATGTACAAAGTAGGAGTGTTTTTCTAATGCATCAAAAACAATTTTTTTTCTAGATTCTGTTATTTTAATAATAAGTAAGTAAATAAATAAATAATGTCGTTAAGTTCCGCCAGGTAAACCTGGGTACGCTGTACGCGGTCTAACTGTAATAAAAAAAAAAGAAGAAAAAAAAACTTTGGTTCAGACCATGGGAATACATGTAAGTACAAAATGGTTTGGATTCAGCCACTCAATTTGCCAAATCGTTGCATGTAGAACTTGAAGAAATATGAAGCAGGCTGGTTAAGACAGTCGCGACACCAGCTCAGCAAGGTTATGCTAGCTGAAGAGACGGACGGACGAACTGAAGACGACCAGTTAATATTTTCGCGTTGTGATTCTGTTGGATGAAAGCTATCCTGCCCCAGTCCAACTTATGAAGGCGGACAGACGGACATATGAATAGGACAGATGCCATTGTGACCCCAGGTGCGCGTCTATGGTTGTGGGTCGGGTCTGAGAAATGAGAAAGTACTGTTCATATTAATGAGTGAGTGAGTTTTAGTTTTACGTCCCACCAACAGCAAAGGTCATACGCAGACGGGACCTCGGTTTAAAGACTCATTCGTAAGTCTGTATCATATTAAAGTTTAAAGTTTATTAAGAAAACAGGAAAGCCCTGATGGACATACGAACGTGAAAGAATGAAACTAGACTAATGCAAAGAAACAATACAACAAGGAAAAACACACAATAACATGTATCACGCCCCCACCCCCACCCCCCCCCCCCCCCATAACACGGCTCATTAAAGATGGAGAGAAAAAAAAATCTTTTTTTTTCCTCCCCTCTCCTCCCTTTTTTGATCTCTATAACCGTGCTATAAAGTGGCAGTGGGACATGTATACAGTTACTGCAAAAATACCCAAAAGTCTGGATCTACATGTACATATACTGCAATCACAGTCTTAGTTTACAAATATGGACATGTTTAAACTAGTTACAACAGCAAAAAGTGATCGGAAAGAAACTGATCAATCTGGGTCTGCCCTGGTTACTCTTCAGTCCAAACATTTAGGACATATATACGGTAAACCGCCTGGCCCAGGTTGCAGTTGTTAGTTGTGGCTGAATTAGAGCTACACAAAAATGTGATTGATTCGAAATACAGCTTGCTGACAATCAATATCTACAGGTGGAGGGCACATTAAAAGATTCAGAATCTGCAAATATACGATCATTGTTTTCAAAGCAGCCATATATGACTGCATGTTGCACCCCAGTGATATCACTAACCATGAACATGAAGTAATAACATCAGAATTGCACGACCCGCAGAAAAAGCGACCGACTGAAGTCGGTTGATTTTCTAAGTGCCCTAAAATCACCATGTCATTCTGTCATTCTGTCAATCTGTCAGTCTGTCATTCTGTCTGTCCGTCCGTAACCCGTTTGTGAAAATTGGAGATAGTGACTTAACCGCTTGGAATATTTAAACAATTTTTGGCATACTGATAGATATCAATGAGATCTAACCAATGAACTTGAAAAATATTACATTCCATTTAGTATAGCCTCGCCGAGGCGAAAAAAGTGAAAATTTTCGAACTGCTTTTCCTCGGAAACCGTTGGGCCGATTGAAGTCATATTTCATATGGAGCCTCTATGGGATGGGGGAAACCAAAATTTGCTTTCCAGGTCACATGACCAAAATGGCCGCCAAGCCATATATGGTCTGTCTCTCTGTCCGTCCGTAACCCGTTTGTGAAAATTGGGGATAGTGACTTAACCGCTTGGAATATTTAAACAATTTTTTGCATACTGATAGATATCAATGAGAACTAACCAATGAACTTGCAAAATATTACATCCCATTTAGTATAGCCTCGCCGAGGCGAAAAAAGTGAAAATTTTCGAACTGCTTCTCCTCGGAAACCGTTGGGCCGATTGAAGTCAAATTTCATATGGAGCCTCTATGGGATGGGGGAAATCAAAATTTGCTCATGGGATCCAGGTCACATGACCAAAATGGCCGCCAAGCTATATATGGTAAAAACCCTTCAAAAATAGTCTTCTCCAGAACCACTGGGTTGATTTCCACGAAACTTGATAGATAGCATCTGGGACGTAGGCCCATCATAAATTGCTAAAATGGTGACCCTGGGTTGACCTTGACCTTCTTTGTGCCTAGGTCAAACTTTGACACATACGCTTTTGTATTGGAAAAGTGAGAATGCATTTTATCCTGCAAACGATTCAGAATACAGTACTAAAGTATAAGATATATTTTTGCTCCTTACGATAAGACGCATTTATTGGGGGAACCGTTTTAGGTCCAGGTCACATGACCAAAATGGCCGCCATACCCATATATGGTAACACTCATAAAGCTAAAAGCATCCGGCGGGTCGTGCACTTCAGCTGAAGCACTGGTTATAAAGGGAATTGAGGGACTATAACATATGCGGACATATCCATACTTCTATAATATTAAAACATTTGAGTTTCAAGTGAGTGAGGTTGAAATTAATTACTAATATCTTTATAAGTAACAACACAGAAGGATCAGATTTATGAAAATTGTATGAATTAATCAATTTTAACAATAACTGCTCATCTCCAATCCACGGATTTGGCACAAACTAATCCTTCATGGTAATTTATTTTAGTAAATGTTCAACGATTGAGTATTATCCCCTTCGTCAAACAAAGTATTATTATCTTTTAAATAAAAATCCTGTTTGTCATAAATATATAAATAAGGAACCGCGCTGTAAAATTTATTTTAAAGATGCAAACGTACACATTATTGTAAATATCCGAATTATTATATAGCTGGATAAAATTTATCTCTGCTGGCTTGAATTTGGCCCCTGCAAAAGCGAAAGCAATCTTCTCAAACGGACGCTTGTCATCGGAAAATATACGGCAAATCCACGGACATTACCGAATGTTATCGACAACTCAGTGACTGGTACCCCGTCTAACCACAGCAGAATCGAAACTGAATAATGCAAAATAGGACGTCCAAATGCCATATTGAAACAAAAAGGTCTCAAATTAGAATGAGCATGTTGCATATTCGAATAAAGTAGTTAGGTACGGAAAGGTTAATAATTCAAAGTGCGGTTTGAACAATTCATATTGTGATTGCACATTGCATAATGGAGTTTTTACCTTAATACTGTTCCATAGGTGTTGGTTCCAATCAGGATACAAAGTCTCTATTTTCAACATGAAATACATCTATAACAATGCTATAAAAGAGATATATCACTTGTTCTGTCAGTCTAGAGAGACAGAATTCGAGAAGAGCTGATTCTGGTAACTAGAAAAAGGCACCAGCTGGCATGCCGAACAAACGACTCAGATCAGACTGATTAGTTAATTGAAACATTGATATTCCTAAAGACCGATGATTTAAAAAAAATATCTATAGCCATGATACAACAACAGGGTTAAAACGGAAACCTTAGGAGTATTAAGTTTCCACTGAATTCATAAGATATATGGGCCCCGTCAAGCGATTATGGTACTTATCGCCTATGCGAGCAGCGAAGGTTCAGGCGAGCCTGCGCTTCCGCGCAGTCTCACCAGAACCTTCGCTGCTCGCTCATACAAGCAGTGAATCAAGAGGAAGCTTCAGACAGAAAGCCATATCCCTGGCCCCTCTGAATGGCTGGGAATGCGCAGTTAAAATTTGTCATGACGGAATGCTCGAAGACACAAATTCGCTTGGCGGGGCTCATATATGAATCATGTGATATTAACAGAACTCACTACAGTGTAAGTAGGCTTTTACTGTTGCACAGTGGTATTTGAATTTTTGCTAGTCGCTGGTAGAATTTTGAACATATTTAATGGTCGCTGACGAGGGCTAATTGGCGAAAACTGGTCAATCTGACCCAGAAAAAAAAGAAAAGTTAATAACAAGCAGTTATGTGTTGTTTTCATAATCTGTTTTACAGATAAAATTGTTCTTTCTGTGCCCGGATCAATAACATACTGTTGCGGATCACATCTTGGCTAAGGCCTTTTCTACCTGAAATTAGTGAATTAGATTTGAAGCTGTCGCAGTACTAAACTCACCGTTGTGCTTGCTACAAGATGTTTCGTGTACGATTCTCTTTTGTTCGTATTCTTTTCCTACTTTTAAGTTTCTATCTTTTAACAACGTTGTTCTTTATGTTGAGAATAGACAAGAAAAACGACACTGGGATTGGAATAGATTCAGAAGATCTCAATTACTTAAATGATGTATTACAACAATGGAGAACAGCGTTAGAAAAGCGACAAGCTGACAGCGATAGCGATTCCTCGCTTAAACATGTTTTGTCACAAATGCAAAATCATGCTTGGAAAACTTGGGAGATATCACATATGGTTCACCGCATAAAATCAAACTTTCAACACACAAATCATGGAAATACGGATATTGGAGAGGACCCGGCTGTCTTGGTGGCAAATATAGGAGTTCCTAAGCAGGTATGTTACTAAAGAAAATGTATCTTCTAACAGCTTATGATTTTATGTTATCGGAGATGTTGCACTGATGAGATAGAAATCCTTCATGCGGACTGCATTACGATAACACACCCGTCCGACATAGTGCATTTTTCACATCTCCAAAATGGCTACTTTTCTGAAGAAAATCCGTGATATTTTTCTTATTTATACTGCAAACATAGGTTGTGGGTGCTCGTTAGAACCGCCTCATTGAGGCGGTTCTAACGAGTACCCACAACCTATGTCTTGGACCAGAAATAAGACAAATAATGTATACCCCCGTAAACCCCAGTTTTCTCTATATAAAGTGGGGTTTAGGGGGGGGGGTCTTTATTTCACGGACTTGTTCACGTGATGTGAAACGACGCCAGAATCAAGGGCGGGGATTTTAATGCGACCATTATTAGTACCTGTACATTAGTTCTGCGAATGGGGCATTATAATTATTTTGCTTATAGTGCGCAGTGCATCGTCAGCAACAGAGTTGTGGTACCAATCAGAGACAGGCTGCAGAAGAACGATTGAAAGGAAGATGTCTTTCCATCAAGGTGTAAAACCAAAAAGGGTTCTGTGTCTCCACCATAAGTAATCATACACGCGCCACCGCCACGAAAAGTACATTTTAAAATTCAACCCTTGCTTTTTAGAGGCCAGCAATTTCGCTTACTCCTTTCATATTTGAACAACCTTATCGCGGGTGAGTGTTCAATATTCATTAACTCAAGAGTGGATTTCCCCACTACTACGTTGGATGTGTTTGTGTATGTGCCTTCATGTCGCTAGATCTTTCTCTTCTCACCATGGTTTGGGGTTAATGTGTTCTTTTTTTTTCTTTGATAGGAATCAGGTCGAGACCTCACCGTTGTTTCATCTCTGTGGTTGTTTGATATTTTGTGTTCACGGAGATGTTGCACTGATGAGTTAGGAGGCCTTCATGCGGACTGAACAAATTATTTGTCTAAATCGCGACGGAAGTAAAGGCAGTTCTTCTGCCGCGGTTTATTTTTGTTATGGTTTGTCTTTAGGTGTTTGTGACGCTATATATTTTTTTATTTTGGATAGCCTGTAGGCCATTTTGTGGGAAAGTAACTGTCCTTTTGGCTTTCCGCTGTTGATTTTTCTGTTTGGGTCTGTTGTTTCATGTTTGTGTTTCTTTCCCTTTGGTGTCTCTGATGGGAGCTGTGGGTTAATTCAATTGTATCGATTCCTGATCATCGCCTCCATTTCTAGATCTAAATGAAATAAACTTGTTTATCAATAATAAGGAAACACAGTTTTGTTGTTAATCTGTCTTGTACATTTTCTACGAAAACATGGCTATTCAAATATATTGGTAAAATTTTACCGCCAATTCCTTTTTTATTTTTCAGATAAAAATTCTGATATGTTACATATTTCTGCTCAAAAGATTTTGAGTACTCGTCAGAACCGCCTGGGTTGATTGAAGGCTCCCCTAGAAGGCTTATCGTCCATTTCAAATCTATTCTGGTGGACCTTATAGCTCACTCATGAAGAACAAAAAGACGTTGCAAAATACTGGTAACAGATAAGAAGGATATGATCAGGAATCGATACAATTACTACACTTCTCCCATCCAACACACCAAATGAAAACAAAACAACAATATAAAACAATTTCACCATTTGCCTTATTTGCATTATCTGCTGGTTCCTAGTCTGAAAGTCTGAAAGGATTGTGGCCACGTTAAATCGATTTAAGCCCCCCAATGGAAATCTTTCACTGACCGTTCCAAGGCGGTTCTTCTGTGGCGATTTATTTATGTTGTTGTTTGTTACTTACTGTGTGTATCACTTGTGGCTTTTAATTTTGGATGGCCATATGGCCATTTTGTGGGACAGTAACTGTCCTTATGGCCTTCCTTTGTTTAGGTTTCCATTATGGTCTGGTCGCTTTATGTTTGTATTTCTTTCCCTTTGGTGTCTTTGATGGGTGGAGTAAGTTAATTGTATCGATTCCTGATCTTTGTTTTACTTCTACTTTTCACGAATACACACTCCTGTATGCATCTATATGTGTACGTAAAAACCTACAAGAGGGCCTTTGTGAAAAGCAAAGGCACAAATCAGCTTATGATTAAACCAAGACTGATCAGGAGCATCACTTGGCGTGTATCCAATAGGTTATACGTGTCATATGCAATCAGTGAGGTCTTACGTGCACCATCTGATGTAAGTCTGCAAACACAAGGGTCTTCTTGTATGCTTTCATAAGGGCTAGCTCATATGTTGTCGGTTAAAAGACAAAAAAAAAGCAATTTGGCATTGATGTTTATGGAACAGGATTTAGGTAAAAACTCAATTATGCAACATTGAGATTGCAATTTTGCAATTTGGATATTCTGTAATGCTATATTCAGTTACAATTGTGCAACACTGCAATTATGATATTCATTTTTGTAGTCTGATTTTGGAATTTGTGTAGTTTTCTTTCTGTTTCTCGTCCTATTTTGCAACTTGAAATTCCGCTTCTGCTTCTTCTAGTTCCCATTATTCTCGTTCAGTGGCGCTGTGGTCGTTCTTTCGTACTTTCCCGTAAACGTCTGCCTGTATTCGGCAGACACGAAAAAAAATCTCCAAGCGTATTGGTGACACGGAGGAGTGAGAGAAACGAGAGAACTATATTTTTGGCATGAAACGGATGATTTGGGGACACTACCGATAAAATCATTTACACATAGTTTATATTTTATATGTCGGACCAGGAATCAGCTTTGCTGTATTTGTTTTGTGCCCAAGTTTTATCTAAATATATCGCAAATGTGTTCAGGCCATTGCACCTTTAAAATATAAATTTGTTGTAAATACTAATAATAATTTTGTACAGCACAGAAAGGCTCCTGTCCAATGTCGTGTAGACCTTGTGAGACTGCTCACCAGAAAACAAATATAGGCCTAGTTACAACTCTCTTTTGTGAAAGTGCTTTCAGATGTACCACGACTTACGTTCCCTCTAACGTTAACATGTATTTCTGATTTAGGAAATATCCAACGGAATTTCTAAAACTAGGCAAATTGGTTCTGGTCTTTGATTTGATGTTTAACGTCACCGTCAACACAGTATAGATCATTTTGGAGACGTTGCTTCCACTTTTGTGGGACTTTTACACGACACTGAGATGAAATGACATCTCAAAGCCCTGTCGCCCAATGAAACCAATAGGGTTTATAAGCACCGCTTTGCCTCGGTAGACTTAGATCCTCTAAGCGGTTTACCAGTACTGGTGTGCGGGTCGGTTTCAGTTCATGCAGCCCATCTATTTCTTCAAGCCCCGATGGCCGGGGTCTGAGTCCCTGTTTGTTTTGTCACATGTTTATATAGATGTTCGTTAATGTTTGTGTTAAATGTATTCATTAACCCATATATGCCTAGTGGCCCTTTTTTGGGACGTTGGCAAACAATGTAGACCCAGATCAGACGCCGCATAACGCGGCGTCTGATCTGGGTCTACACTGTTTGCTCAAAGAACATACATTTTTGTACAACTTACATTAAACAAAACAAATCTGACACCCCTATAATTGAAAATGGACAACTCCAAATTTATAAGATGGAAGATTCCATTGTCATATATGGGTTAAGAAAATAGAAAACTTTCTGACTTCTTATCCTAGATTTTTGGCTTCGGGTGACAAAACGCAAAGGTTTCCACTTTTTTGACAAAACACAACGCGAAGCAAATCCTTTTCATACCGGAGTGCAGGTGGAAAACCCGCACCTGCTACAATGTAACATATCAAGCGCTGGAAGACTCTGTGGTGTAGTGATCGATCCCGGGCTTCTCCAGAATTTCGGATGTCTTTAAACCCAGGTCCCATCTCCGTATAACTTTAGCTGTTGGTGAGACGTAAAACTAAAAACGCAATCACATTCCAAGCGCATCCCACCATAAAAACACATCTTTATAATTCTTAACCCCCCTCCCCCCCCCCCCCCCACACACACACACACTTGATCCCCACTTTTATATAGTAAAACTGGGATTTACAGGAGTAAACATTATTTTTCTCATTTCTACTCCAAAATATAGATTGTGGGTACTCGTTAGGACCGCATCGAAGAGGCGCTTCTAACGTGTACCCACAATGTATATTTTAAGCAATAGTCAGAAAAATATCACGACTTTTCATCTTACAATTTTTGTTGTTGTATTTTTCGGCGGTAAAATGTACAAAGTAGGAGTGTTTTTCTAATGCATCAAAAACAATTTTTTTTCTAGATTCTGTTATTTTAATAATAAGTAAGTAAATAAATAAATAATGTCGTTAAGTTCCGCCAGGTAAACCTGGGTACGCTGTACGCGGTCTAACTGTAATAAAAAAAAAAAGAAGAAAAAAAAACTTTGGTTCAGACCATGGGAATACATGTAAGTACAAAATGGTTTGGATTCAGCCACTCAATTTGCCAAATCGTTGCATGTAGAACTTGAAGAAATATGAAGCAGGCTGGTTAAGACAGTCGCGACACCAGCTCAGCAAGGTTATGCTAGCTGAAGAGACGGACGGACGAACTGAAGACGACCAGTTAATATTTTCGCGTTGTGATTCTGTTGGATGAAAGCTATCCTGCCCCAGTCCAACTTATGAAGGCGGACAGACGGACATATGAATAGGACAGATGCCATTGTGACCCCAGGTGCGCGTCTATGGTTGTGGGTCGGGTCTGAGAAATGAGAAAGTACTGTTCATATTAATGAGTGAGTGAGTTTTAGTTTTACGTCCCACCAACAGCAAAGGTCATACGCAGACGGGACCTCGGTTTAAAGACTCATTCGTAAGTCTGTATCATATTAAAGTTTAAAGTTTATTAAGAAAACAGGAAAGCCCTGATGGACATACGAACGTGAAAGAATGAAACTAGACTAATGCAAAGAAACAATACAACAAGGAAAAACACACAATAACATGTATCACGCCCCCACCCCCACCCCCCCCCCCCCCCATAACACGGCTCATTAAAGATGGAGAGAAAAAAAAATCTTTTTTTTTCCTCCCCTCTCCTCCCTTTTTTGATCTCTATAACCGTGCTATAAAGTGGCAGTGGGACATGTATACAGTTACTGCAAAAATACCCAAAAGTCTGGATCTACATGTACATATACTGCAATCACAGTCTTAGTTTACAAATATGGACATGTTTAAACTAGTTACAACAGCAAAAAGTGATCGGAAAGAAACTGATCAATCTGGGTCTGCCCTGGTTACTCTTCAGTCCAAACATTTAGGACATATATACGGTAAACCGCCTGGCCCAGGTTGCAGTTGTTAGTTGTGGCTGAATTAGAGCTACACAAAAATGTGATTGATTCGAAATACAGCTTGCTGACAATCAATATCTACAGGTGGAGGGCAAATTAAAAGATCCAGAATCTGCAAATATACGATCATTGTTTTCAAAGCAGCCATATATGACTGCATGTTGCACCCCAGTGATATCACTAACCATGAACATGAAGTAATAACATCAGAATTGCACGACCCGCAGAAAAAGCGACCGACTGAAGTCGGTTGATTTTCTAAGTGCCCTAAAATCACCATGTCATTCTGTCATTCTGTCAATCTGTCAGTCTGTCATTCTGTCTGTCCGTCCGTAACCCGTTTGTGAAAATTGGAGATAGTGACTTAACCGCTTGGAATATTTAAACAATTTTTGGCATACTGATAGATATCAATGAGATCTAACCAATGAACTTGAAAAATATTACATTCCATTTAGTATAGCCTCGCCGAGGCGAAAAAAGTGAAAATTTTCGAACTGCTTTTCCTCGGAAACCGTTGGGCCGATTGAAGTCATATTTCATATGGAGCCTCTATGGGATGGGGGAAACCAAAATTTGCTTTCCAGGTCACATGACCAAAATGGCCGCCAAGCCATATATGGTCTGTCTCTCTGTCCGTCCGTAACCCGTTTGTGAAAATTGGGGATAGTGACTTAACCGCTTGGAATATTTAAACAATTTTTTGCATACTGATAGATATCAATGAGAACTAACCAATGAACTTGCAAAATATTACATCCCATTTAGTATAGCCTCGCCGAGGCGAAAAAAGTGAAAATTTTCGAACTGCTTCTCCTCGGAAACCGTTGGGCCGATTGAAGTCAAATTTCATATGGAGCCTCTATGGGATGGGGGAAATCAAAATTTGCTCATGGGATCCAGGTCACATGACCAAAATGGCCGCCAAGCTATATATGGTAAAAACCCTTCAAAAATAGTCTTCTCCAGAACCACTGGGTTGATTTCCACGAAACTTGATAGATAGCATCTGGGACGTAGGCCCATCATAAATTGCTAAAATGGTGACCCTGGGTTGACCTTGACCTTCTTTGTGCCTAGGTCAAACTTTGACACATACGCTTTTGTATTGGAAAAGTGAGAATGCATTTTATCCTGCAAACGATTCAGAATACAGTACTAAAGTATAAGATATATTTTTGCTCCTTACGATAAGACGCATTTATTGGGGGAACCGTTTTAGGTCCAGGTCACATGACCAAAATGGCCGCCATACCCATATATGGTAACACTCATAAAGCTAAAAGCATCCGGCGGGTCGTGCACTTCAGCTGAAGCACTGGTTATAAAGGGAATTGAGGGACTATAACATATGCGGACATATCCATACTTCTATAATATTAAAACATTTGAGTTTCAAGTGAGTGAGGTTGAAATTAATTACTAATATCTTTATAAGTAACAACACAGAAGGATCAGATTTATGAAAATTGTATGAATTAATCAATTTTAACAATAACTGCTCATCTCCAATCCACGGATTTGGCACAAACTAATCCTTCATGGTAATTTATTTTAGTAAATGTTCAACGATTGAGTATTATCCCCTTCGTCAAACAAAGTATTATTATCTTTTAAATAAAAATCCTGTTTGTCATAAATATATAAATAAGGAACCGCGCTGTAAAATTTATTTTAAAGATGCAAACGTACACATTATTGTAAATATCCGAATTATTATATAGCTGGATAAAATTTATCTCTGCTGGCTTGAATTTGGCCCCTGCAAAAGCGAAAGCAATCTTCTCAAACGGACGCTTGTCATCGGAAAATATACGGCAAATCCACGGACATTACCGAATGTTATCGACAACTCAGTGACTGGTACCCCGTCTAACCACAGCAGAATCGAAACTGAATAATGCAAAATAGGACGTCCAAATGCCATATTGAAACAAAAAGGTCTCAAATTAGAATGAGCATGTTGCATATTCGAATAAAGTAGTTAGGTACGGAAAGGTTAATAATTCAAAGTGCGGTTTGAACAATTCATATTGTGATTGCACATTGCATAATGGAGTTTTTACCTTAATACTGTTCCATAGGTGTTGGTTCCAATCAGGATACAAAGTCTCTATTTTCAACATGAAATACATCTATAACAATGCTATAAAAGAGATATATCACTTGTTCTGTCAGTCTAGAGAGACAGAATTCGAGAAGAGCTGATTCTGGTAACTAGAAAAAGGCACCAGCTGGCATGCCGAACAAACGACTCAGATCAGACTGATTAGTTAATTGAAACATTGATATTCCTAAAGACCGATGATTTAAAAAAAATATCTATAGCCATGATACAACAACAGGGTTAAAACGGAAACCTTAGGAGTATTAAGTTTCCACTGAATTCATAAGATATATGGGCCCCGTCAAGCGATTATGGTACTTATCGCCTATGCGAGCAGCGAAGGTTCAGGCGAGCCTGCGCTTCCGCGCAGTCTCACCAGAACCTTCGCTGCTCGCTCATACAAGCAGTGAATCAAGAGGAAGCTTCAGACAGAAAGCCATATCCCTGGCCCCTCTGAATGGCTGGGAATGCGCAGTTAAAATTTGTCATGACGGAATGCTCGAAGACACAAATTCGCTTGGCGGGGCTCATATATGAATCATGTGATATTAACAGAACTCACTACAGTGTAAGTAGGCTTTTAATGTTGCACAGTGGTATTTGAATTTTTGCTAGTCGCTGGTAGAATTTTGAACATATTTAATGGTCGCTGACGAGGGCTAATTGGCGAAAACTGGTCAATCTGACCCAGAAAAAAAAGAAAAGTTAATAACAAGCAGTTATGTGTTGTTTTCATAATCTGTTTTACAGATAAAATTGTTCTTTCTGTGCCCGGATCAATAACATACTGTTGCGGATCACATCTTGGCTAAGGCCTTTTCTACCTGAAATTAGTGAATTAGATTTGAAGCTGTCGCAGTACTAAACTCACCGTTGTGCTTGCTACAAGATGTTTCGTGTACGATTCTCTTTTGTTCGTATTCTTTTCCTACTTTTAAGTTTCTATCTTTTAACAACGTTGTTCTTTATGTTGAGAATAGACAAGAAAAACGACACTGGGATTGGAATAGATTCAGAAGATCTCAATTACTTAAATGATGTATTACAACAATGGAGAACAGCGTTAGAAAAGCGACAAGCTGACAGCGATAGCGATTCCTCGCTTAAACATGTTTTGTCACAAATGCAAAATCATGCTTGGAAAACTTGGGAGATATCACATATGGTTCACCGCATAAAATCAAACTTTCAACACACAAATCATGGAAATACGGATATTGGAGAGGACCCGGCTGTCTTGGTGGCAAATATAGGAGTTCCTAAGCAGGTATGTTACTAAAGAAAATGTATCTTCTAACAGCTTATGATTTTATGTTATCGGAGATGTTGCACTGATGAGATAGAAATCCTTCATGCGGACTGCATTACGATAACACACCCGTCCGACATAGTGCATTTTTCACATCTCCAAAATGGCTACTTTTCTGAAGAAAATCCGTGATATTTTTCTTATTTATACTGCAAACATAGGTTGTGGGTGCTCGTTAGAACCGCCTCATTGAGGCGGTTCTAACGAGTACCCACAACCTATGTCTTGGACCAGAAATAAGACAAATAATGTATACCCCCGTAAACCCCAGTTTTCTCTATATAAAGTGGGGTTTAGGGGGGGGTCTTTATTTCACGGACTTGTTCACGTGATGTGAAACGACGCCAGAATCAAGGGCGGGGATTTTAATGCGACCATTATTAGTACCTGTACATTAGTTCTGCGAATGGGGCATTATAATTATTTTGCTTATAGTGCGCAGTGCATCGTCAGCAACAGAGTTGTGGTACCAATCAGAGACAGGCTGCAGAAGAACGATTGAAAGGAAGATGTCTTTCCATCAAGGTGTAAAACCAAAAAGGGTTCTGTGTCTCCACCATAAGTAATCATACACGCGCCACCGCCACGAAAAGTACATTTTAAAATTCAACCCTTGCTTTTTAGAGGCCAGCAATTTCGCTTACTCCTTTCATATTTGAACAACCTTATCGCGGGTGAGTGTTCAATATTCATTAACTCAAGAGTGGATTTCCCCACTACTACGTTGGATGTGTTTGTGTATGTGCCTTCATGTCGCTAGATCTTTCTCTTCTCACCATGGTTTGGGGTTAATGTGTTCTTTTTTTTTCTTTGATAGGAATCAGGTCGAGACCTCACCGTTGTTTCATCTCTGTGGTTGTTTGATATTTTGTGTTCACGGAGATGTTGCACTGATGAGTTAGGAGGCCTTCATGCGGACTGAACAAATTATTTGTCTAAATCGCGACGGAAGTAAAGGCAGTTCTTCTGCCGCGGTTTATTTTTGTTATGGTTTGTCTTTAGGTGTTTGTGACGCTATATATTTTTTTATTTTGGATAGCCTGTAGGCCATTTTGTGGGAAAGTAACTGTCCTTTTGGCTTTCCGCTGTTGATTTTTCTGTTTGGGTCTGTTGTTTCATGTTTGTGTTTCTTTCCCTTTGGTGTCTCTGATGGGAGCTGTGGGTTAATTCAATTGCATCGATTCCTGATCATCGCCTCCATTTCTAGATCTAAATGAAATAAACTTGTTTATCAATAATAAGGAAACACAGTTTTGTTGTTAATCTGTCTTGTACATTTTCTACGAAAACATGGCTATTCAAATATATTGGTAAAATTTTACCGCCAATTCCTTTTTTATTTTTCAGATAAAAATTCTGATATGTTACATATTTCTGCTCAAAAGATTTTGAGTACTCGTCAGAACCGCCTGGGTTGATTGAAGGCTCCCCTAGAAGGCTTATCGTCCATTTCAAATCTATTCTGGTGGACCTTATAGCTCACTCATGAAGAACAAAAAGACGTTGCAAAATACTGGTAACAGATAAGAAGGATATGATCAGGAATCGATACAATTACTACACTTCTCCCATCCAACACACCAAATGAAAACAAAACAACAATATAAAACAATTTCACCATTTGCCTTATTTGCATTATCTGCTGGTTCCTAGTCTGAAAGTTATCAGAGTTGGAAAAACAGGTTACCAGACCCCCCTGACCTTTCAAGGTCAGGGGGTTCTGGTTACCTGTTTTTCCAATATTGACAATGTGCAAGCTGTGAGCCAGCAAAAGCGGATAGCCGAAAGGACTGTTACTTTCCCCGAAAATGACCAAAAGGCTATCCAAAATAATAATAATAATAAAAATATAATAAAAATATAAGCAATACATATACATGTATATACAAACTATAATGAAACATCACAAGCAGAAAACCAGAAGGACAGTGACTTTCCTACAAAATGGCCAAACAGGCTGTCAAAAAAAAGATATAAGCAACGCGAGCCTGTTCGCGCGTTCTATCCAGAGCATTTGCTGTTCTCAGACATGTAGAGGAGATCTGGATTTTGCTTCACGTTACGAAACCTCGCCTATATTATATAATTATAAACTCGCAAAAACGCCTTATTATACTCTTCTGGAGTCCATGTCTGTTGATCTGAACATTGATATTTGTCATTTGTCTATGGATTAATGATTTTAGATTAACGCTTTGGTACTACGACCTAAACTTCTATAATACAAAAAAATATGATGACAAATTGTGATATTTTTCTTATTTCTGCTTAAAATATAGATTGTTGGTACTCGCTAGAGCCGCCTCATCGAGGCGGTTCTAAAGAGTACCCACTATCTATGTTTTAGAGCAGAAATAAGAAAAATAAGATTTACCCCTGTAAACCCCCATTTTACAATATAAAGTGGGGTTTAGAAGGGTATTCATTTCACGGCCTTGTTCACGTGATTTTTCGCTTCCGTCTAGTTCTGTAAGCTGACTGCGTAGGTGTCGAATAATGCTGATAGCTAATTTTCTGATATTTTTTTTTCATATAGCTGTCTCATGAGCTACGTCGGTCGGTGTGCGCTCGGAGTGGGATGTGCTGTGTTTGCCGGATCTTGTCCATCCTCCGTTTCGGTTGAGACACACTGATGAAGATTAAATATCAGAAAGGCCTCTGTGGCACTAAATTTTGTATAGTTAGGCCTTAAGTGCAACCAATTGGTTGGTATCTCTGCTGGTGGATGATTCGTTCGTTCCCGAGGGTATCATCAGCTCAATATCAGTTCCTCAGTACTAAGGTTGATACTGCGGTGTTGGCGCCGGTACTCAAGTACTGATTTAAATAACTATATCATATCTTTAATTTTTGCAGTATAAAATACTAATTTTTCGAAAACTAAGACTGTTTAGTCAGGTGAGACATGTATCGTAGCGGATTTGGTTGCCACTTTTTGTTATATTTTAAATTTTGCATGTTTCGCTACTTTGGACACCTCCTTCCTGATGCTCGGGACTTCCGTGGAGTGTGGGCCATGTTTGCTGATGTTGGCTCGGTTGGAGACGCCTATAAGTCCTGATGTAGGCGTCTCTTGCCTGATGCCTCCGGTTGACCTGTTTCATGAGCTACGTCGGTCGGTGTGTGGTCGGAGGGGGATGTGCTGTGTTTGCGGGTCCTGTCCATCATCCATTTCGGTTTCAGAGCTTTGCGGGTTGAGACACACTGATAAAGATTAAATATCAGAAAGGCCTCTGTGTCACTAAATGGTATAGTTACGCCTTGATATGTAATAAAATTGAAAATTCTGTAATTCTATCATACCCTTCAGATTATGTAGAAATAAAAATAGGACTTTTTCACGGAGAGAAAGTTCATTGTAGGTCCTCTAGAAGGTGCATCGTCCATCTTAAATCTATTCTGGTTGACCTTGTGGCTCACATTTGAAGAATAAAAAGACGTAACAACCAACTTGGAAAACAGGTCTAATATACTTTAATCTTAATTATCTATGGGGACGCCGTTTAAAGTACAGACTGAATTATAAAACAGTGTAACTATTGCATAGGCGGCTCAGGCGAGTCTGATGCTAATAGCTTCGTTCCTTATAAATTTTTTTCATGCATATAAATTAACTGAGAATTCTATAAATCTCTCATATCCTTCATTTTTTTTTTAATTTTAAGAAAATAATCTAGTTCAAATGATGTCTGAATTCCTGAAATATGTAGGCTCCCCAAGAAGGTGCATTGACCATCTCAGATCTATTCTGATTGGATTCATGGCTCACTTTTGATAGACAATAATATGCTACAACATACTATAAAATAGGTCCAATAATTTTAATCATGCTTCACTACGTGGGCGTCGTTAAAAATAGAGAAGAAATACAGCTCTTGAAAAACGTATAATTAACTTTTAAAATCCAAACAAATCAGACACTTTCCCTGCTCAATCACAGGAGCTTGGCGTATTATGATTAGAGGGTTCATCTCTACGTTTCTATGTAATAGAAACGAAGGACGGACACTTTTTCAGAGATCCGTTGATTTTCATGCGAAACTCTCACAATCTACATATTGCTCCCTTGAAATGCAATATTGCTTACGTTAATGAACGAATCGTCAACTTTTCGCCGCTTCTTATAGAACTGCTTTGTTATGTAATTCACCGTAAAATGCGTGTTTCTTGAAAATATCCCCATCGCACAGTCGCTAATTACGCCGCCATTTTGTTTTCGTAAGGAGAATCGCATTTAATTTTTAGCTCAACGTCACGTAGTGACGAGGTGAGCTTTTGGGATCACTTTTTGTCCGTCGTCCGTCGTGCGTCCGTCCGTCCGTCCTTGCGTCCGTGCGTCCGTAAACAATTTCTTTAAACGACATCTCCTCCTAAACCACTGATCGGATTTTGACCAAACTTCACAGGAATGATCCTTAGGTGGTCCCCTTTCAGAGTTGTTCAAATGGTTCCGGTCCATTGCACATCTAGGTCACAGGAGCCAAAAATAGAATTTTTTCACCAAAAACTTAAAAAATCTTCTTCTCTGAAAGCACAAGGCCTAGGGATTTGATATTTGGTATGAAGCTTCATCTAGTGGACCCCTACCAAGATTGTTCAAATTATAGTGCTGGGGCCAAAAATGCCCCCGCCCCGGGGCCCTTTGGTTTTACATAGGCTTATATAGGGAAAATCTTTAAAAATCTTCTTCTCTGAAACCACAAGGCCCAGGACTTTGATATTCGGTATGAAGCTTCATCTAGTGAACCCCTACCAAGATTGTTCAAATTATAGTGCTGGGACAAAAAATGCCCCCGCCACAGGGCCCTTTGGTTTTTACATAGGCTTATATAGGGAAAATCTTTAAAAATCTTCTTCTCTGAAACCACAAGGCCCAGGACTTTGATATTTGGTATGAAGCTTCATCTAGTGGACCCCTACCAAGATTGTTCAAATTATAGTGCTGGGGTAAAAAATGCCCCCGTTCTGGGGCCCTTTGGTTTTACATAGGCTTATATAGGGAAAATCTTTAAAAATCTTCATCTCTGAAACCGCAAGGCCCAGGACTTTGATATTTAGAACGAAGCTTCATCTAATGGACCTCTACCAAGATTGTTCAAATTATAGCCCTTGGGCCAAAAATGCCCCCGCCCCAGGGCCCTTTGGTTTTACATAGACTTATATAGGGAAAATCTTTAAAACTCTTCTTCTCTGAAACCACAAGGCCTAGGTCTTTTATATTTGGTATGAAGCTTCATCTAAAGGGCCCCTAACAAGATTATTCAAATTATAGTGCTGAGGCCAAAAATGCCCCCGCCCCGGGGCCCTTTGGTTTTACATAGGCTTATATAGGGAAAATCTTTAAAAATCTTCTTCTCTTAAACCGCAAGGCCCAGGACTTTTATATATGGTATGAAGCTTTATCTAGTGGACCCCTACCAAGATTATTCAAATTATAGTGCTGCGGCAAAAATGCCCCCGCCCCGGGGCCCTTTGGCTTTACAAAGGCATATATAGGGAAAATCTTTAAAAATCTTCTTCTCTGAAACCGCAAGGCCCAGGACTTTGATATTTGGTATGAAGCTTTATCTAGTGGACCCCTACCAAGATTATTCAAATTATAGTGCTGGGGCAAAAAATGCCCCCGCCCCGGGGCCCTTTGTCTTAAAATAGGCTTATATAGGGAAAATCTTTAAAAATCTTCTTCTCTGAAACCGCAAGGCCCAGGACTTTGATATTTGGTATGAAGCTTCATCTAGTGGACCCCTACCAAGATTGTTCAAATAATAGCCCTTGGGCCAAAAATGCCCCCGCTCCGGGGCCCTTTGGTTTTAGGTAGACTTATATAGGGAAAATCTTTAAAAAGCTTCTGCTCTGAAACCACAAGGCCTAGGTCTTTTATATTTGGTATGAAGCTTCTTCTTAAGGACCCCAAGATGATTCAAATTATAGTGCTTAGTCCAAAAGTGGCCCCGCCCCGGGGCCTTTGGTTTTACATAGGCTTATATATAGGGATAATCTTTAAAAATCTTCTTCTCTGAAACCACAAGGCCCAGGACTTTGATATTTGGTATGAAGCTTCATCTAGTGGACCCCTACCAAGATGTTCAAATTATAGTGGTGGGACAAAAAATGCCCCCGTCCTGGGACCTTTGGTTTTACATAGGCTTATTTAGGGAAAACCTATAAAAATCTTCTTCTCTTAAACCGCAAGGCCCAGGACTTTGATATTTGGTATGAAGCTTCATCTAGTGGACCCCTACCAAGATTGTTCAAATTATAGCCCTTGGGCCAAAAAAAAACCCCTGCTCCAGGGCCCTTTGGTTTTACATAGACATATATAGGGGAATCTTGAAAAATCTTCTTTGAAACTGCAAGGCCAAGGCCAAGGCCTTTGATATTTAGTGTGGAGCTTTATCTAGTGGACCACTACCAAGATTGTTCAAATTATAGCCCTGGGGCCACAAATGCCCCCACCCCGGGGCCCTTTGGTTTTACATAGATTTATATAGCCCCGGGGCCATTTGGTTTTGCAAAGGCTTATATAGAGGGAATATCTTCTTCTCTGAAACCGCAAGGCCCAGGTCTTTGATATTTGATGTGTAGCTTCATCTAGTGGACCTTTGCCAAGATTGTTCAAATTATAGCCTTTGTTGATGTTTGGTATGAAGCTTCACCTTTAAGACCTCCCTCAACATTATGCACATTAAAGCCCGGGGGCAAATAATGACCCTCTCTGGGGCCCACTTGTTACACTATGGATCAGGTGAGCGATCCAGGGCCATCATGGCCCTCTTGTGTTTTATATTAGGATCACTTTTTGTCTGTCATCCGTGCGTAAACAATTTCTCCAAACGACATCTCCACCTAAACCACTGATCGGATTTAGACCAAACTTCACAGGAATGATCCTTAGGTGGACCCCTTTCAAAGTTGTTCTAATGGTTCTGGTCTGCTGCACATCTAGGTCACAGGAGCCAAAAATAGATTTTTTCACCGAAAACTTAAAAAATCTTCTTCTCTGAAACCACAAGGCCCAGGTCTTTGATATTTGGTATGAAGCTTCATCTAGTGGACCCCTACCAAGATTGTTCAAATTATAGTGTTGTTGCCCAAAATGCCCCCGCCCCCGGGCCCTTTGGTTTTACATAGGATTATATTGGGGAAAATCTTTAAAAATCTTCTTCTCTGTAACCCCAAGGCCCAGGTCTTTGATATTTGGTATGAAGCTTCATCTAGTAGACCCCTACCAAGATTGCTAAAATTATACTGCTGGGGCCAAAAATGTCCCCGCCCTGGGGCCCTTTGGTTTTACATGGGCTTATATAGGGAAAATCTTTAAAAATCTTCTTCTCTGAAACTGCCAGGCCCATATCATTGATATTTGGTATGAAGCTTCATCTAGTTGACCCCTAGCAAGATTTTCCTAATTATAGTGCTGGGGCCAAAAATGCCCCCACTTCGGGGCTCTTTGGTTTTACATGGGCTTATATAGGGAAAATCTTTGAAAAATCTTCTTCTCTGAAACTACACGGCCCAGGTCTTTGCTATTTGGTATGAAGCTTCAGCTAGTGGACCCCTACCAAGAGCATTCAAATTTTAGTGCTGGGGCCAAAAATGCCCCCACCCCGGTGCCCTTTGGTTTTACATGGGCTTATATAGGGAAAAGCTTTAAAAATCTTCTTCTCTGAAACTGCAAGGCCCAGGTCTTTGCTATTTGGTATGAAGCTTCATCTAGTGGACCCATACCAAGATTGTTCAAATTATAGTGTTGGGGCCAAAAATGCCCCCGCCCTGGGGCCCTTTGTTTTTTCATAGGCTTATATAAGGAAAATCTTTAGAAATTCTTCTTCTCTGAAATGCAAGGCCAAGGACTTTGATATTTGATGTGAAGCTTCATCTTGTGGACCTCTACCAAGATTGTTCAAATTATAGCCCTTGGGCAAAAAATGCCCCCGCTCCGGGGCCCTTTGGTTTTACATAGACTTAACCGACTGACGCTTATGACCCACCAAGAGGGTTGACGCGTCGTTAAACACGAAATCATCATCATTTACATAGACTTACTTTTGGAAAATCTTTAAAAATCTTCTGTGAAACCACTAGGCCTAGGTCTTTGATATTTGGTTTTAAATTTCATCTAGTGGACCTCTATCAAGATTGTTCAAATTATAGCCCTGGGGCCAAAAATGCCCCCACCCTGAGACCCTTTGGTTTAACATGACTTATATAGGGAAATCTTTAATAATCTTCTTCTCTGAAACTGCAATGCCCCTGTCTTTGATATTTGGATGAAGCTTCACCTTTTTAGACCTCCCTCAACATTATGCACATTATAACCCGGGGGCCAATAATGGCCCTCCCAGGCAACCACTTAATACTCTATGGATCAGGTGAGTGATCCAGGGCCATCATGGCCCTCTTGTTATAGCGTTTTGATTGGTCACCGTGACGTGACGATTTTCTTAGGTTGTTTTAGACCAATCAGAGAACGCGTATGGACTCACTGCGAGTAAACAAACATAGAGACGTAACCGGCAACTGTGCGAAGGGCAAATTTTAAAGAAACAGACGGATTGCCGTGGATTCAAGAGTAGCGGAGTATTATTAGATGCGGCGGAAATTATATTGCACATTAATTAAATGTTTTAACGTTGCATTTCGACGAAGCAATATGTAGGTGTTGAGATTTTTAATGAAAATCATCGGACCTCTGAAACAGTGTCCGTCTTTCGTTTCTATTATATAGAAATGTAGGGACAAACCCTTTAAATTTAATTAAGTCAAGCTCCTGTGGCTCAGATCAGCAAATAATGTCATTGATCCTGCTCATAAATTTTAAAATGCCAACATCTGTTGGCATTTTAAAAGATATAAGCAGGATGAATTTCATTCTCTAGTGAGTTGAGCAGGCAAAAAGGTTTATAACCTCGGGGCCAGGATTTCACTTCAAGCAAAAAGTCATGCGTCTTGTCCTGTGAACTGACTTTACACGTATCGAATAATGTTAATTACTTCTTTTCCGATCGTTATTTCAATTTCTGAGATACAAAACAAGTACTCAGTCACTACATGTTTGTCTTTGCTTGATATTCTGTCTTACAGGACAATGTTACCGACCAAAGGGAAGACGAAGATAAGAATGCAGTTGTGTTTGAAGCGGACATTCCTACACTTCCAGATGCAATATATGATCCGCAGCCACCTGATGCTCCAGGTTTGTTTGTTTGTTTGTTTGTTTGTTTGTATTGGAGTTTAACGGCCCAGTCAACACTATTTTAGGTCATTTTTGAACAGGTCAGTTTTCCTATCCACAATTTCCTGGGCAGGCTTATACGTGAGCGGTTAATTAATACAGTGCACATTATTTCGCCAAAAACTGACAACTGCCCTTCTTGAGTCAGCGGAAGGGAGAGAATAACCGTAGAAAAGATTTCAAATCAATACCCACGAAAGAATGTTACTGACCCCGGCAGATTTAGAACCCGCGTCCTCCTGTTCACCAGTCAGAGGCGCATCCGACTGAGCTACGAGGCCGTCCTTGATGTTACAGGTACACTCATTTTAACCCATATATAAAATGGAATATTCCACCTAATGAGTTTAGAGTGATCCATTTCCATTTATAAGGGTGTCAGGGTTTTTTTTTGTTAGTGGCAAATTTAACAAAAATGGTAGCTCTTCAAGCAAACAGTGTAGACCCAGATCAGACGCCGCGTTCTGCGGCGTCTGATCTGGGTCTGCACTGTTTGCCAACGTCCCAGAAAAGGGCCGCTAGGCATATATGGGTTAATGTACTCCATTGATATTAATTACACATTGGGAGCCACTTGCGTAAATGGCTATATGTGATGGTAGCTATTTTGACAGCTAATTAACATGCAGCTGGCCTGGAAAACCTGGCAGCTGTTACACTGGCGCAAAAGTAGGGCATTGTGATCTCCATTTATGGACAAGGCTTGCCACTTCATGAACTACAGCGGCGATATCCATGTATTCAGAGGAAGAGAGGGAGTTCAGTAAGAATCGTGACATGAAGAAACAATATATGTACAAACGCTCTCATTATCACTTATCAGGAGATGAACTTCATAAGCTACATTTAGCTTCCGTTCAAATCCTTTAACATATTGTAAACATTATTATTTGTCTTGTCATGTGTTGCTTAAACTAATAAATACGTTTAAACCATACAAGGGGGATGAGGATCGTGGCCACGTAAAATCGATTAACGCCCCCCCCCCCCCCCCCCCCACACACACACACACACACACTCCATTAAACACTTTTCACTGACCGTTCCAAGGCGGTTCTTTAGTTTAGGTTTATTATTGTTATAGTTCGTCTTTGCGAGTATATATGGCTTATATTTTTTTATTTTGGATAGCCGTTTGCCAGCTTGTGGGAAAGTACCAGTTCTTTCGGCTTTCCGCTTGAGAATTATTCGTTCAAGTGAAGTTATTTCGTGTTTGTTTTTCTTTCCCTTTGGTGTCTTGGATGTGAGGTGATGGGCCCCGGTATCGATTTCTGATCACTGCCTTCCCTTTTATTACACAGCCGACTACATTCCCCCACAAAATCATTATAGTTATTACGATTCGTTGGAAAACGAGTAGTAGTTTTTACCGATGAAGTATGACAGAATGAAAAACGAACATATATATAACAAGAGCTCCGCAAGCGGGGCATAATACGCCCGTGGCAATTAGTAAGATGGAGCATATATATACTGACTGTCGTACAAGTTTGGGTTTGTGGAATGTAACAAAGGACTAATATGTGGTCTTACCTGGCATTATTAATAAGCCTCATTGGCTCAAACTGCCTGTCTCCAACAAATTTTCATGGTCGGTAATATTTTGTGAACCATTACCTCAAAATAATATAGGCATAACTCTGGCAATAAGTGGTAGACTGTAACTTTGAAATAATGTGCGCTGCTCCACATCATAGTCTAAGTATACGCAAAGTTTCAGCTTCATCAGATGTATAAAGTGAGAGGCATTATCCGGACACAAAATATGCTTAGAAAAATATGTGAAAGGGGAAAAACGCTTGTAATATTTGGTGGACTGTGACCTCAAAATAATATACACTGTTCCACATCATGGTCTTACGATATATAAAGTTTCGGCTTCATCAGATGTAAAATGTAACAGTTATCCGGAAACGGAATATTTAGAAAAATCTGTGAAAGGGGTTTAACTCTGGTAATATTTGGCAGACCAAAACCTCAAAATAATATGCACTATTCCATATCATAGTGTTACTGTACGTAAAGTTTCAACATCATCGGATCTAAAATGTAGAAGGATTTATCCGGAAACAAAATGTTTACAGAATTTGTCAAATGGGCATAACACTATTATTATTGGGTGAATCATAACGCTGCCCCACATCATGGTCTAATTATATATTAAGTATCAGCTAAATCGGATGCAAAATATAGGAGGAGTCGTCCGGAAACAAGAAGTTTACAAACAATTTCAAAGGGACATTATTCTATTATTATTTGGTGGACCATAACCGTGAAACAATATGCACTGCCCCACATCAGTGTCTTACTATGGATGAAGTTTCAGCTTGATCGGATGTAAACGGTAGGAGGAGTTATCCGGAAACGAAAAGTGGACACAAAATTTCAAAGGGGCAAAACTCTATTATTTTTCGGTGGACAGTAACCTCGAAACAATATGCGCTATCCCACATTATGGTCTAGCTGTGTATGAAGTTTCAGCTTGATCGGATGTAAACTGTAGGAGGAGTTATCCGGAAACGAAAAGTTTACAAAAAAAAAACAAAGATCATAACTCTATTACTATTTGGTGGAGTGTAACCTCGAAACAATATGCGCTGCCCCACATCATGGAAGTTTCAGCTTGATCGGATGTAAACTGTAGGAGTTATCCGGAAACGAAAAGTTTACAGACGGACGGACACACGGACAGACGACGGACGGACGCCGGGGAGCATAACATAATACGACCGTTTTTCAAAAGGGCGTATAAAAAGCGAAGTGATGGTAATGATCAGGAATCGATACAGTTACCAATCACTTCACATCCAAGACATATGTATAAAACTGCAAACCCCCCGATTATTCCGTCGAATCCATATAAGTATCACTTTGTTAATTTATTTTATTGACATTTAACGGCACGCCAAACCTTGTGGGTAATTTTGTGTTGTCTCCCAGAGAATGAGAGAAAAGAAATAAAAGAGATAGAATTTATTTTCTTATTTATTTATTTATTTCATCACGAAAACACGCCTTATAATTTTGACCCCTTGAACCCCAATTTTATATAGTAAAACTGAGGTTTACAGGGGTAAACCTTATTTTTAAAAGTTTCGTTTTTGGTCGGCGGTAAAGTTCACAATGTATTTGTATATGCGTGTTTTCGTAATGTTTTTCAGTGCTGATAGACTCACTTCCTGTTATTGCGACGTCGTGGCAACGTTGCATACTATTTTACAACGCCAAAACCCAGCATTACCGTTGATTTAAACACACAGAATAGTTTGGCCACCTGTATGTAACTAACTCAATCAATAGACCATCACAGAATCATATACAATTGAAACCAACTGAAGTACATATCAAATTAACCCATTTAGTACCAGAAACCCCAATCCGGGTACCCTGGCAAACAGTGCAATCCCAGGCCTCCACTGTTTGCAAAAAGTTCAGTCATTTTCCAGATAAATTTTGATGAAAACACAACCTGTCACCCCTTAATTTGGAAATGAATTCCTGCTATATATAAGGAGGAAGATTCCATTTGGTACACAAAGGGTTAAATGACTGTGATGAAACAAAGATAATTTCCAGAGTCAGTAAATCGGAGCTAAAATAGATACCAGGTAGACCACGAAGAGTCGAACCAAAAAAAAAAAGCTACCAACTACTAATAAAATAAGTTGTATCCTTAGTAACTTACATGTTACATATACGGAATGAATCTAATTATGATGATTATGATCCATTTATTCTGTATGTTAATTATGATATAACTTCGTATGCTTCTAAAATGAATGAAGAAATCCGACTGGTGGAAGCTTAAAATTTAGGTATGCTTTAGAACGCTTACAACGTTATTCAAATTTTATGAATGAAACTGATCAAGTTGTTTATGATCCGAGTTAGTAAAACGCTTGCATGTTCGTAACGGTCATGGAGCTAAATTTTACATCAAATCGTAAAGTATGGACATTATAAGAATTTCCCGTCATCATCAGATAAACAGCATTTCTATATATTGTGTTGGAGTAACTGAAAAGCACAATGAAAGATAGTAGCCAAGATATGCAAACAACAGAAAAATAGTTGCTACCCACTTGCCATAGAAATAAAAATGACAGAGTTGAAGCTAAACAAAGGTTCATACCCCACCTTGATTTATTTGTTCCTAGCCAACTATCCTGAGATAAGTGTTATTCACCGGAAGGGGGGGGGGCACATTAAACCAACAAATTAAATTCGGTTAATTATATCGATTCCTGTTCATTGCCTTCCCTTCTATTTTTAATTAAGAATGGTCCCATCAGAGCAAGGAATACATAGCAGATCTAAAAGGCATGGATTGTAAAAGAATGCAAGGAATACACGCAGAACTGAACAGTATGGCGTGTACAGGTTATCCGGACCAGACTAACTAGATTCGGCAAATTAGGCATTATCAATGACATTTATATTTTTTCAAATGTGATGAGAGAAGCAGCTGGACATACTATAACTTAACCAGTTATATCGCATTTTTGTTGAATGAGAATGGGTTCCCGACGGAAGCGGCATAAAGTTAAGTATTATGATTGTTGTTCGGTGTTATGTTATATTGACAGGTGAAAACGGCAAGGCTATAAAAATAGATGAAAACACACTATCACCTGAGGATAGGAAGAAATGGAATGAGGGTTATAAAAGTCACGCGTACAATCGTTTTGTGAGCGACATGATTTCCGTACAACGCAAGCTTCCAGATGTACGGATGGAAAGGTATGACTTTATTGCACGTACACAGCGTTCACACAACAACATCTAAAGTAGTTTAGGTCGTAGTACCAAAGCGTTAATCCAAAATCGTTAATCCATAGACAAAATGACAAATATCAATATTCGGATCAACAGACATGGACTCCAGAAGAGTGTAATCAGGTAAAATGAAACAATACCTTTAAACCAGCTACGTCAAAACACTGAAACACCTATAATTTGCTATAAATATAACAAACCTGTTAGATCTATCATGTTTAATTTCAATAAACTTGTTTCAGATATTGATATTGACACTAATACTCTTGATTCATGTGATTGTAAAAACTCGGTGTATTGCTTTCTGCTGCTGGCCATGTAATTACTGGCAATTTGAAAATTATTCCTCATTCTAGGATAAGGAATATAATTTCTAAAGGACTGAAATATCGGTTTCCTTCTAAAATTGATTTCAGTAAATATAGAGATGAAATCGCTGCTGCCTTGAATTAATTCGGTAATCGATGGTGTAAGCGAGAGTATGTTGAGCATAAAGCCCTTAAGGACTGGAAACTTAGCATTTTAAAACTAGTGAATAAACGCATTTCTTTCTATTCTCAAAGTACTAACTTATTAACTCCTAAGCCTAAGACGTCTTTGCGTCATCTTAAACTAGGTATTCAAGAATTTCATAAGCAGTTTGTTTTGGCCCCTTGCGACAAGGCCGTTAACAACGTCGTCGTTGTGTGACGGCTCCACTATTTTAACACGCTTAAGCAGGAGCTTGGTGGTACTAAGGCCTATGAACTTCAGCCTTTAGCTGAAGAGAGAACTATAGAAGATGAACATATTTGTCATTCAGCCACCAAGTTTGCTGTATGTGTTACAGAAGGCCAAGACAAGCTTCCTACGCTATACTGGTTACCAAAACTTCATAAAAGACCCTACAAAGCACGGCTTATTGCAAATTCTAGCTCTTGCACTACCACTGTACCCTCTAAATTATTAACTTCCTGTCTTACTGCTATTAAAACGCATGTGATTAAAAAATGTGATAAAGTCTTTGAAAAATCAGTAAGAAAAGTAGAAGTAAAACAAAAATCAGGAATCGATACAATTAACTTACCCCACCCATCAAAGACACCAAAGGGAAAGAAACACAAACATTAAGCGACCAGACCATAATGGAAACCTAAACAAAGGAAGGCCATAAGGACAGTTACTTTTCCACAAAATGGCCATATGGCCATCCAAAATAAAAAGACACAAGTGATACACACAGTAAGTAACAAACAACACCATAAATAAACCGCCACAGAAGAACCGCCTTGGAACGGTCAGTGAAATGATTTCCACTTGGGGGCTTAAATCGATTTTACGTGGCCACAATCCTCGCCCTTACTTCCGTCGCGATTTAGACAAATAATTTGTTCAGTCGGCATGAAGGCCTCCTAACTCATCAGTACAACATCTCCGTGAACACAAAACATCAAAGAACCACAGAGGTGAGACAACGGTGAGGACAGCAAGAAACCACTGAAATACTGGAGCAAAAGAAAACCATCAGTTAGACTCCGATGGGCCCGACCAGAGACAGAGCATCAGGCACCAACCAACATTACCTTGAATTAGATCTCTCTAATTCTCAATAAGCCTTTACGTTGGAGCCGTCATAGAATCTGATGCCTGACCCACGGCGTGCAATTAAAGAGGGAAGCAAAGTTGCCAACCGTGATTGGGTTAACTACCATGCATGCAGTCTGTCGTATAACATCCATGTTGTACCCAATCACTTTATATCGAAGAACGATTTTACGAAATTGGGTGCTGAAGTCATTGCGGTTATATATTTTTCTGAATTTATATACTAAGTCACAATAAAATTCGGGTTCCGATAGACCTTGTGGCAGAAGAGATTTAAGTCCAATATTGAATTTTGAAATTAAATCAGAATGCGTCTATAAAATTTTGAAAAGGTATTGCATAGTTTATGGTACCGATAACCCTGATTAAGGAGTTTAGCCGTTAATAATTTATTACGAGTGTTGAAGTCAGTTACATGACTACACACTCTAGCAAATCGAATTAATTGCGAAATATAAACGCCATAGGATGGCGCACGAGGAGCATCACCATCCAAAAAAGGAAAATTTACAATCTCAAATCAAAGTCATCGCGTTTATCATAAATTTTGCACGAAACAAATCCATGTACAATAGATAAATGTAAATCCAAAAACGGGGCCTCGGTATCAGAAGAATTTGCTTTATTTAACTGAAATTCTGGGGGGTACATCTGACTGATCAAACCATCGAAATGGGTATTATCAATATTTAATAAATCATCTTAATATCTAGAAGTGGAGCTCTTCTGTGGCGATTTATTTATGTTGTTGTTTGTTACTTACTGTGTGTATCACTTGTGTCTTTTAATTTTGGATGGCCATATGGCCATTTTGTGGGAAAGTAACTGTCCTTATGGCCTTCCTTTGTTTAAGTTTCCATTATTGTCTGGTCGCTTAATGTTTGTATTTCTTTCCCTTTGGTGTCTTTTATGGGTGGAGTAAGTTAATTGTATCAATTCCTGATCTTTGTTTTACTTCTACTTTTAGTACCCAATTTCGTAAAATCGTTCGTAGATATATAAAGATTGGGTGCAACATAAATGTTATCAAACAGACTGCATGCATGGTGGTTAACCCAATCACGGTTGGCAACTTTGCTTCCCTCTTTGATTGCACACCGATGGGTCGGGCTTAAGATTATATTACGGTTCCAGCGTAAAAGCATAAATGGAATTTTATTTTATTTTAGTATTCTTTATGTTGGTTGGCGCCTGATGCTCCGTCTTTGGTCGGGCCCCTCGGAGTCTAACTGTTGGTTTTCTTTTGCTCCAGCAATTATGTTGTTGTATGCTGTCGAGTCCTCAACCTTGTTTCATCTCTGTCGTTTTTTTATGTGTATGTTCTCGGAGATGTTACACTGATGAGTTAGGAAAAGTAGAAGTAAAACAAAGATCAGAAATTGTTACAATTAACTTACTCCACCCATAAAAGACACCAAAGGGAAAGCCTTCATGCGGGCTAAACAAAATAAGTGTATACCGCGACAGAGGTAAGGGCGAGGATTATGGCCATGTAAAATCGATTTAAGCCCCCCAGTGGAATTTTTTCCACTGCCCGTTCCGAGGCGGTTCTTCTGTGGCGGTTTATTTATGTTGTTGTTTGTTACTTACTGTGGGGATCACTTGTGTTTTTTTATTTTGGATGGCCATTTGGCCATTTTGTGGGAAAGTAACTGTCCTTATGGCATTCCTTTGTTTAGGTTTCCATTATGTTCTGGTCGCTTCATATTTTGTGTTTCTTTCCCTTTGATGTCTTTGGTGGGTGGAGTAAGTTAATTGTATCGATTCCTGATCTTTGTTTAACTTCTTCTCTACTTTAGGTTTACCGATATATTATCCCTAACCACTGACAAAGCTTGGATGACCAAATATGTTTGAACTATCCACTGACTCAATATATCCTCACTTACCACTTACTTGCTTTAGATGAATTTATATATTTTCACTTATCTCTGTCGTACCTGATTAAAGCCTTCATTTAGATGCCTATGTATTTTCGTCTAAACATTTTTATTCGTCCTTCGTTAAAGATTTGTATGGCCTTAATGCGGACTGAACAAATTATTTGTCTCAATCGCGACGGAAGTAAGGTCGAGGAATTGCAGCTGCGTAAAATTGATTTCAGCCCCCAGTAGAATTCGTTTCACTGACCGTTCCAATGCGGTTCTTCTGTCGCTGTTAATTTTTAGCTCACCTGGGCCGAAGGCTCCAGGGGAGCTTATAGTATAGTGGGTCCTCCGTCGTCCGTCGTCCGACGTCCGTCCGTCGTCCGTCCACACTTTTGAGCAGCTATATATCTGTATCCTGCAGGCTGATCTCAATCATTTCTCATCTTTAGCATGCCACTGGTGGGGCATTGATGACATTAACTTTTTTTTCGAAATCGCTCTAGAACTTTGGTTCCTATGACAACCACAAGGTCCCATAGACTTACAATGGGAAAATGCTTGTCATCACCGTAGCGCCTTCAGTTTTGATCGGATCTTTCTGAAACTTATATGTAAGGTGACTGGGAATATAAACTCGGATGAGTTCGAAAACCGGCCAAGTCAGCCCATTTATCATAGAGTTACATCCCTTTGATTGCTGAAAATGCCCATTTTCGACCTTGTCATCACCGTAGCCCCTTCAGTTTTGATCGGATCTTTCTGAAACTTATATGTAAGGTGCCTGGGGATAAAATCTCGGATGAGTTCAAAAACCGGCCAAGTCCGCCCATTTATCAAAGAGTAACGTTCCCTTTGATTGCTGAAAATGCCGATTTTTGACCTTGTCATCACCGTAGCCCCTTCAGTTTTGATCGGATCTTCTTGAAACTTAAATGTAAGGTTGCTGGGGATAAAATCTCGGATGAGTTCGAAAACCGGCCAAGTAGGCCCATTTATCGTAGAGTAACGTCCCTTTGATCGCTAAAAATGCCGATTTTTGACCTTGTCATCACCGTAGCCCCTTCAGTTTTGAGCGGATCTTTCTGAAACTTATATGTAAGGCGGCTGGGGATAAAATCTCGGATGAGTTTGAAAACCAGCCAAGTCGGCCTATTTATCATAGAGTAACGTCCCTTTGATTGCTGAAAATGCAGATTTTTGACCTTTTCATCATCATAGCCCTTTCAGTTTTGATCGGATCTTTCTGAGACTTATATGTAAAGTGGCTGGGGATAAAACCTCAGATGAGTTCGAATACCGCCCAAGGTGGCCCATTCATCATTGAGTTACGTCCCTTTGATTGCTGAAAATGCCGAATTTTGACCTTGTCATCACCGTAGCACCTTCAGTTTTGATCGGATCTTTCTGAAACTTATATATAAGATGGCTTAGGATAAAACCTAAGATGAGTTTGAAAACCCATCAAGTCCGCCCATTTATCTTAGAGCAACGTCCCTTTGATTGCTGAAAAAGCCCATTTTTGACCTTGTCATCACCGTAGCCCATTCTGTTTTGATCGGATCTTTCTGAAACTTTCTAAACCTCGGATAAGTTCAAATACCGGCCAAGAGGACCCTTTAATCGTAGAGTAACTTCCCTTTGATTGCTGAAAATGTCATTTTTTGACCTTGTCATCACCGTAGCCCCTTCAGTTTTGATCGGATCTTTCTGAAACTTATATGTAAGGTGACTGGGAATAAAATCTCGGATGAGTTCGAAAACCTGCCAAGTCAGTCCATTTATCATAGAGTTATGTCCCTTTGATGGCTGAAAATGTTGATTTTGACCTTGTCATCACCGTAGCCCCTTCAGTTGTGATCGGATCTTACTGAAACTTATATGTAAGTTGGCTGGGGATGAAACCTCGGATGTTTTCGAAAACCAGCCAAGTCTGCTTATTTATCGTACATTAACGCCCCTTTGATTGCTGAAAATGCCGATTTTTGACCTTGTCATCACCGTAGCCCTTTCAGTTTTGATCCAATTTTTCTGAAACTTATATGTAAGGTGGCTGGGGATAAAACCTCGGATGAGTTCATATGCCGGCCAATCAGCCCATTTATCTTAATGAAAAATCCCTTTGATTGCTGAAAATGTCGATTTTTGACCTTGTCATCACCGTAGCCCCTAAAGTTTTGATCAGATCTTTCTGAAACTTATACGTAAGGTGGCTGGGGATAAAACCTTGGATAAATTTGAAAATCGGCCAAGTCGCCCGATTTATCATAGAGTTATGTCCCTTTGATGGCTGAAAATGCTTATTTTTGACATTGTCATCACTGTAGCCCCTTCAGTTTTGATGGGATCTTTCTGAAACTTATATGTAAGGTGGCTTGGGATAAAACATCAGATGAGTTCGAAAACCGACCAAGTTGGCCCATTTATCATAGATTTATGTCCCTTTGATTGCTGAAAATGTCGATTTTTGATCTAGTCATCACCATAGCCCCTTCAGTTTTGATCAGATCTTTCTGAAACTTATATGTAAGGTGGCTGGGTATAAAATCTCGGATGAGTTCCAAAACCGGCCAAGTCAGCCCATTTATCATAGAGTACAGCCCCTTTGATGGCTGAAAATTTTTGACCTTGTCATCACCGTAGCCCTTTCAGTTTTGATCCAATTTTTCTGAAACTTATATGTAAGGTGGCTGGGGATAAAACCTTGGATGAGTTCGAAAACTGGCCAAGTGGGCCCATTTGTCTTAGAGCAACATCCCTTTGATTGCTGAAAATGCCAAATTTTGACCTTGTCATCACCGTAGCCCCTTCAGTTTTGATCAGATCTTTCTGAAACTTATATGTAAGGTGGCTGGGAATAAAACCTAGGATGAGGTGGAATACTGGCCAAGTCGGCACATTTATCATAGAGCTACGTGCCTGTGATTGCTGAAAATGCCTATTTTCGACCTTGTCATCACTGCTGCCCCTTCAGTTTTGAGCGGATCTTTATGAAACTTACAAAGTCAGGCAGAAAAAACTCGGAGGAGTTTGAAAACTTGTCAGGTTTGCCTATTTATCACAGAGTAACATCCCTTTGATATCAGCAGTTAATTGCTTATTTTTGAACTTTTCATCACCATAGCCACTTCAGTTTAGATCGGATCTTTTTAGCATGTCAGGAATAAAAGCTTGAATGAGTTTGAAAACCGGTGATGTCAGCCTGTTTATCATAGAGTTACATTCTACTTGATTTGCAGAAAATGCTTACCCTGTCATCACCATACCTCCCATAAAGCCTTCAGTAAAGGTTGGCACTTCCTTAAACCTTGAATCTGTTAGCTCAGGTGAGCGATACAGGACCAAGCTAGCTTGGTCCTCTTGTTTGTTATGGTTTGTCTTTTGAGTGGGTGTATCGCTTATATCATTTTGTTTTGGATAGCCAATTGGCCATTTTGTTAGAAAGTAACTCTCCTTTTAGCTTTCCGCCATTGATGTTTCCATTTGAGTCTAGTTATTTCATGTTTTGTGTTTCGTTCTTTCCCTTTGGTTTCTCTGATGGGAGCTGTTGGTTAATTCTATCGATTCCTGATCATCACCTTCACTTCTATTCTGATTAAAAACTTAATTTATAACATAATACTACTACTTACTAAGATTGTTAGTCACAGCAAGATTCTCAGTGTGTACTTGTAATGTTTTCTCTGTCAGAAAGGCAGCTTTTATACATTTTCTTATTGTAGCTGTCCTAGGACGTTTCGCTCAGATCTACCGGAGACCAGTGTAATAACATGTTTCCACAACGAGGCTTGGACTGTTCTTCTGCGACTGGTTCACAGCATTTTGAACAACTCTCCTGAACATTTGGTCAAAGAAATCATACTCTTCGATGACCATTCAAACATGGGTAGGTTCGCACAGTAGGAATGAGCACAGGCTACACAGTTTTACATAACCGCGTCTATATTTCTTTTTAAAACAAATTGGCAGGGATTATTTTGGCCCAGTGACAAGTAGCACGGATAACACGTTCTTGAGAAATAATGATGTCTTTCGTGATATTCTATTTTGTTTCTTATGAAAATTTCTGATGTATTCTTTTTTCTGACACAAACATAAAGTGTGGGTGCTCATAACCAATTATTTTTAGCAATGGGTTAAGAAAACAGTGTTTTGTATTGCAAACTCTGTGGTTGTATATAGAGTTAAGTTTTCAATATATCCATTGGCCATACATACTTACATGACACTTTGTACCACTCTGTGTCTTTCGCCACCTGTGTTTCAGATATGGTCCGTGGTAATAAAGAAACTAAAAACAAAGCTACAGATAAGGCGTTTGTTCTCGTATTTTTCTTATTTCTGCATAAAAACATATGTTGTGGTACTCATTAGCAGCGCCTCGACTAGGCGCGTCAAATGAGAACCCGCACTAGTAGTTTTGTGCAAATTAAGAAAAATAATTTGTGGATTTCCCTCCTATCTCGGTTGTTTCACTTGATGATATATCTGTTTCCACTTAGTGCAAAGTTAAATGATCATCACTTGTTTTGTTTTCATCAAAATAATTGCGTGATCGATCAATATTTTCACAGGCTTCTTTAAAAGAGTTGTAAAAGAAGCATACCATAACTGAAAGCACTGGTTGTTCGACTCTGCTTTAGTTTGGAAATAATGTGGCGTCATATTTTGTGTAAAACCTATCGCTGAGAAAACCTTGAGTAACACTAAAAACGACAGTGCATATTAACTTTTGATATATGATACACCACAAATGTTCAAAGGAGCAGTTTGTCTCTCACTGATAACAAATCTGATACTTGATATATATATTCAAATGCATTTGCGCACACAACGCGACGTTTGTTCGGATGACGTCAAAATTTGCGACAGTATATCCTGCGATATACTGTCGGAAACCCGACGTCATGATGTAACATCGCTTTTCATTGGGTAGCATTTGATACGCAGCTAACAGCGCTAGCCGCTTTATACTAAATAGTACATTTTAGAAAACCAATCGAATAAGTGGATAAAAACGGGGATAACTGTACCTAAAATTGTCTTCTGGGGAGGTAAATCGTCGATTTTAAGGTCTCAAATTCCGTTTTACGGCTCCGCTAACACGTAGCCGTAAAACAAAATTTCCGACCGTAAAACCGCCGATTTACTTCCTCAAATAACAACAGTGAATACAGCTATCCCTAAATATTATAATACTTGTAGCTTCGAATAAGACGGGATATCGAGGATAATCAAGCGATAACTTTCTAAATTACCTATAAGAAGCCTCGCCGAAGTGATTCTAACAAGTACAAGATATGGTCCCCGTCAAGCGAATTTGGTACTTATCGCCTATGCGAGCAGCGAAGGTTCAGGCGAGCCTGCGCATCCGCGCAGTCACGCCAGAACCTTCGCTGCTCGCTCATACAAGCAGTGAATCAAGAGGAACCTTCAGACAGAAAGCCATATCCCTGGCCCCTCTGAATGGCTGGGCATGCGCAGTTAAAATTTGTCATGACGGAATGCTCGAAGACACAAAATCGCTTGGCGGGACTCATATGGTCAGAGGAGAAACAAAAACGAACCAAAACACTGGTGGTAATGATGGTGTCTGGTTATGGTTTTTACTGGTTGCTTGAAGTAAGGAAAATAATGTCAACGACGAATTATAAACAAGATACCTCAATATTGAACCATTCCTGTTGATGATAGAACCTAATGACCTGTAAATGGTTAAACTGTAGCTAATTAATTTGGCATTATTTGCGCGAGATTTAACGTAAAATAGAAGTGAAGGCAATGATCAGGAATTGATAAAATTAAACCACCCATTCTACCACAGACACCAAAGGGAAAGAAATAAGAACTTGAAATAATTAGACACTAATGGAAACATCACATCGCGATAGAAGAACAGCATTGGAACGGTCAGTGAAAAGAATTTCACTCCGAAGTTTCATTGGGAAGTGGAAGTTTCACTGTGAAGCCCATTGGTTGCGCAGACGCATGAAATCATCTGGGCTATTAGTAGTAAAGTTGGGTAATTTGAGCCATTGCACGACAAAACCTACAATAAGACATGTGCGCCAAACGAAGACTCAGATCAGCCTGCGCATCCGCAGAGTCTGATCACAGTCTTCGTTGTGCGCTCTAAGGATAGCTAAGGGTCTAATGATTCTTCGTGCAGCAAGAGAAGTCTCTGGTTAGACTACATGGATGCGCAGGCTGATCTGAGTCTTCGCTGGGCGCACATGCCTTATTGTAGGTTTTCCGTGCGCTGGCTCAAATAATAAACGGTCTATTGACAAACAGCAAAACCCAATAGTCCAAACTTTACTATTGATCCACTGCTATGTAAATATATTCTTTTAGAACATTTGGGAAAACCTTTAGAGATCTATATGAGCAAGTACAAGAAAGTGAGAATAATTCGAGCCAAGGAACGGGTGGGTTCAATACGAGCCCGCTCTATAGCAATGGCTGCAGCCAAAGCACCAACCCTCACAGTCCTAGACTCGCACTGCGAATGCTTTCCAGGTAAGATTTATAGCAACTTTTAGCTGCATGTAAAGAAGCCTGATTACACTATTCTGGAGTCCATGTCTTTTGGTCTGAACATTAATATTGTCATTTGACTATGGATTAATGATTTTTAAATTAACGCTTTGGAACTAGGACCCAAACTACTGAGATTAGATTAGGTATTTTCTGTTAGCCAAGGCTTTGATAATTCTTTCCAGCCACACAATCTAATTAGGATCTGTACTGGCCGTATTATGTTTCTATGGTTTCTTGGTAATAAAAAGATATTAATGACTCCCACTGGAGCGAAACATTTTGTTTAATCTCTCCTGGTCAGATAGCTAACTTGTCATTGTCCATATGCGTAAACTCTATAAAGTTCTCTTCTCAGACATTAACTTGGGCTGAAGAAGACAAATGTTTGTCAAGCGGATGGATGTTTTGTTATCTTTGTAGTGTTTGACTTGATGCCCTTTTTGCAAAACTATGTATTTATAATTCATAAAGGAAAACAGTGTAGGATAGAAGTGAATGTATCGATCAGGAATCGATACAACTTCCCATCCACGAAACCAAAGGGAAAAAACACCATCAATAATCATCCACAACAGAACCCCTTGTAACTGTCAGTAAATAGAGGATATTTGATTTTTTCAGTGTAAGATCGAATTTTATTTCATCGAATGAACACCAAAACTGTTATTTTCACGAGTGGCGTAGCCACGAGTGAAAATAGCAGTTTTGGTGTTCATGAGTGAAATAAAATTTGATCTTGCACTGAAAAAATCAAATTTTCTGTTTCTTACATGCTTCAAAAGGCAATATTTAGCGTCTTTAATGGTGTCGCTCACATTCGGAGAAAATTATCTTTGTTCCTGTTCGTTTCGCGTCAATTTAGTGGTGTCCATCGTGTTTAGTGGGTATACTATTGGGTGCACCTGAGAAATGGCCTGGGATGGTGTTATTATGAATGATTAATGAAATAATTGAGAGAGTAGTTTTCCAAAGAAGTTGCTGGCAAGTATAACGTCGCGCGACAAAAGACGTGACGTCAGCGTCATAAATGACGTCAGTAACGTCCCCGTCACACATGAACGGGCTATGCGTCAATTAGAACACATTTCAGTATTGTTCAGTTATCTGACAAAGATACAATTGAAATTAGAGTTAGATTTGAAGAAAAAAGTAGTCCCAAACAGTGAAAAATAAAAAATCGTATTTTCACTGTTTGAAACAGTGAAAATATCGATTTATATTTCACTGATAAATCTCTATCATTCATTGATAAGCATGTAAGAAAAAGCTATTCCTGGGGTTATGTGGCTTAAACCGACTTTACGAGTAAGTGACCACAATCCACGCACTTGGTTCTGTTGTGGTTTAGACAAACAATTTACTCAGTCCGCGTGAAGAATTTCTAATTCACCAATGCAACACCTCCGAGAACATAACAACTAAACGAATACAGAGATAAAACAACGATGAGGAATCGACAGCATGAAATAACTAAAATGCTGGAGCAAACGAATGCCAACATTTGGACTCCGTTCATAATTAGTCGCTAAAATGACGATTGTGTTTTCTGGGGCACCAGTGACCAACAACGAGCGCCCTAAAGCGGCATCCGAAAGCGGCATCCCCGTGGACCGAAATTGAAAACGACTTCACACCAGTTATTTATGTTACCAGCTTTTAGACACAAGAAAAACTCGGACTGGCACACCATTTCGATAACGCATTCGTGTGACATGGTTCATTCTTTATTATCTCCAAAATGGTAACTTTTCTGATGCACATTTGTGATATTTTTGCTTATTTATATTTCAAATCTTGGGTTCGGTGCTTGTTAGATCCGCCACAATTTCATGCGAGTACCCACAACCTATGCCATGGCGTTGGAATAAGAAAAAATAATGTATACCCTTGTAAACCGCAGTATTCTCTTTTATGGGTGGAGTAAGTTAATTGTATCAATTCCTGATCTTTGTTTTACTTCTACTTTCTATATAATGTGGACACTAGAGGGATGTTCATTGCACGGTCTTGTCAACATGATGCCAAAGATTCGGGAATGTTGGCTCCTACTATGTAAACGATTCTATGTCTGTATTCAGTTCGAAAAACGGGCTAATATGTGTGGCCTAAAATGGCAAGATATTTACATTTATTCTAGCTTTTTGAATAAGTTCTATGAAAGGGCATTTTTGGAAGCAATGACGACAACACAGAACATAAATATAAATAAACCTGTCGAGTGGATATTTTTTCTCTGGGCCATACAAGATAGTTTCGTCCAGTTAGCCCTCATCAGTGACCCTCAGATGTTTTTTTTTCGAATTCCGCAATTGAATCAATGATCCATCCCAATGACTAGAACAGATAAGCCATACTATGACGAAGAGCAGGGAGACTTTTATAACATGTCTAAAGTCACTGCAGCTGGTGATAAGGGAATGCGTGGCGGCCTTAAAAAGTCTCCCTGCCCTTCACCATAGTGTAGTTTATATTTTGGATTTTTGATTCAAATGTGGAACCTTGAAACTAATTGGCAGGGGCTGGCTTGTCTGGACCAGAAAGCTGTGCACTTCATATATTTATGTTCTATGGTGTATGCTTTGCTGCGAAAGGGTAACCCTTTTATAGAACATTTTTAATGGCAGCCACACATTCAATTAACACAGATGTGGATGTGGTGAAGTTATAAGGACAAGTTATCCTTCGGAAGCAAGGACGACAACACAGACCTAAAACTGTCTAGTGGACAAGTTTTCTCTGGGCCCGACTAGCACGTTTCGGCCAATTAGACTTCACCAGTGATCCTCAGATGTTTTCAAAAGTCCGAAATGGAATTATTGATCATAAAGAACTAAAAAATATAACCCACGTCATGATGAAAGCTCATACTATGTAATTTCATTACTTGATATTTTCAAACTAACCTTTTTCATTTTATTGACAGGTTGGCTAGAGCCATTACTAGACAGGGTAGCTGCCAACAAAAATTTAATAATCTCACCTACTATCAACACGGTTTTCGAAAAAGATTTCGGCGTTGAGGGATCACCACTAGGCTCTGTCGGAGGATTCTATCTTGACCGAGTGGATTTTGTTTGGATTCCACTGGACTATACGAAGGACAACAAGAACCACTCTAAACACGAAGCATACAAGTTGGTGATTTTTCTGTTTCAATCACTTCTTTGAAATTAAAGTTAAAATAGCATGTGATTACTAAATTGTTTCCTGATATACCATCTTCTAAAATGAACCTTCTAGAGAAAAAAAATGCTCATTCGCTAAAATATCGTTACAACAAAATACGCATCTTATCTTTTTCTAAATAATCCAGTTGTTAAAAAGAAGTGTCTCGATACAATTAACCCACAGCTCCCGTCATAGACACCAAAGGGAAAGAAACACAAGCATGAAATAACTAGACCCTAATGGAAACATCAATAGCGGAAAGCCAAAAGGCCAGATACTTTCATGCAAAATGGTCATTCAGCTATTCAAAACAAAAGATATAGACGATAAACACACTCAAAGACAAACTATAACAAAAATAAACCGCGACAGAAGAACCGTATTGGAACAGTTAGTGATAAGAATTTCACTGGGGGTTGGGGCGTAAATCGATTCTACGCGGCCGCAATCGTCGCTCTTACTTCCGGAGCGATTTAGACAAATATTTTTTTTCAGTCCGCATGAAGTGTTCCTAACTCATCAGAGCAACATCTCCGAGAACACAAAAATCAAACAACAACAGAGATGAAGCAACAGTGAGAACTCGACAGTAAGAAACCACTGAACTGCTGGAGCAAAAGAAAATTTAAAAGAGAAACGATCAGAAAGTTATACAATCAGATCCCAAATTCTTCCCACAATATTACCCGGGAAAGAAGTCAAAACATACAGTGACGACAGTTAACAAAACGGACATAGGTAAACAGAGTCAGCAGCTCTTTTCCAAACAGTTGGCGACTCTTAGAAGTGAAGGCCATGATCTGGAATCGATACACTTAACCCACAGTTCCAATCAGATCCGCCAAAGGGAAAGAAAAACACACGTGAAATAACTACACACTAATGGAAACGTCAGTAGCGGAAAGCCAAAAGGAGAGTTACTTCCCCACCAAATGGCCAATTGGCTGTCCAAAACAAAAATATATATAAAAAATATAAGCGGTACACACGCTCAAAGACAAACCATTACAAAAGTAAACCGCGACTGAAGAACCGCCTTGGAAAGATCAAATTTAATTTCAAGTAAACCTTTACGCTAGAACCGTCGGAATGCAATTAACCCATCTCTTGCTCTTCACGACAACACCTATCTTTGCAAACAGTGTAGATCCAGATCAGATGGCTTCTGAAGAAGCCATCTGATCAGGATCTACACTGTTTGGCATTCAGTTTATGAATTTGTAGCAATAAATTACGTCAAGTAATTTGATTGGTTGATAGACAGAAATGGGTATGGCTTAAATAAATATTCAGCAAGATAAGGGTTAACGAGGGAAGTACAGCCATCAACGGTGATTAGGTTAACTACCATGTAGGCAATTTATGTTCTAAGACGAGCCGTCTAACAAAACAAACACAGATCAGCTACATTTGAAATAAGTCCGGGAGGTTGATGATTTGTTTGTTTGATTTGAGGTTTAACGTCCCCGTCAACACTGTAAAGGTCATTTTGGAGACGTTGCTTCCAATTTTGTGGGACTTTTAGCCGATACTGAGATGAAATGACATCTCAAGCCCTGTCGCCCAATGAAATCAATAGGGTTTATTAGCATGGACGGTCCGCCTCGCACCGCGGTTCCTGGACAGGCTTATATCCTCTAAGCGGTTTACCAGTACTAGTGTGCGGGCCGGATTCAGCTCTGCGTGGAAGCAGGGAGGTTGATAAATTTGTCTGTCTAGAGTGTCGTAGAAACTACAGAAACCAGATCGTCATTGAACTTATCTTGTGTTCTTTGCTTCCGGGAAATGGCCTTTTTGATAGATTATATTGTCTTTCACTTCATCTGGTCTGGTGACTTTGTTGCGTATTGTACCCCTGCATCATGCCGCTATTCCGGAAGAAAGCGTAGGAATTGTTTTAAAGTAAATGTTCATACACCCGTCTTCATTTCCGAGGGAGGCAGCTATTGCGTGTATATTTCGCAAAAATTTCGATTTGCCAGAGTGTGTAGTCATGTAACTGACTTCAACACTCGTAATAAATTGTTAACGGCTAAACGTCCTAATCAGGTTTATCGGTACCATAAGCTACGAAAAGCTTTTTCAAAATTTTATAGGCGTCATTCTGTTTTAATTTCAAAATTCAATATTGGACTTAAATCTCTTCTGCAACAAGGTCTATCGGAACGCGAATTTTATAGTGACTTAGTATATAAATTCAGAAAAATATATAACCGCAATGACTTTAGCACCCAAAATCATTCTTCGATATAAAAAGATTGGGTACAACATAAATGTTATACGACAGACTGCATGCATGGTAGTTAACCCAATCAGGGTTGTCAACTTTGCTTCCCTCTTTAACTGCACGCCGGTGGGTCAGGCATCACATTCTATGACTGTTCCAACGTAAATGCTTATGTTGGTTGGTACCTGATGCTCTGTCTTTGGTCGGACCCAACTGAGTCGGAGTCTAACTGTTGGTTTTATTTTGCTCTAGCATTTCAGTGATTTCTAGCTGTCGAGTCCTCCCCGTTGTTTCATCTCTGTGGTTCTTTGAGTTTTGTGTTCACGAAGATGTTGCACTGATGAGTTAGGAGGCCTTCATGCGGAGTGAACAAATTAGTTGTCTTAATCGCGACGGAAGTAAGGGCGAGGATTGTGGCCACGTAAAATCGAGTTAAGCTCCCCAAGTGGAATTCGTTTCCGCTGACCGTTCCAAGGCGGCGGTTCTTCTGTCGCGGTTTATTTTTGTAATAGTTTGTCTTTGGGTGTTTGTGTCGCTTCTATTATTTTATTTTGGATAGCCTATTGGCCATTTTGTGGGAAAGTAACTGTCCTTTTGGCTTTTCGCTATTGATGTTTCCATTAGGGTCTGTTGTTTCATGTTTGTCTTTCGTTCCCTTTGGTGTCTCTGATGGGAGCTGTAGGTTAATTGTATCGATTCCTGATCATAGCCTCCACTTCTACTTTGAAAGTCTGGTGTTCTGAAAAGTGAGTGTTGTCTCCCCTATAGATTTAAACAATTATCAATCATTCTTGTGGCCATTCTTTTGTGCTGATGGGTGTTTGTGGCAATGGCTACTTATTCAGGATAGGCAACTCTTACAAACATCTTTCGTGCCAATAGGGATCGAACAGAGCAGTTCTGTCTACTTTATAACACATTTCCTGTGCAAGCGGAAAAGAGAATGACAGTTGAAAAGATTTAATAATCTCCACTAAAGACTCGGATCAGGGATGGAGGTCTATCCTGCAACCGCCTGATCTGCATTCACTACACGAGTGCGCATCTGACTAATTGTATAAAACTCGGTAATCCACTAGTGGGTTAAATATGCAAATTAGTTTGATACGTTCCATAGCCGGGTAAATATACGACTTTCTTAACGACGTCGTCTTTACTAATGGTGGAATATTGACATTTCTGTACAAAAATCGTGAATTAAATACGTTTCAAATGCCATATGAAAATCAGGGTCTTGCATTCGTGCTCATGTATTATTGAATTTAGTAAGCTCGTGGAGGAAAATAGTTGAAGTGGTTGGCAATTTATACCTTTTTCTCGTTTAATAAATTCAATAATGCATGATCCTCTATTTCTAAAATACTAAATGAGGATATCAGAGATATTAAGGATAAAAAATATCTTATCTCACCTCCTTATCTCACCCAAGGGTAAGATAAGAAAAAGAAAACCTCACTTGCAATGTGCAAGCTGGTTAGACCTGAACGCGGTTAGTCAGTTTTGTTTTGTTTGATTTGATGTTTAACGTCCCCATCAACACTATGTAGGTCATTTTGGAGACGTTGCTTCCAATTTTGTGGGACTTTTACCCGACATTGAGATGAAATGACATCTCAAGCCCTGTCACCCAATGAAACCAATAGGGTTTATAAGCATGGACGGTCCGACTCGCACACATTGCCTGGGCAGGCTTAGAAATAAAATCGGTTTCCTTCTAAAATTGATTTCAGTAAATGTAGAGATGAAATCGCTGCTTCCTTGAATGAATTCGGTAATCGATGGTGTAAGCGAGAGTATGTCGAGCATAAAGCCCTTAAGGACTGGAAACTTAGCATTTTAAAACTAGTGAATAAACGCATTTCTTTCTATTCTCAAAATACTAACTTATTACCTCCTAAGCCCAAGACGTCTTTACGTCATCTTAAACTAGGTATTCAAGAATTTCATAAGTAAGAAGTTTGTTTTGGCCCCTGCAGACAAGGCCGCTAACAACGTCGTCGTTGTGTGACGGCTCCACTATGTTAACACGCTTAAGCAGGAGCTTGGTGGTACTAAGGCCTATGAACTTCAGCCTTTAGCTGAAGAGAGAACTATAGTAGATAAACATGTTTGTTTTTCAGCCACCAAGTTTGCTGTGTGTGTTAACGAAGGCCAAGACAAGCTTCCTACGCTATACGGGTTACCAAAACTTCATATAAAAACTTACAAAGCACGGTTTATTGCAAATTCTAGCTCTTGCACTATAACTGAACTTTCTAAATTATTAACTTCCTGTCTTACTGCTATTAAAACGCATGTAATTAAATATTGTGATAAAGTCTTTGAAAGATCAGGAAGAAATCTGTTTTGGTCTATAAAAAATTCGAATGAGGTTTTAAATAAATTGAAATCTAGACATTTTCGTGCTTCTAGTCTGTCTACCTACGATTTTTCCACTCTTTACACTACACTTCCTCATAATCTTATAAAAGAAAAGCTTAATGATTTAATTGAATGGGCTTTTCACAGAGAAGATTCTCTCTATCTTGCATGTAATGTCAGAAATGCATTTTTCACTTCTAAAGAGCATAAGAATTATACACTTTGGACATGTCAGAAAGTGTGTGATGCCCTCACCTTTCTACTTGACAATATTTATATTAGATTCGGTACTAAGTTGTTTAGACAAATTGTGGGTATACCGATGGGTACTAATTGCGCACCTCTTGTGGCTGATCTGTTCTTGTATTGTTATGAAAGAGACTTCATTTTGTCGCTTTCCATTAATAACCAATCTGAAATTATTGAAGCTTTTAGCTCTACTTCTAGATATTTAGATGATTTATTAAATATTGATAATACCTATTTTGATGGTTTGATCAGTCAGATTTACCCCCTAGAACTTCAGTTAAATAAAGCAAATTCTTCTAATACCGAGGCCCCGTTTTTGGATTTACATCTTTCTATTGTAGATGGATTTGTTTCGTGCAAAATTTATGATAAACGCGATGACTTTGATTTTGAGATTGTAAATTTTCCTTTTTTGGATGGTGATGTTCCTCGTGCGCCATCCTATGGCGTTTATATTTCGCAATTAATTCGATTTGCTAGAGTGTGTAGTCATGTAACTGACTTCAACACTCGTAATAAATTATGAACGGCTAAACTCCTTAATTAGGGTTATCGGTACCATAAACTACGCAAAGCCTTTTCAAAATTTTATAGACGCCATTCTGATTTAATTTCAAAATTCAATATTGGACTTAAATCTCTTCTGCAACAAGGTCTATCGGAACCCTATTTTATGGTGACTTGGTATATAAATTCAGAAAAATATATAACCGCAATGACTTCAGCACCCAATTTCGTAAAATCATTCTTCGATATAAAAAGATTGGGTACAACATGGATATGATACGACAGACTGCATGCATGGTAGTTAACCCAATCACGGTTGGCAACTTTGCTTCCCTCTTTAATTGCACGCCGGTGGGTCAGGCCTCAGATTCTATGACGGCTCCAACGTAAAGGCTTATTGAGAATTAGAGAGATAATGTTGGTTGGTGCCTGATGCTCTGTCTCTGGTCGGGCTCATCGGAGTCTTACTGATGGTTTTGCTTTTGCTCCAGCATTTCGGTGGTTTCTTGCTGTCGAGTCCTTACCGTTGTCTCACCTCTGTTGTTCTTTGATTTTTGTGTTCACGGAGATGTTGCACTGATGAGTTAGGAGGCCTTCATGCGGACTGAACAAATTATTTGTCTAAATCGCGACGGAAGTAAGGGCGAGGATTGTGGCCACGTAGAATCGATTTAAGCCCCCCAGTGGAAATCTCCCACTGACCGTTCCAAGGCGGCTCGTCTGTGGCGATTTATTTATGTTGTTGTTTGTTACTTACTGTGTGTATCACTTGTGTCTTTTAATTTTGGATGGCCATATGGCCATTTTGTGGGAAAGTAACTGTCCTTATGGCCTTCCTTTGTTTAGGTTTCCATTATGGTCTGGTCGCTTAATGTTTGTATTTCTTTCCCTTTGGTGTCTTTTATGGGTGGAGTAAGTTAATTGTATCAATTCCTGATCTTTGTTTTACTTCTACTTTTTAGATCCTCTAAGCGGTTTACCAGTACTCGTGTTCGGGCCGGATTCAGCTCTGCGTGGAAACATCATGCAGCCCATTTATTTCTTCAAGCCCGTATGGGCGGGGGCCGGCATTAGTCAGTATCATAAAATATGGAATAAAGAATACATCATGGATGTTTGCATCAGACGAAAAACTCCGCCTTTCATATCACAGCCTTGGATAATAGAAAAGAACATCCCAGCAGGCACACGTCGCTAGGGTAACGTCAAATCAACGCACCGACGTAGATATGACGTTGCGTAAAAGTCATGACGTTGCAGCGACGTTGATGTGACGTCACAATTACGTCATGTGCCTGCTGGGATGTCAGTCATACGTTTCACTGAAGAAACTTATTAATTTTTTTACAGAAGTCCTGCTCTTGGCGGCGGTTTAATGACAATGTGGAAAGAGTTCTTCCTCCAGACTGGCAAATATGATGAACAGATGGAAATATGGGGACCAGACAATGTTGAATTGTCGCTACGAGTGCGGTTTTCCTTCTTATTTTTTCTCTCTAAGAACTTTTGCTCTTATCTGTATTTATACTGTTTGTAAGGGTAAGGGTTGTCGTGTTTAGTGGTCTAGGGGCTGACGTCAAACCAGATATCCAACTCCATATCGCAAGAACTGTAAGAGACTTGGCACAGACTTGTGAACACAGTTTGTCACTGGATTCCAACCATTGCATAGTACAAAAAAGTCATTACGAAAATACACCTATACAAATACATCGTAAATTTTACCGCCGAAAACAAATGAATTTTTTAAAATGACAAAATTGTAATCGACAATTAGTTAATAAAAGGGACATGTGCCATTGAAGCATTTTTATCAAACTTAAGACGCGAGCACGCTGATCTGTGTCTTGCCTGGTCACACGTTTCATTTTGTTGTTGATGCTAAACTGCAACTGTTATTCTTATTCATCTGGACAGTTCCACCCATTCACTGGCCGGTGGCTTGGGGCATTAGCATCCCAGTCATAAGTGTCTTGACTTCTCGATTTTCATTTCAGACCTGGATGTGTGGAGGCAGAATGGAGGTTCACCCTTGTTCACATGTGGCTCACATCTTCCGTATGAGGTCGCCATATTCCTGGGGAGGAAATATAGGAAACATTTTGAAGAAGAACCGAATTAGAGTCGCAGAAGTTTGGATGGATGATTACAAGCGTTTCTATTATCAAAACATAAAATATAACCTTGTACGTCTCTTTTATTGACAATCTTTCTTTAGTGCCCAATACATAAGGCTGACATGATTAACCGGAAAAAAGACTAATAGATCGATAAATTCCAAAAAATGTTTATCATTACTGATTTGTTTGTAATCGATTATTTTATGAGTAAAATTTACTGCACAAAGTTGTGCCTAAAATAGCTGGATGAGTGGCAAACAGTACAGACCCTGATGAGACGTCGCGTTCTGCAATGTTTGCACAGGCCTGTCGGTAAAGAACAACACATGGTCAGCGCCATGTTCAGACAGAAAGCGAAACAGGTAAAATCATGACCAAATCTTTAGTGATTACTAATCGGTTATCGGTCACAATGGCAGGACTGATAAACGATTATTTTCTAGGCTCCGATTAGCTATACCTACCCATGCATATAACATTTAGCACTAGACCACTAGGTTAACAAGTCCGTCAAACGATGACCCCTATAAACCTCTCCTTATATAGTGAAAAGTGGGGTGCAACCACGACAGAGCCAAGAGTGACGATTGTGGCTCTATAAAATCGATTTAAGGACCCCCCCCCCTCCATCCACGTGAAATACTTTTTACTGGACGTTACAATGCGGTTCTTTCTGTCGTGGTTTATTATAGACGGATCCAACGTTTTGACACGTGACTTTGTTTACATTTCACTGCGCATGCGCCAATTACCGCCCCTGTAGAGTTTACATTTCACTGCGCTTGCGCCAATTACCGCCCCCTGTAGAGTATTTATGTTATCTGGTTGGCAAAACATGACTGTTGCCGTATAGTGTCACTGAGAATTTCGAATATTTATCGCGTAATTAACTCTTTTTTCCACACAAAATTAACTGCTCTTTGTCATTTTATGTTTTTGAAGTATTAAGTGATATATTGATATAGAACTGACATTTTGTCGCACATTTTGTAGCCTCAAAAGCGTTATTAAACTACCCACCATCATAGCAAAACGTAGTCGATGCGCCTTTTTAACGAACGAAATAAGATTAAAGCATGTATAGTTTTCATCCAAATATATACGAAAAAGAAGCAGTTTATTGTCCAAAATGGTTTGTCGCAAACAGTTTTGATAGAACGGCGATTCAATAATAATAATTACAGAGAACAATTCCTGCTACATAAACGGTAGAAAATGGGACGGGAAGTTTTTTGCCCACCGGATAAAACGAGGCTAATGATCTTTGACCTTGTGTGACGTAGATCATTGCCTCTACTACTATTTTGGATGTGTCTATTGTTAATACATGTAGTCATAATCTGGTCCTTGGAAACCATTGAGTTCATTTAGAACCATTTTAAATTAATCTGCTAGAGGGCATGGCCGGTGTTGCACATTTCACTACTGGTCAAGAACAGACTCAATAAAACCGAGTCTGCTAATTTCGTTTATTTGGTGTATTATTTGCTTCCAAAGGATCTAACTATTCAGAACTTATTAGACCATCTAAGCGGTTTACGTTCGGTTTCAGCTCTGCGTGGAAGCATACGAGGACTGTTTAAATATGAATGCAACTAAGCACATAAAAATGATTCCGTGATAGATTTCGATGAAAAATTTATTTTGTCCCCTCAAAGTATTCCCCTTTAACAGATATACAAACTTTCAGTGTTCTGATCCAATCATTGAATGTATTTTGGTAGTCTTTTCGATGTATACTATGAAGGCACTGGAATATTGCAGAACCGAGGTGTTTGCACTGTACAAATTTTCGACCAGAAAGGTATTTTTCAGCCGCGGGAACAAAAAAAAAGTCACACGGGGCAAGGTCAGGGGAATACGGGGATGAGGGAGTTCAACAACCTTTTCCTGCTTCAGATAGTCTTGCACAATGAACGCCTTGTGCGATGACGCATTGTCATGTAGCAATCTGACATTGGCCAAACCAGTTGCGGGTCTTCGTTCTTTGAAATATTTCTTCAATTTTCGAAGAACTTTATTCTTGTGAAACTTCGCATTTACAGATTTGCCTTTAGGCCCAGCAACCTGAATAGCAGGGCCCTGATTTGAAAAGAATATGGCATACATTACCTTTTTGGCGCTCATGGTCCGCTTTGCAATGCATGGTCTTTTGCAATACTTTTTGTGGCCACTTAAAATCGATTTAAGCCCCCCAGTGGAAATCTTCCACTGACCGTTCCAAGGCGGCTCTTCTGTGACGATTTATTTATGTTGTTGTTTGTTACTTACTGTGTGTATCACTTGTGTCTTTTAATTTTGGATGGCCATATGGCCATTTTGTGGGAAAGTAACTGTCCATATGGCCTTCCTTTGTTTAGGTTTCCATTATGGTCTGGTCGCTTAATGTTTGTATTTCTTTCCCTTTGGTGTCTTTAGTGGATGGAGTAAGTTAATTGTATCAATTCCTGATCTTTGTTTTACTTCTACTTTGTTGCCCATATTTTGTTCTGAATCGTTCGTTTAGCCAATGTCTCGTCACCTGTGACGACATTAGCGAAAGACCGTGCATTGTAATTTGGAAACTTTTTAAGCAAATTCTTGGCGCACTGAACGCGTGTCTTTTTCTGCTCATCTGTCAACAGATGGGGAATCCATCTAGCACAGATCTTTCTCATTTTTAAATCCCGTTTCAGAATTGTATGAGCTGCTCCTAATGAGATGCCAACCATACTAGCTATTTGCCTAGTGGTGTATCGTGCATCGGTAGCAACTATTTCTTTCACTCTAGCAACCATCTTGGTATATGTTGCTCTTTTCGGCCGACGATCATGTGGTGCATCTTCTGTTGAGCCTAGCCCACAGCTGACTTTCTTACACCAACGAAAAACTGTCGGAAAAGACATTTTGTTATTCCCATAAACCGAACATATTTAATCAAAAATGTCTTTGCACCGTATACCAAGAATACAACGATTCTTAATATAGGACCGTATTTCAACGGCGTACTCTGACCTTCTTCCAACCATGTTTTGTATATGTATACAAGAGTAGACAGTGTTTATCGAACGATATACATGGCTAAAGTGCACGGATTTTAACAGGTCTAGTATCAATGTATATGTAAAATGTTTTTCTACGCTGTGATATTTATTTCCAGGTGATTTTCGCATTAGTGCATGAGAAAACGTTTTACTTGCATTCATATTTGTACAGTCCTCGTAATGCAGACCATTCTATTTCTCCAAGCCCGATTGGCGGGGCTGCTATATGGTTATATGATTCATTGTTTGTTTGTTTGAATGATTTGAGGTTTAACGTCCCCGCCAACACTGTATAGGTCTTTGGAGACGTTGCTTCCTTTTTTGGGGGACTTTTCCCGACATTGAAATGAAATGACATCTCAATTCCTGTCGCCCAATGAAACCTATAGGGTTTATAGGCATGGTACTCGCACCGCTTTGCCTGCACAGGCTGAGATCCTCTAAACGGTTTACCAGTACTCGTGTGCGGTCGGTTTCAGCTCTGCGTGGACGCATCATGCAGTCCATCTATTTCATCAAGTCCCGATAGGCGGTGGGGATGGGGCAGTTATACGATTCCGGTAAATCCTTGCAGCCAAATACTAATTCAATTAGTGTAGATCCAAATGGGATAGTCCATTACGAGCGGGCTCATCATGATATAAATGTTCACTGGTTGCCCTCCTTAATGGTACGGTAAAATTCCTATATTTAGACCACCTTTGGGACTGTTCAAAAGTGGCCTTTAAGTCATAACGGTGGTCTCTGGTCAGAGGATATCAGAGGGCACTTTATGCAAAAAAAAAAAAAAACACACACAAAAAAGAAAAAACACATTCTACTAAATAAGCTTAAGGATAGCGGCCGCGTAAAATCGGTATACGCCACCCAGTGGAATTCGTTTTACTGACCTTCAAAGGCGGTTCTTCTGTCGCGGTTTATTTTTGCTACGGTTTGTCTTTGAGTGTGTGTAACGCTTATATATATTTCTGTTTGTTTTGGATAGCCAGTTTGCCATTCTGTGGGAAAGTGACTATCCTTTTGGCTTTCCGCTATTGGTGTTTCAACTAGGGTCTAGTTATTTCATGTTTGTGTTTCTTTCCCTTTGGTATCCCTGGTGGGAGCTGTGGGTTAATTGTATCGATTCCTAATCATTGCCTTCACTTCTATTTTAAAGCAGAATTATTCTTAATTTTAGGTGGTCTTAACCCTTGTTCTGCTGATCCCGGATATATCTTATCTTTCAAACAATGAAGATCCAGATCAGATGGCTTCTGAAGAAGCCATCTGATCAGGATCTACATTGTTTGTCATTCAGTTTATGAATCTGTTGCAATAATTTGCATCAAGTAATCTGATTGGTTGATAATCGGTAGTGGGTGTGGCATATATGAATATTCAGCAGGACACGGGTTAATAGGAGAATTTCACTGTATTGACTAACCCAATGATCATAGTGTCTAAGAATATACAAACCAAAATTCAAAACAATGAAAGAGTTAATACACTGTTTCTAATTCAGGGTGATTACGGTGATGTGTCTGAGAGGAAACAGTTAAGAAAAGACCTAAAATGTCAGTCTTTCCAGTGGTATATTGACAATGTATATCCTGAACTCTACATTCCCCCTGACTCTGTTGCTGATGGGGAGGTACGAATTATGGCGATATATGTCGTCTGCTATTTTTTTTTTTTTTGCAAACTTTTAAAAAATTTTTTAGGTACGGGCAAACAGTGTGGACACTAATCAGAGGAGCAGTCTGATTTGGGTCCACACTGTTTGCAAAAAAGACTTTTAAAGTAACAAGCCTACGTCAAAGCAGACGACAATTGTCGCGATTTGCATTTTATGGATTAAGATTGTTAGGCCTAAAAATAGCTGTGTACCGACCGTGGTTCTCTTGTGCCGACCCTGCAATTTGTATTTCCAGAAAAAAAAAAATAAAACGATTTATCGTATGACGTCGGGTCTGAGAGTGTAATAACGCAATACAATATTTTCGATAATCCACTAGTGGATTAAATATGCAAATTAGCTAGATACGTCCCGTAACGTTGCACGTACGGCGTCCTTACCGACGTCGCGTTTACTAATGGCGGAATATTGATATCGCGCCTAGGTGTCATATGATAAATAGAATCTTACATTCGTGCTCATGTATTATTGAATTTATTAAACTCGTTGAGGAAAAGTGATAAAATGCTCGGCCAGCCTCGCATTTTATCTCTTTTCCTCAACTCATTTAATAAATTCAATAATACATGAACACTCATGTAAGATCCTCTATTTTCTTGCCTACCGACCTTTTCCAGCACATTTGACAGAAATTCATAAAACTGTCAAAATAGCTAAACTAATACTTGAAACCTTGTACGTTTGCTTCCTTGATGCTTTTGTTTGTTTGATTTGATATTTAACGTCCCCGTCAACACTATATAGGTCATTTTGATTTCATCCTCGTTTTACTGTTTTCATGTAATATAGCTAAAATTTAGTCGTTTTAATGTTTTTGCTTTTTTCCATCGAATAAAATTTTGAAAAAAAAAAAAAATAAAAAGTTTTTTTGCGACATACCTGTTTTCGGTATGTCAGTTGAAACTATATTTAGGCCTCGTTTTCGTGGGGTAAATCCTTAGTTTAATTAAGAAATAGATCAGCTCTAGCTGTGATTTGTTGAGTAATAAATCACAGTTTGGAGGTCAGTTGTAAAGTAGACAAATCACAGCGCTCGTGATTTGTCTACTTACAACTGACCGACAAACTGTGATTTATTACTCAACAAATCACAGACAAGAGCTGATCTATTTCGATTCTAACACGCTGAAAATCGGCAATAATGTTGTTGTTTCCTTCAAAATCTCACAACCTTTCGCCATTGTTAGAAGAAATCCCGCTAAAATTATCGACTGAAACACATGCATTCATATCCTTTTCTTACGTTTTCGATGCGAGAAAATGACGTTACACCGTCTAACGTCAAGGAAATCGACTAGTGACGTCATAAATTGGGAATTTTAATGACGTCACTCGTCACGCTCTTCCGAGCTGAGATTTGTTGCAGAATAAAACACAGTTATTTTCCATTGCCTATATAGGCGCGCTGTGTTAGAATGTCAGTTGATCCGATTATGACATTTTTTCAATACAGTTATCTCCATTCCAATGCACATTATACTCGTGACTTTGAATGCATGATGCATAGTAAAAGTACGAGGGTCACTGACTATTGAGTCCTAAACACCCATTCTTTCCAAGAAAATCTTCCTCCTGAGTCCTGATGAGCTAGGTCCAGTTTTTTCACATCTGTTCCAACAATCTCTTGATACGGATGGTATCCCCAAAGAAAGGCAGACTTCTAGCGAACACTCCTCCACTCTTTAAAACAGGTGATAGGGCTCATTCTCGCAATAATCGCCCAGTGTCCCTGACTTGTGTTTCATGTAAATTACTTGAACATAAAGTCTGCTCAAACATCATGGCCAACTAGGATGAACATAAACTTTTGTCATACAGACAACATGAATTTAGACAAAGGCATAGTCATGAAATTCAACTCAGCACGGTTATAAATGTTTGGATAAAAATCTTGGACAAAAGGGGACAGATGGACACATTATTCTAGACTTCGAGGAGGCTTTCGACACTCCCATGCACTACTGAAATCCAAATTATTTGGCTACGGAATTGGGGGTACGGGGGGGGGGGGAGACTCTCGAATGGACAGATTCCTTCATTTACTACAGCAAACAGCGAGTTGTCGTTAATGTTGAATCTTGGGAGTGGGCTCTTGTTCTGTTTGGAGTCCAACAATGGACTGTTCTTGGTCCACTGTAATATTAGGCAGATGACTAGGAAGTGAACAAATACAATTAAAGCCTGTTACACATTAGAGTAAACTATCCCCGAAAACGTAGATTCCATTAATTACCTTGGTGTGACAGTCCCACACAATTTGAGATGATATACACACATTGTGAATTTAAATATGAATATTTATTCCACTGTCGTTCTTCGTGTGTGTGTGTGTGTGTGCGTGCGTGCGTGCGTGCGTGTGTTGTTTGCCATCTTGATTTCCCATATAATTACATAGCTCAAAATATATACTCAGTCAAAAAAGTTCCTAGACATAGAATTGCTTCTGTTACTATAGGTACTTTTATTACTACACATGAACAACACACAAAATTTGTTTTGTTTTGGTCAAAGGATTCATTTTTTTATGCAATTGCCCAAATTGTTTTTGTTTATGTAAACACCCAAGAGGTCACTGTGACAATTTCGGAGAATAAATCATTACAAAAGGCAAGACTTCACACCATAAAAATTTTCACTTAGCACAAGATTCCTAAACTTTCATACATGTAACCTTTTATTAGATACCATGTGTGGCTATTTGCAATCGATTTGGGACGTTAGTTCCATTTATTAAGAGAAACAGACGATCACGTATAGGCCTCCGGCACGGCGCCCGCCGATCGGGGCTTAAAGAAATAGACGGACTACATGATGCTTATACGCAGAGCTGAAACCGACCCGCACACGACAACTGGTAAACCGCTTAGAGGATCTAAACCTGCCCAGGCAAAGCGGTGCGAGTCGGACCGTCCATGCTTATAAACCCTATTGGTTTCATTAGGCGGCAGGGTTTTAGATGTCATTTCATCTCAATGTCGGGTAAAAGTCCCACAAAATTGGAAGCAACGTCTCCAAAATGACCTTTACAGTGTTGACGGGGACGTTAAACCTCAAATCAAACAAACAAAATATGCCTCCGATTCTTTGAAGGTGTGTGCAAAATGCCCTTTCAATTGAAACTCCGAGGAAAATCTCATTTGGTAGTGCTACGTGCTACATGAATTTTCTACAATATTTTCCATCTGATGCCAACAAAGCACTTTTTAAAGAAATTGTAAACATCGAATGACAGGTATAGAAATAACGGCAGTTTAAAAATTGTTATATTTTTAATTGAAAGGGAGATAATTTGAGAATTTCACAAAATTTGTGGGACTTTTACCCGACATTGATATAAAATGACATCTCAGTCCCTGGCGCCCAATGAAACCAATATGGTTTATAAGCATGGAGGCTCCGACTCGCACCGCTTTGCCTTGACAGGCTTCTAAGATTCTCTAAGCGGTTTACCAGTACTCGTTGGGGTCGGTTTCAGCTCTGCGTGGAAGCATCATGCAGCCCATCTATTTTGCATCTTGTAGCTAGACGTCCGATTAGCATGTTTACAGCCATCTTTAGCTGAATGGCTGCCGGATAGCTACTGGAATTTACCCGGAAGTTGGTATAGTTACTTTTTGACCAGGAAAACACCTAATGTTTCTTGATAGGTTTTTGATAGAATCGCCCTTCGAAGCGGTTCTAACGAGTATCAATTTTTAATGGAAAAGTATGCAAAATATTACCAGATTAGCCTTGTTACACCCTATCATCTGTAGCTATGTCACTATGGTATTAATTACCTAAATATTTTAATAGCTTAAGATAGTGTACGACGGCAGAACCCTATGTCTTGACGGCAAGCAATGGAAGGCCGAAGGATTACCAGTTGGAGCCATAAATTGCCATGGACAAGCGCATCTCCAGGTACATGATTAAAATGATTAGAATATTTCCTCGCATTTCGAAACCCAAACCCGAGGATCAAAGGATTTTCTCGGAAACGAGGTTCTACCGAGTTTCCGATTTTATCCGTTGACCCAGTTGTTTGGAAGTTTTTAAGATTCATCCGAAAATGACGTTTGATTATTTTTGCAGACATAATTACGTGTATTTTAATGATTTGTTATCCGTTGTGTTTCTGTGATGGAACATGCCTCGATGTCATTCTCCGAACGCTGACTTCTATACAATTTAAACGAGATACTTTCTGAGTATATAACAACTGAACTTTCAGCGACCATGAAACTACAGAAGACAGTTCTGTCATCCTTCGGGATAGAATGTAATTTATTTGACAAATAGGCTTGTCCAACATATAGCAATGGAAGAGTCCACTAGCATACAATGGGTCATGTGACGAAAAATACTGGTTTAAATACTAGAATTGAATCAGGAAATAATTGCACGCTGATTTTCTATTGACGTTGGAAAAGAACCCTTTTAGTTATAAAGTCACCATCGTCTAATCATATTTTAGAGAACCATTGTTTATTCGGTCGTGCGAGGTCGCTTGAAACAGTGTTTTTAGCTCACCGGAGCACGAAGTGCTCATGGTGAGCAATTGTGAATGGTCAATGTACGGCGTGCGTCGTGTGTCGTGCGTCGTCAACGATTTGCTCTAAATGCTAACTCCTCCTAAACCCTTTGGTCAGTTTCAATCAAGCTTCACATGAATGATGATTAGATGACCCTCTTCCAAAATAGCTGAAATCGTTCCGCTCCAATGAACAAGATGGCCGCCAGAGCTAAAAGTAGAAAAATCTTCAAACCTCAACTCCTCCTATACCTTTCGGCCAATTTGATTTAAACTTCACAAGAATATTGCCTAGCTCGCTCCTTACCAAAATAGATAAAATCGTTCCGCTTCGATAAACAAGATCGCTGCCAGAGCTAAAATAGAAACAATTTTAAACGACAACTCCTCCTGTACCCTAGGGCTAAATTACCTTCAAAAGAATGCTGCTTAGGCGACCCTCTACCGCAATAGCTAAAACGGTTCTGCTCCCATGAGCAAAATGGCCACCAGAGCTAAAATTAGAAAAACTTGGAAATTTGCTTCAAACGCGAACTCCCCCTTAACCGTTCGGCCAATTTGATTCAAATTTCACAGGTATGTTGCCTAGGTGACTCCCTACCACCATACCGAAAATCGTTCCGCTCTGACAAACAAGATAGCCACCAGAGCTAAAAATAGAAAACAATATTTAAACGACAACTCCTCCTGTAGCCTTGGGCCAAATCTATTTAAACTTCATAGGAATGTTGCTTAGGTAACCCTCTACCAAAACAGCTAAAACGGTTCTGCTCTGATGAGCAAAATGACCGCTAAAGCTACTAATAGAAAAACATCGTAAAATTGATTTAAAAGCAAACTCTCCCTTAACCCTTGGGCCAGTTTGATTCAAACTTCACAGAAATGTTGCGTAGGTGCCTTCCTACCAAAATAACTAAACACGTTCCGCTCTGACGAACAAGATTGCCGCCAGAGCTAAAAATAGTAAAAATCTTCAAACGACAACTCATCCTGTACACTTAGGCCAATTTCATTCTAACTTCATAGGAATGTTGCTTAGATGACTCTCTACCAAAATAGCTAAAACGATCCCACCTCGATGAACAAAATTACCGCCATAGCTAAAAATAGAAAAATATTGTAAATTTGCTTTAAACGCGAACTCCTCCTAAACTTTTGGGCCAATTTGATTCAAACTTCACACGAATGTTGCCTAGGTACCTCCCTACCAAAATAGCTAAAATCGTTCTGCTTTGACGAACAAACTGGCTGCCAGAGGTAAAATCCTCACACAACAACTCCTGTACCCTTGGGCCAATTTCATTCAATCTTCATAGGAATGTTGCATAGATCGTCCTCTACCAAAATAGCTAAAATGATCCCGCTCCGATGAACAAAATGGCCGACAGAGCTAAACATAGAAAAACGTCGTAAATTTGCTTCAAACGCGAACTTCTTATAAACCCTTGGACCAATTTGATTCATACTTCATAGGAATGTTGCCTAGGCTGACTCCCTATCGCAATAGGTAAAACCATTCCGCTTTGACGAACAAGATGGCCACCAGAGCTAAAAATAGAAAAAAAAATCTTCAAACGACAACTCCTCCTGTATCCTTGGGCCAATTTCATTCAAACCTCATTGGAACGTTGCACAGATTACCCTGTACCAAAATAGCTAAAACAATCCCGCTCTGATGAGCACAGTGGCCGCCATAGCTAAAAATAGAAAAACATCGTAAATTTGCGTCAAATGCGAACTCCTCCTAAACTATTGGGCCAATTCGATTCAAAATTCACAGGAATGTTATGAAGGTGACTCCCTACCAAAATAGCTAATTGTCTGATGGACAAGGTGGCTGCCAGAGTTAAAAATAGAAAACAAGTCTTCAAACGATGACTCCTGGCCAATTTCGTTCACACTCCACAGGAACGTTCCTTAGATGACCCTGTACCAAAATAAACTATCCCGCTCTGATGAACAAAATGGCCGACAGAGCTAAATCTAGTCAAAACGTTGTAAATTTGCTTCAAACGCGAACTTCTAAACCTTTCAGCCAATTTGATTCATGCTTTACAGGAATTTTGCCTGGGTGACTCCCTACCAAAATACCTAAAATCGTTCCGCTCTGACAAACACCAGAGCTAAAAATAGAAAAAATATTTAAACGACAACTCCTCTTGTACCCTTGGGCCAAATTCATTCAAACTTCATAGGAATGTTGCTTAGATGACCCTCTACCAAAATAGCTAAAATGATGCCGCTTCGATGAACAATATGGTTGCCAGACTTAAAATAGAAAAACATTGTAAATTTGCTTCAAACGCGAACGCCTCCTAAACCCTTGGGCCAATTTGATTCAAATCTTTCCACTGACCGTTCCAAGGCGGTTCTTCTGTGGCGATTTATTTATGTTGTTGTTTGTTGCTTACTGTGTGTATCACTTGTGTCTTTTTATTTTGGATGGCCATATGGCAATTTTGTGGGAAAGTAACTGTCCTTATTGCCTTCAGGACTTTGTTTAGGTTTCCATTATGGTCTGGTCGCTTAATGTTTGTGTTTCTTTCCCTTTGGTGTCTTTGATGGATGGAGTAAGATAATTGTATCGATTCCTGATCTTTGTTTTACTTCTACTTTTCAAAGGAATGTTGCCTAGGTGGCACCATACCAAATGGCAAAGATCGTTCCGCTCTGACGCACAAGATGGCTGCCAGAGCTAAAAATAGAATGTACTAGAGACAATAACATTCAGATGAGCGATTCAGTGCCCTCTGGTCCCTCTTGTTATTTAGGTATGACCAACATTTCGCCCCAACAGGTTACGATAGGGATTTTCTGTAAATGTGCTTGAAATTAGTACTGAGTAAATCTGCGTGGATGTTGAAACGAGGCTTATTAAAGATAGCACCCTTTACATGACATTACAGATCATTATCAAGAAAACTTATTAGTGTTTATTGCAAGCGTACATCGTACCTCACATATTATTGCCATTATATGGGCCCCGTCAAGCGATTTTGGTACTTATCGCCTATGCGAGCAGCGATGGTTCAGGCGAGCCTGCGCATCCGCGCAGTCTCGCCAGAACCTTCGCTGCTCGCTCATACAAGCAGTGAATCAAGAGGAACCTTCAGACAGAAAGCCAGATTCCTGGCCCCTCTGAATGGCTGGGCATGCGCAGTTAAAATTTGTCATGACGGAATGCTCGAAGACCCAAATTCGCTTGGCGGGGCTCTTATAGAGGAGAGTACTTCTATTACTTCCTTGCCTTCCTGTAAATTAAGCCATCCTAAATTGTGCTCCTAAAGAATATATTGTAAGCGTAGCACCCTGTTGAAGCTTGTCACACTCATTCGTCTGGAGAGCCGATGTATTGTCAGATATTTGGGTGTGCTGAGCTTTATAGAATTTGACCGGTGAACTGATTAGCCCATTGTAGTGGTCAGTGGTCACTGGCTGTGAAAAACTCAGAATCCGGATTGTTACTCATCATAAATTATATTTTTCAGCATGTTAGTAGAAACACAGCTATTTTTTTTACTCCTGATGAGTTTCATCCTAGAGCCCTGAATGAACTAGCGAATGAGCTATGTCCAGTTTTTGCACATCTGTTCCAACAGTCTCTTGATACGGGTGAAATCCCTAAAGAATGGCTTCTAGTGAACATTTGTCCAATCTTTAAAAAGCATGTAGGGCTTTTGCTCGTAATTATCACCCTGTGCCCCTGACTTGTGTTCCCTGTTAATTGCTTGAACATACTGTCTACTCAAACTTCATGGCCCATTCGGATGAACATAAACTTTACCAGGACAGAATGAACTAGCTAAAGAGCTAGGTCTAGTTGTTGATTGATTGGTTGGTTGTTTTTTGTGTTGCACTGGTGCGTTAGGAGGCCTTCAGGAGGACTGAACAATTTTTTTGTCTTACTAGTAAGAAAAGGTCACTCTGGAAAGGCCACAATCCAAAACCGCAGCCGAGTTACTTCCCTTGAAAGTATTTCCAAAAGTTGCGTTCCCGGAAACGATATTCTTTCTTGTTTGTTTCTTAAAAGGTTTGGCCCAATTCTTTCCACCGTCCCAAGGCGGTCGTTCGTCTGTGGGTGACTTGGCCAAGTCACCCACAGAAGAACGACCGCCTTGGGACGGTAAACAGTAAAACTACCGGGGGTGGGGTGGGGTGCAGGGGCTTCAGCTCCGGAATTTATGAAATTTCAACCCTCGCCCTCAGTTCCAGTACAGTATTAAACAAAATAGCAATAACAAATTGATCCGCAAATTGATTGCGACGGAAATTGATTGCCAAACGCACAGCCAGACGTGCAGTGCACCATGCTCGCCAAGAAGCTGAGAAAGAGATCTACAAGACCCTAAGTCCTCAGAAGTATACCGCCTTGTTGCTAACCAGATGAGAAGAGAGAATGCCGATGTATGTTGTAAGTGGCAAACCAGTAAAGAATGATGCAGGGGAGATGTCAATGAGTGAAGACTCAAAGCAGAGGGCCTAGTTAGAACACTACCAAAGGCTACTCAATGTTCAGTTTGACTGGGACCCAGACCGGTTGTCTGATGAACCACCAGTGGAAGGCCCGCCCATCCCAATCACTATTGATATCGTTAAGCAGGCTATCTCTCAGATGAAGACTGACAAAGCACCAGACCCTTCTGGCATAGTGGTGGAGATGATCAGAGCTACAGGTGATGCGGGTGCCTCATTGATGCGCGACCTTGCAGCTGCAATCATCCGTGATGGAAAGGTACCCTTTGACTGTAAACAGAGTTTCATTGTCTGTCTCTACAAGGGCAAGGGTGATGCATTGGAACGGGACAACTACCGTGGTCTCAAGCGGACAGAACAGGTCATGAAAGTCCTGGAGAGGATTGTGGATGGCCACATTAGGCAGTTGGTGTCCATAGAAGATCCCAGTTTGGGTTCGTCCCAGGAAGAGGCACAACAGATGCAATTTTTGTTGTACGGCAGCTGCAAGAGAAGTATCTGGCGGCCAACAGGAGACTTTACATGGCTTTTGTAGACCAGGAGAAGGCATTTGATCGAGTGCCTCGGAAAGTCATCTGGTGGGCACTAAGAAAACTTGGAGTGGAGGAGTGGATTGTGCGACTGGTCCAAGGGATGTATGCTAATGCTCGGAGCCGTGTCCGTGTTAGTGATGGTTACAGTGAAGAATTCGAAGTGAAGGTGGGTGTTCATCAAGTCTCTATTCTCAGCCCACTGCTTTTCATCATTGTGCTTGAAGCGTTGTCATGTGAGTTCCGCTCTGGAGTCCCCTGGGATGACCTGTATACTGATGGCCTTGTCATCATAGCTGAATCCCTTGAGGAATGTGTCAGGAGGCTCTTAACTTGGAAAGACACAATGGAGGCGAAAGGGCTGAGAGTGAATGCATCAAAGACAAAGATCATGATCTGTGGCTCAGGTCTGGACCTCCTGCAGCGTACAGGCCAGTACCCATGCGCTGTATGTTGCGCTGGAGTGGGCAGCAACAGTATCTTTTGTAATGGCTGCAAGTTCTGGGTGCACAAGAAATGCAGTGGGCTCAAGCGCTTGATAGAGGACCCTGATTAAAGGTGTACACGGTGCCAAGGAACTGCACGACCCTTAGATGGCAGACCACAAAGGGAAGTCCAAGTTGGATCCAACAAGCTGGAGGTTGTAGCTTCCTTTTGCTATCTAGGTGATATGCTCTCAGCAGCGGGTGGTTGCGACATTTCAACCACATCACGTGTGAAAACAGCCTGGAAGAAATTTAAGGAGTTGCTACCAGTTCTCTCTTCCCGCCACCTCTCGTTCAAGACATGTGGCCGTGTGTACAGCTCTTGTATGTGGAGCGCAATGCTCCATGCCAGTGAGACATGGCCATTGGCAAAGCTAAACCTCCAACGTCTTCAGCGGAATGACAGGGCAATGATCAGACAGATTTGCAATGTCAAGCCTCAGGACACTGTCACCATCAGGTCCAGTGAGTTACTTGAGCGTCTTGGCATTGACGACCTTGACCTCATCCTGAAAGAGAGAAGGCTCCGCTGGTATGGACATGTGGAACGCTCCAACGATGCAGTCAAGACTGCCTGTGGCATCCAGGTAGGTGGAAAACGAGGGCCTGAAAGGCACAAGATGACCTGGAAGCTGCTGACAGAAAGAGATTGCAGAGAATTGAAGCTCTCTGCTATCGATCCTCATGATAGACAGTTTGTTTTTGTTTGATTTGAGGTTTAACGTCCCCGTCAACACTGTAAAGGTCATTTTGGAGACGTTGCTTCCAATTTTGTGGGACTTTTACCCGACATTGAGATTAAATGACATCTCAAGCCCTATCGCCCAATGAAACCAATAGAGTTTATTAGCATGGACGGTCCGCCTCGCACCGCGGTTCCTGGACAGGCTTAGATCCTCTAAGCGGTTTACCAGTACTAGTGTGCGGGCCGGATTCAGCTCTGCCCGGAAGCATCATGCAGCCCATATATTTCTTCAAGCCCCCATGGGCGGGGGCTTTCATGATAGACAGGCCTGGAGATCTGGTGTAAGATCTGCCATGCGTGCAGCAAGCCAGCTACCTGGAAGGGGGCCACTTATGTGGACATTTCCCCTGTACCTACACGTAAATTAAGAATCCGTTGATGATGGTGATGATGATGATGGTGATGATGATGATGGTGATGATTATGATGATGATGATGATGATGATGATGATGATGATGATGATGATGATGATGATAATGATGATGGAAGAAAGGGCGAGGATTGCGGCCGCGTAATATCGATTTAAGCCACAGAGTGGAATTCTTTTTGCTGACCGTTCCAATGCAGTTCTTCTGTCGTGGTTTATTTTTGTTATGGTTTGTCTTTGAGAGTGTGTGTCGCTTATATTTTTTTTATTTTGAATAGCCAATTGGCCATTTTGCAGGAAAGTAACTGTCCTTTTGGCTTCCTGCTATTGATGTTTCCATTAGGGTCTAGTTACTTCATATTTGTGTTTCTTTCCCTTTGGTGTCTCTTTTTGGAGCTGTGGGTTAATTGTATCGATTCCTGATCATTGCCTTCACGTCTGTTTAGTCAGATAGACAACATGCATGGAGAAAAAGGCATAGTTGTGAAACTCAGTTGAGCACGGATATAAATGATGGGGTAAAATCTTTGACAAAGGGGACATGTAGACAGATTTATTCTGGACTTGGTACCCACCTTCACCCCGTCATGACCTACTGAAATCACAATTGTATGGTTACTGCATTAGGGGTAAGACTCTCAAAATGATGGATTTCTTTCTTTGCTACAGAAAACAGCGATGTATTAACAGTAACAATTCTGATTCTGATCCTGATTGACGAGGTATAGAAAACCATTTTTGCAAGAGTTACTTCCCTTGAAAGTATTTCTAAAAGTTGCTTCCCAAGAAACGATATTCTTTCTTGTTTGTTTCTGAAAAGGTTTGGCCTAATTCTTTCCACCTTAAGACATTGTTACTCAACTGATTTTATTTGTTTGTAAGCTTGTGAAACTAACAGAACGTGATGATATCCGAATTAATGATGGTTGTCTTGACTACAATACGTCATCATTGGCTGTTGTTCTGCGGCCGTGCGACGAGAAGAAATCCTCACAGAAGTGGGAGAAACAGGTATACTTAATTTTATCAGTTGTTCCCTACATTAATTGCACTGTAACACATTGACCTGATAAATATATGCTATCTCAGGACAAGTCAGCTTTACCAGGCCAACGTCACATTGCACTTCTATGAACCGGACTACTGGAAAAATTGGCAAAACTGTAAGAGTATACTCGTACAAGGGGATTAACTGATAAACAGAATACCAGGTTCGTTTCACTTGATATCAAGTTTAACAGTCGCGGCTTCGAGAATGCATGTAGAATCGCTCGGCAAGCCTCGCGATTCTACAAGCGTTCTCGAAGCCTTGCCTGATAAACTTGATATCAAAAGACATGAACCTGGTATTCTCTATTTATCAACAACTGATATCCTTATGCAACTTTTGTTGGATCCAAGGGACTATTCAACCGTGACCGTATCAGGTCCAGTCCAGTCTGGTACGGTTGACATTTTCCTTTAACCTTTACCACTCCCTCTTGGCTAATAGGCATTTCCAGCACACGAGATGACCGTGCTGTGTGGAACCAATGCTAGTTCCAACCCGAGGGATGACCGTGCTGTTCGGAGCCAAGGCTAGCCCATCTGTAACAGCACCCCATATCAGATTCTTATATTCTATAAACTGTATACATTTTTCAAACTAGCAACTATAGTTATTGGACTGATCAATGTGTATCAGTCATCAATCACAAAAGCAAACTGATGATCGACCACAAAATTTGTTTGCTTGTGTTGAGGTTTTACCACCTCGACAAAACTATCAAGGACAATTTGGAAGTTGCTGCCTCCCATTTTGTTTTTACCCAACATTGAAATGAAATGACATCTCAAGACCTACCACCCAAAGAAACTGCTAAGGTTTAAGGACTGGTCCTACTCGTGCTACTTTTCCTGCCTTCTAAGCGGTTTGCCAGTACTCAAATTTGGTCGGTTGCAGCCCTGTGCGTAAGTACTAATCTAGTTCTCCAAGCCCCGATGGGCAGGGGCGCTTCGACTACAAAAAAAACAAGCCGAGTTCTAACACTACTGGTTACATTTGGTCAGTCACGATGTTTGTTTATTATTGCACAACTCAGTACGTGCTACCTATGAGCTATCTTTTTTTTTTTTTTTTTTTTTTGGATTAAGCCAAATATGACAATGGAACCTTCCACCTTATAAGTTTGGAGTGGTCCATTTTCAATTATAGGAGTGTCGTGCTTGTTTTATTCAATGTAAGTTTTTTTTTTAATTTAGGTTTAACGTTCCCGACAACACTGTATAGGTCATTTTGGAGACGTTGCTTCCAATTTTGGGGACTTTTACCCAATACTGATATGAAAAGTAGAAGTAAAACAAAGATCAGGAATCGATACAATTAACTTACTCCACCCATCAAAGACACCAAAGGGAAAGAAATACAAACATTAAGCGACCAGACCATAATGGAAACCTAAACAAAGGAAGGCCATAAGGACAGTTACTTTCCCACAAAATGGCCATATGGCCATCCAAAATTAAAAGACACAAGTGATACACACAGTAAGTAACAAACAACAACATAAATAAATCGCCACAGAAGAACCGCCTTGGAACGGTCAGTGGAAAGATTTCCACTGGGGGGCTTAAATCGATTTTACGTGGCCACAATCCTCGCCCTTACTTCCGTGGCGATTTAGACAAATAATTTGTTCAGTCCGCATGAAGGCCTCCTAACTCATCAGTGCAACATCTCCGTGAACACAAAAAATCAAAGAACCACGGAGGTGAGACAACGGTGAGGACTCGACAGCAAGAAACCACTGAAATGCTGGAGCAAAAGAACACCAACAGTTAGACTCCGATGGGCCCGACCAGAGACAGAGCATCAGGCACCAACAAACATTACCTTGAATTAGATCTCTCTAATTCTCAATAAGCCTTTACGTTGGAGCCGTCATAGAATCTGAGGCCTGACCAACCGGCGTGCAATTAAAGAGGGAAGCAAAGTTGCCAACCGTGATTGGGTTAACTACCATGCATGCAGTCTGTCGTATAATATCCATGTTGTACCCAATCTTTTTATATCGAAGAATGATTTTACGAAATTGGGTGCTGAAGTCATTGCGGTTATATATTTTTCTGAATTTATATACTAAGTCACCATACAATTCGGGCTCCGATAGACCTTGTTGCAGAAGAGATTTAAGTCCAATATTGAATTTTGAAATTAAATCAGAATGGCGGAAAGCCAAAATGGAAAGTTACTTTCCCACAAAATGGCCAATTTGCTATCAAAAGCAAAATAATATAAGCATTATACACACTCAAACACAAGCCATGACAAAAATAAACCACGGCAGATGAACCAGTTGTACAAAAATGTATACTCTTTGAGCAAACCGTGTGGACTCAGATCAGACGCCGCGTTCTGCGGAGTCTGATCTGGATCTACTGTTTGCCAACCTCCCCAATAAGGGACGCCCTTATATATGGGAAATCGCATCTCAATCCCTGTCGCGCAATGAAACCAATAGGGTTTATATGCACGGACGGTCCGACTCGCACCACTCTTTCTTGGCATGCTTACATAAATGGAATTTTGTTTTATTTTAGTATTCTTTATGTTGGTTGGCGCCTGATGCTCCGTCTTTGGTCGGGTCCCTCGGAGTCTAACTGTTGGTTTTCTTTTGCTCCAGCAATTCTGTTGTTGTATGCTGTCGAGTCCTCGACCTTGTTTCATATCTGTAGTTTTTTTATTTGTATGTTCTCGGAGATGTTGCACTGATGAGTTAGGTAGCCTTCATGCGGACTAAACAAAATTAGTGTATACCGCGACAGAGGTAAGGGCGAGGATTATGGCCATGTAAAATCGATTTAAGCCCCCCAGTGGAATTCTTTCCACTGACCGTTCCAAGGCGGTTCTTCTGTGGCGGTTTATTTATGTTGTTGTTTGTTACTACTTACTGTGTGTATCACTTGTGTCTTTTTATTTTGGATGGCCATTTTGGCCATTTTGTGGGAAAGTAACTGTCCTTATGGCCATCCTTTGTTTAGGTTTCCATTATGGTCGGTCGCTTCATGTTTGTGTTTCTTTCCCTTTGGTGTCTTTTATGGGTGGAGTAAGTTAATTGTATTTATTCCAGATCTTTGTTTAACTTCTACTTAGAACCTTTAAGCAGTTTACTAGTACTCATGTACGGTCGGTGTCAGCTCTGTGTGGAAGCATCATGCAGCCCAATCATTTTCTTCGAGCCCTGACGGTCGGGGGCCGTTAATATAAAAAAATAGAAGTGAAGGCAATGATCAGGAATCGGTACAATTAACCCACAGCTCCCATCAGAGACATCGAGGGAAAGAAAAACAAACATGAAATATAACTAGGCCCCAATGGAAACACCACCAGCGGAAAGCCAAAATGGACAGTTACTTTCCCACAAAATGGCCAATTGGCTATCAAAAGCAAAATAATATAAGCATTATACACACTCAGACATAAGCCATGACGAAAATAAACCACGGCAGAAGAACCAATTGTACAAAAATGTATACTCTTTGAGCAAACAGTGTAGACTCAGATCAGACGCCGCATTCTGCGGAGTCTGATCTGGATCTACACTGTTTGCCAACCTCCCCAAAAAGGGACGCTATGCATATAAAGGTTAATGGCCCATTCAAGATTATAGAGTTAGTGCCCTTACCAATTAGGCCCGTTCTTATCTATAGAACTAGCATTTTTCAGCTGATTCGCTTTATAATATGAGCCCCGCCAAGCGAATTTGTGTCTTCGAGCATTCCGTCATGACAAATTTTAACTGCGCATGCCCAGCCATTCAGAGGGGCCAGGGATATGGCTTTCTGTCTGAAGGTTCCTCTTGATTCACTACTTGTATGAGCGAGCAGCGAAGGTTCTGGCGAGACTGCGCGGATGCGCAGGCTCGCCTGAACCTTCGCTGCTCGCATAGGCGATAAGTACCAAAATCGCTTGACGAGGCCCATATTCTAACATCTGCTCCACAAATAGACAGTGTTGCTCGTTAGAACCGCCTGGTCGAGTGGGGGAGGGGGGCTCTTACGAGTACCCACCGTCTATATGTTTGAGTACAAGTAAAAATTAATACTATATATCCCTCTCTAGATCCCACTTTTCTCTATATACTGTGGCATTCATAGGGGTCTCCATTTCATGGACTTGTTAACCCTTGTTCTGCTGAGCCCGGATATGCCTTTTCTTTGAAACAATGTAGATCCAGATCAGATGGCTTCTGAAGAAGCCATCTGATCAGGATCTACATTGTTTGTCATTCAGATTGTGAATTTGTTGTAATAATTTGCTACAGGTAATCTGATTGGTTGATAATCGGTAGTGGGTGTGGCATATATGAATATTCAGCAGGACAAGGGTTAACGTGATGAAGTGATCTATATCAAAAATATATCCAGCAGAAGCAGGCAAGTAGATTCCCCAAAGCTTATATACTCATGATTTAATGCGTATTATATTTTTCAGGGTGACCATCTCGTGCACAAAAAAACAGGGTTTTGCCTAACACTAAAACTCGACAGCATTAACAATGTCGTCCTACAGAAATGTTCAGACGAACCAATACATTCGTGGAAATTTATTACGCCCAAAAAACAATGATTTATCAATAAGTTTGGTTTCTGTTGGTTTTTGCTGCCGTTCTCCAAAATGTTGTGTTTTATACAAACTTGAGTGTTTTTTTTTTTTTTTTTTGGTTTGCCATCGCGGAAACGCGCCTTTATAATTTCGAACCCCTTGAACCTCACTTTTATATAGAAAAACTGGGGTTGACAGGGGTAAACCTTATTTTTCTTATTTCCGCTCTAAAATATAGATTGTGGGTACTCGTTAGAACCTCCTCGGTGAGGCGGTTCTAATGTCCCAAATGAAAAAAAAAACAAAAAAAACAGGATACTGATACGGTTTAATAAACCTTAAATGCTACATATGTATGATTTGCGTATCATTAAAGCGTATCTTTTCACATGCAAATGAGCTAACCATAGTATATCAAATACGCTGATATGATACGCCAACAATATGCAGTAGCAATACGCTTTCGATTCGTAAGAAACCATATACTAATAATACATTGATATGATATGCTAACTATACGCAGTAGCAATACGCTTTTGATACGCAAGAAACCATATACTAATAATACGCAGAATCAATGCATGCATAGCATACTGTTAACAATACGCAAACAATACATAAAAGGTGAAATAAAAGTCATGTCAGCAAATATTTTATCATGACGCCGTTATTTGTCAAGACGCCGTCACAACAGTTGGCATAAAAAAAACAATTAATATGGTGGAAAGATGAAATTGAAAAATATGCGATAGCTTGAAAGAACAATTCCGTCATAAAGGCTGTCAAAAGCCGAAACGTCGGAGATGGTAAAGAATTAATGCGAAAAATAGATGTAATAAAACTGTTTGTGCGTCAAAGATATAGCAAATATTTATACATGCATATGTGGCTGCATTGTGTACACTGTGTATTTTAAATCCCATTTGTTTGTATGATCACTTGAATAAAAAAATCATTGATTCTTGAACTTTTTAGTGAATGTCCATGCCTGTGTCCATGTCTGAAGGCTTACCATGTTTTTTGCCATTTCAATTACAATTATACAGGTTTGTTTATTAATTTCCGCATGCTATATATAAATTCCAGTTATGTGGTTGTTGTTATTGTTGACAATATAGTTTGCCAGTCAGAAGGACTTGCAATAATCAATAAGCGGAGATCTAATGCCTTCACCCAGCTGAAGTCAAACACTAATTGGGCCCCGTCAAGCGATTTTGGTACTTATCGCCTATGCGAGCAGCGAAGGTTCAGGCGAGCCTGCGCATCCGCGTCGTCTCGCCAGAACCTTCGATGCTCGCTCATACCAGCAGTGAATCAAGAGGAACCTTCAGACAGAAAGCCATATCCCTGGCCCCTCTGAATGGCTGGGCATGCGCAGTTTCAATTTGTCATGACGGAATGCTCGAAGACACAAATTCGCTTGGCGGCGCACATATATAAACTCCAGTTATGTGTTTGTTGTTGTTGTTGACAATATAGTTTGCATGTCAGAAGGGCTTGCAATAATCAATAAGCGGAGCTCTAATGCCTTCACCCAGCGGAAGTCAAACACTAATTGGGCCCCGTCAAGCGATTTTGGTACTTATCGCCTATGCGAGCAGCGAAGGTTCAGGCGAGCCTGCGCATCCGCGCAGTCTCGCCAGAACCTTCGCTGCTCGCTCATACAAGCAGTGAATCAAGAGGAATCTTCAGACAGAAAGCCATATCCCTGGCCCCTCTGAATGGCTGGGCATGCGCAGTTTCAATTTGTCATGACGGAATGCTCGAAGACCCAAATTCGCTTGGCGGGGCTCAATTTAACAAGAAATGAAACTTTTGTGTTAATAGAGGATCTTACATGAGTGCCCATGTATTATTGAATTTATTAAACGAGTCGAGGAAAAGGGATAAAATGCGAGGCTTGCCGAGCATTTTATTCCTTTTCCTCGACGAGTTTAATAAATTCAAAAATACATGAGCACGAATGCAATATTCTATTTATCATATGACATTTAAAAAGCATTTTTTCACGATTGTTTACAAAAATATCAATGTTCCGCAATTAGTAAACGCGACATCGTTAAGGACGTCGAACATGTAACGTTACGGGACGTTTCTAGCTAATTTGCATATTTAATCCACTAGTGGATTATTGAAAATATTACATGGCGTTATTACACTCTCACACGCGACGTCATATGATAAAATGGTATAATAATTAAATGTGCAACAGAGTTTAATTGATGTAAAGTACTGCAAGATAGTATAAAGCTTTTAATAGCAAAGTCTTCAGTAAATTTAATCATGACAAAATCAATACTTACTTTGCTTGGTATATATTAGAGAAAAACAATTCCTTTGATTTAATTTAAATATAAACAAAACAGGCATTCAAAACAAAAGACCACCATGTGGACTCTACACACAGATTCCCTCCAGTATATTTGAAATACAGGAAGCGAGTCAGCTTGATTTCTATTGGTGGAAAACAATTTCAAAAGCAATCATACGCAAACAATACGCAAGTCTCTGAGATCTGCAAACAAACCATGAATGAGAGTGTCTTAAATGATACGCAATTTTCCTCAGAATAAGTTAACAATACTTGAATGAAGTATACTGTTATAATCAAATTGAAATGATACGCAAACGATACGCTTTAACTGTTTGCGTATTGAAGGTGGTTTGTTAAAGGCATTTATTCTGTAACAGTAGGACACACCGTGTGTTCATAATTGTTTTATTGCCCCATGTGATATTCTGTCTGTAGCAGATCAAAAACGGCCCTTAATAGGGTGATTATTGTTACCTGTTGAAGACAGAGGGGATCTCTTCAGTTAGCACTGAGGGCTACATAATATTATGTAATCAAATGATGTTCCTCAATAATCAAGAATAAATGCCTTTAAGCGTATCACTTTCATACGCTGTAACAACTCACAAAACTGCAAATTGATAGTATATCATTTATGGCTGAATTTTCTTTTTGTTTGGGGTGTACCAACAATCTATATTTTGAGCAGAAATTAGAAAAATAACACAATTTTTCATCTTAAAGATTTTTTTTTTTTTTTGTTACTTTACAATGCATTTGAATAGTCGTGTGTTAACATAATGGTTCAAGATTTTATGTATAGAAGTTATTACATACATGGATTGTTCTTTATCATCCAAACTTTAAGGCGAGAAACTCCACCATGTGAGAGTAACAGGGTATGATGGAGTTCAGATGAGACAAAGGCCCCCTATCCTGCTGTTGAAGACAATACCTACTTTTGCATACAGTGTTTGTTTGTTTGTTTGTTTGTTTGTTTGTTTGTTTGTTTGTATTGGTGTTTAACGGCTCAGTCAACACTATTTAGGTCATTTTAGAGCCGGTTAGTTTACCTATCCACACTTTTCCTGGGGATGGCTTATACGTAAGCGGTTAACCAGTACAGTGCACATTCTTTCGCCAGAAACTGAAAACTGCCCTTCTTGAATCAGCGGAAGGGAGATAATGGCCGTAGAAAAGATTTCATGATCAATCTCCACGAAAGAATGTTGCAGACCCCGGCAGGTATCGAACCCGCGTCCTCCTGATCACCAGTCAGGCGCGCATCCGACTTAGCTTCCGAGGCCGGCTTTGCATGCAGTGTAGATCAGGATCAGATGACTTTTCCGACTTTTAAGGAATAAATTACACCAAGTAATCCGATTGGTTTAAAGGCAGAAATGGGTGTGGCTAAATTAATTATTCAGCGGGATAAGATTTAAATTCAGTTTGAAATTCCTTTCCGAGGTCTCAACTCCACCACTGATTGCATTTACCATCCATCTTGGGTGACAGAAAAGCTATATGCACAATGGTCCCTTCACACAGAGTAACAGAGCCTGTATTGTTCTTATAGTCTAAAGAAACATGATTAAACATCCATTTGTAATGAAAGTGAATTCATTCAGATGAAGGGGCCTAGTGGTAAATGTAAAGTTAAGAACAAAAATCATGTTGATTTCTGCATGACTCTTGACAGCAGTTGGATGACATATTGGAGTTTCTTGTTTGTAAGAGAGAGTACAACCTACATGTAGTGGGAAGAAGGGGAGCATCACACCTGAAGAGACAGAGGGGAGCACCACCTCTTAGGGGGAAGAGGCGCCGCAGTCCACCCCTTAGGAGAAGCTAGTGACCAGTGCTTACTAAGGCTCTGTTAACTGTTATTTTCTATGTAATTGACTAGTTGTTATTGATGAGCCTTGATCTTTGTGGGTTTCCGAGACACCTATCGCTTCATCTGCTTGTTTTATAATAATCCATGCATTATTTTCATACAAACATCAACAAGTCTCCATCACCATTGTGACCTATGATCGTGTGACTTATAACAGAAAAAAGAGAGGCTGGTTAAAGATTGGGCAGAATTTATTTAATAACTAAATATCACAGAAGAAAATTATAATAATATAATGCTTTTGTTTATTTTCAACAAGAACTGTATATAAACAGACAAGTTGTAAATGAACCACAACACACGAAAATGTGTCTTGAGACATGCGCAGTGTGGAGATATAAAGCAGACTGTGAACCCACTAAGTCAGCATGCAATTCCCACCGCGTTTTTCAAGCTTTGGAATAAGTTTTGTCCATCCATGGTCCAGAGAAGGCTCTGATCAAACAGCGCATGCGTGCAGTTTGATCAGGGTCATCTCTGAGCATACATGCCTGAAGACAAATTTCCTTTGTCTGGGCTCTAAACACCACATTTATGTCTGCGAATTCTTTGATACATTAAAGAAACCAAAATAATACTGTACAGACGACACTGAGTACTCTGAAACCATGGTACTATTAACGAGACGTTATTAACGAATGTGGCTCACATGTTATTCTCTGTTAAATTCCCCTCCCTACGTCATTTAAAGTATCGTCAGTATTGTTTGTTTGAGGTTTACCATCCCCAAAATTATTTAGGTCATTTTTGACACGCTGCTTTCAATTTTTCGGGACTTTTACCCGAGATCGAGATGAAGTGACACCTCAAGCCCTGCTGCCCAATGAAACCAAAAGGCTTATATGCACTGGACGGTCTGACTCACACCACTTTGCCTGGGCAGGCTTAGTCCTTCTAAGCGGTTTACAAGTACTCATGAGTGGTCTGTTTCAGCTCTGTGTGGAAGCAACGTACAGCCCAATCTATTTCTCAAAGCCCCGATGGGCGGGGGCAACAGTGAAAATTCTGTTTTGGCTTTTTTTACATTGGCACTATTTGGGTTACATCGAGCCGATCAGTTTACCTAACCGAGCAAGTACAGTGAAATACCCCTATTAAGACCGCCCAAAAAATGCGGCAATCGCACATCATTAAGAGCGGTTAAGATCACCCCTCATTGTTAAATATATTAACATTATTACCATCCTTCAATTAAAGGCATTTATTCTGAAACAGTAAAACACACCGTGTGTCCATAATTGTTTTATTGCCCCCTGTGATATACTGACTATAGCAGATCAAAGGCGGCCCTTAATAGGGTGATTAGTAGCTCTTGTTGAATCCCCTGACTGAGACACTTAAGGGGAAAATCAATAATGTACACCAGTCAACAGTAAGTAGTGTATTGATTTTCCCCAAGGCGGCCCCTTACCTGTTGAAGACAGAGAACTTCTCTCCAGTGAGCACTGAGGGCTACATAATATTATGTAATGAAATGATAGTCCTCAATAATCAAGAATAAATGCCTTTAAAGGCATTTATTTTAGACAGTAGGACACACCGTGTGTTTGTAAGTGTTTTATTACCCCCTGTGATACACTGTATATAGCAGATCAAAGGCGGCCTTTAATAGGGTAATTAGTAGCTCCTGTTGAATCCCCTGACTGAGGCACTAAAGGGGAAATCAATAAGGTATACTCTAGTTACAGTTAGTCAATTATTGATTTTCTCCAAGGAGGCCCCTTATCGGTTGAAGACAGAGGAGTTCTCTTCAGTCAGCACTGAGGGCTACATAATATTATGTACTGAAATGATAGTCCTCAATAATCAAGAATAAATGCCTTTAAGACTCCTTTTAACAATCCTAGAAGTAATCTTATTAGCGGGCATTTGCTATACAGCATCGAAAACACAAGTTCAGGTAGTAACATGTGAGTAGCTTTTTCAATTTTTCGCCTATGGCATTTGCCGTATAGATGCGTTAAAATTAACCCCTATCCTGCTGTTCATAACAACCCCAATCTTTGCAAACAGTGTTGATCCAGATCAGATGGCTTCTGAAGAAGCCATCTGATCAGGATCTACACTGTTTGGCATACAATTTGTGAACTGAATAAATAAAATATATCAAGTAATCTGATTGGCTGATAACTAGTAATGGGTGTGGCTTAATTAGTATATTCAGCAGGATAAGGGTTAATTATGCCTTACTAGGACAGGCACGTGCCATAAACCGTGTTGTTGTTTTTTGGAATATTTTAAAATTCTTGAGATCTCTTACACGAAGCAGTTTTGAAATACGTTACTAACAATGCACACAAACACACACAATCTACAGTATATAAAAACGAACAGCGAATACTAGGATCAGAGTCCGCACCCGCGACTTATGACAAGTCTTCCCTAGCCTCCTTGCTGCACTTCCATTATTCTTTCGTCCCAACAAAAGGGTAATCTTTTTTAACATCGTATGCGATATTTTGCTTATTTTACTCGAAATATAGGTTGCAGGTGTTATCTTATGTCTGCTCCTAGACATAGGTTGTGGGTACTCTAACGAGTACCTACAACCTATGTCTAGGAGCAGGTATAAGAAAAATCATGTACACCCATGTAAAAACCGGTACGTTCTACACAAAGTGGTGTTTACAGGCGTGTCCATTACATGGATATGTGCACGTGATGTCGTGTACAACGAAGGTGGTATGCATGGTGCGTGGGTGTGCAGGCGGATCCTAGGCTGCATGAAAGAACGCAAAATATAAATTAGTTTCCAATGGAAAGCTGTATTTTAAGATCTTGTCAACAAAAAAAAAAAAAATTCAGAGTCGAAAAAATAACGCACAAGCAAAATAGGCAAAATATGTTAAATCTCAAAATTTTGCCAGGCTGTCCATTGTTTTCACCACAAAACTGTTCACTTATGTTCACGCTGCATGTTACAGGAAAACAAATGAAAACAATATATTTAACAGCAGCGGAAAGGACGTTGGTGAGGATGTAATGAAAATCTTGAAAAGTCATGTACATTATACAATCTAAAACAAGTTTCGAAATTAAAACCGAATACGTAACAAAAGGTTCTGTTAGAAAGGCCGTTCCATCCTTCTAAATAAACTGCAATGTCTCTTCACATGCCAAGGTACTCAGTTTTCTTGGCCTTCGCTATAAGATGATCCTATAATACAACTTTCCAACTTTATGAGATGAAACCAAAGTAAGGCACCTACGTGTAAGTTTCTTGTCAGCAAGACGCAACTCCATTACGATTGCACATCTGTTTGAAATAGTGCATGTTTTTCATAATTTCAAAACATTTTTTATGAAAATTTGTGACATTTTCCTATTTCATACGCCAAACATACGTTGTGGCTGCTCGTTAGAACCGCCGCAACGAGGCGGTTCAAACCAGTACCCAAAACATGTATCTTGGGACAGAAATAAGAAAATAAATAAATACCCCTGTAAACCCCAGTTTTCTCTGTAGAAAGTGGGGTTTAGAGGGGTGTTTCTTACTGGATTCCCTGTAGCTCAATCACCACTGTTTATTACTAAACCCTTTTCGATCCTATAGACCGATGCAGCCACCTGCGCCAACAGTGTGCATCCCCATGAGACGACTCCTTATGAGCCGTCTAACCAGGATCTACACATTTTGCCAGTTTGTAAATGATTTTTACCAGGTCACTTAATGGTACGAGGGTCGTTCAATATTTAACTTGCCTAACCAAGTTACTAATCCGTGGCAAGTACCCACTCTTCACATATTATACATCAACGCCTTATACATTGTTACAGTCGGTCTAGTATTTGTAGTCCGTGCGAGGTAAATAATATGGAGGGGTCAGTGTTACCGAAGTTTCTTCACAAATTGAGTACAGAGCAGTGATTAGATACCGGTTTTTCAAAAAGAAGGAAAAACAGGAAATTTATGAGGAATTGTGTGAAAATTAAGGAAAGACTGCCCCTTCACATTCCACTGTTAAAAAGTGGGTGGCTGATTTTAAACGTGGCCGGGTAACGTTGGAAGACGAGCACCGTAGCGGAAGACCTGTGAACGCTATTGATGACGTCACTAGGGTAAATCTAGAGGAACTAGTAAAGCAGGACATGCGAATGAAAGTTTCAGAAATGGCTGGAAGATTGGAGATTTCTGAGGGTAGCATTTTTACCATTACCATTCTACATGAACAGCTGGGTGTGAGGACGCTTTCAGCTTGTCGGGTACCAAAACGCCTTAGTAAAGAACAACGAACTGTCCGAGTGTCCATGTCTGGATCATTTTTGGAAAGATTTGATTCTGATCCGGAAGACTTTCTTGAATAATTGTTACCGGGAACGAAACTTGGATCCATCACTATGATCCTGAGACTAAACCACAGTGTAAACAATGGACTGGTAACGGTTCACCGACTTCAGTTGACAAGCACATGGCAACTGTGTTTTGCGATAGCAAGAGGGGTCTATTGGTGGACTATTTACCGCATGACCAAACTATAAATGGGAACTATTATGCTGATATTTTGGACAAATTACGTGTAGCTATAGAAAGGCGTGAAAAAAGTACAAAAGGACAATGCTAGAGTCCAAACTTGCAAAGTTTCTGTGGACGCAATGAAGAGGAACGGTTTCAAACCCTTACCCCATCCACATTCTTCTCCTGATCTGGGACCAAGTGATTACTTTTTTGTTTCCGAACTTGAAGAAAGAATTGCGTGGACGTCACTTCCGGTCAGATGAAGAGCTTATGGCGGCGGTAGGAGGTTGGATTGACTCTAAACAGCCTGAATGCTACAAAAATGGACTTTTAGCCTTGAAACATTGATGAAGGTAGTGATTATTGCTGCGTTGTGACTATGTGGAAAAAGAAGAATTCAAACGTGTAAGGTAAGGCCAGCTCTAAGTAGGTAAGAGCAGATACTTATTGAACGACCCTCGTTGCAAGAGCCTTAAATTTTATATGAGCCCCGCCTAGCGAATTTGTGTCTTCGAGCATTCCGTCATGACAAAGTTTAACTGCGCATGCCCAGCCATTCAGAGGGGCCAGGGATATGGCATTCTGTCTGAAGGTTCCTCTTGATTCACTGCTTGTATGAGCGAGCAGCGAAGGCTCTGGCGAGACTGCGCGGATGCGCAGGCTCGCCTGAACCTTCGCTGCTCGCATAGGCGATAAGTACCAAAATCGCTTGACGGGGCCCATATATTAATAGAAGCACGTGTGCTGATCAGAATGCACGAATGGAAAGGCTGATCTGCACCTTTGTTTTTCGCAAACAATAAAAACAGGTCTCATGACGCGACTCAAACGTCCGAAGATATTTTTGCTCGGTGGGTATAACATTCAAACAGTGATAAGCATATCACAGATGCGTAGGTCCCCCACTATAAATATATATAACAAACAAGAAAGCCGATTGTCAAACAGTATGTACATAGCTATAAAATCAAGCGCAGTGTAAAACTATCACAGACATACAGACAGAAAAATATGTACAGAATAAAATTAATACTTTGGTAGAGAAGGTTTGTAAGTATATATATCTTTATATACATCTTCACAAATAAATATATTATTTATATTAGTTAAAAATAAAAAAAATGTGCATCATAAACAAACGCTCCGAATAAACGCATTCAAAATGTGAGACTATACACGCATAGAAATGAATTTAATCCACATAGTACAATAAAATTTTACAATTAATAGTTTGGGACGGGTCCTTTGTAATTGTAGGGGTGTCAGATTCATTTTATTTATTGTAAAATTTACAATCAAAAACTCCACTTTAAACAAGCATTGCTATCTGCCTTCCAAGGCACCAGGAAATATTTCTGGCGATAAATTTATATCTTTTCTTATTTTCCATGGAAACAGGTTTTGACATTTCATGCAAGTTGTCTCCGATGGAGAAAAATACAAATTTTAAGTCGAAAAATTGTGATATTTTTCTTATTTATGATCAAAATATAGATTGAGGGTACTCGTCAGAATACCCACAATCTATATTTTAGAGCAGAAATAAGACAAATAAGGTTTAACCCTGTAAAACACTATATAAAAGTGGGGTTCAATGGGGTCAAAATTATATAGACGTGTTTCCGTATGTTAACCCACATATTACAATAAAATCTTCCAGTTAATAGTTTGGGACCGGTCAATTTTTAATTGTAGCGGTGTCAGATTCGTTTTATTTGTTAGCAAATTTTACAAACTAAAACTCTATACTTTAAACTAGCATTGCGATCAGCGCTCCAAGACACCAGGCAATGTTTCTGTGCAATACTAGCAGGCGCCAAATTTACATCTTTTCTTATTTTTTCATGAAAACACGTTTTGACATTACATGCAAATTGTCTCCATGGAGACAATTTGCATGAAATGACAAAACGTGTTTTGATTGTCTCCAATGGAGACAGTTGGGGCAAAAATAAGAGAAATATTTTAAAGTGTCGTCAGCTGAAATAGAGTGCTAAGCGTTAAATCTTTGTTTATTATGGCTCAATAAATGATGTTTTCATATATGCTTTGCGAGATATTTCTTCTTATTTCTACCCATAAAATAGGTGTCCTTCAAGAAGAAGTAAAACACGATGTTAAGTGTTCTAGAAAGTAAAATATCGAAAATTTTTTGTATTTTTCCTGAAAAAATGTCAGCAGCTTTTGCATTTGCAAAATTTCTAACATTTTTTTTATCTATCTTTGTGCAGAAATATAAAAATAAAATTATCAGAATTGTTCATCCGAAAATTTTCATTTTTAGTGGTAAAAGTTTCAATTTATTTGACCAGGCGTGTTTTCGTAATGGTTTAAAGTCCTTATAACAGACATCTCATCTAGATTGGTATCCGGGTGGCGTACAGGACTGCAAGGGTTGTGGCGATGTAAATTCTATAGTAACAGTTCTTAGACTCGACATATGACAATAAGAAGTGTTATTTGTACAGAAATGCAATATGCACTTTAATAACAATAAACATAATTTCTGAGAAAAAAAAACACGAAAACATTTTGATTGATTCACATACATGTAGCAACTGGCAGCGAAAACTTAACGGCATGACTACTGACATTGAAATGGCGTTGAAAAAAAATAGATATCAGTGAAATGTCTGTCAGAAAGGCATTTGTCTTTCAACAGACCTGTAATTTTAAATCATACATGCTTTCTGCCGTTTACCGTGCCTTTACGAATGAACTGGAAGAGCTGCTGCTCCATCCCCGGAAGTCTCACTGAAAATGATTGCCTCACCAAAATGTATAATCAGTCCCATTACGGTCTATATATATTCCAATATTTATAAATGGTTTACAAATTGTTGACTGCATACGCATTCATCAATTTGTAGACCATTCTAAAATAATTCAGTATTTCGGAATGGTCAACAAACTGAGCATATATGCATTGAGCAGTTTGAAGACCATTCTAAATAATTCCAGTTGTTTGGAATGGTTTTCAAATTGATCAATGCATTATATGCATTCAGCAATTTGTTAACCATTCTAGAATAATTCAGCAGTTTGTATCAAAAATCTTAAACCAACAAATAGCACAGATACGAATTTATTGTAACGAGTTCGGCTCAAAATTCAGCTCAAACGTAGATATAAATTAAAGAACCAAACATGGAAAAATGACAAAAATACGATAACTTGTGTACTAGACTAGGTCGATTTTGATTAAAAGTTTTGATTTTTATTCCAGTATATAAAAACAAAAACAATAAAACTTAATTAAGTGTGTCAAATGGTATATGACTTACAGAAATGGTTGAAACCTCACACATAGATGACTACACTGATTGTTTTTAAATAACTATTTGTAACTCCACAAAAAAATAAATATAGATATATAGACACATTTATCATCTAACTAAATTTTTACCCGTGACAAGATGCGAGCCTTTGAATTCTTTTGCTCAGAATTAAAATAAAAAGCCATATGCAGCGTTTTATGAAATGGGTTATTCTATGCCTCGAATACGCCAGCTCAACAATACAAGATAACACACTCTGGGCTTATTTAGCAGACGACAATTTTTGTATTTTTCTTATATTTTTTCCAATAAAATACAAATTGTCTCCATGGGAGACAATTTGCATGAAATGCAAAATCCTGTTTTCTTGAAAAATTAAGAAAGACATATTTCAAAGTGTCGTCTGCTGAAAAATACCCAGCATGCAGAGCATCAGGATATGCACATAAATGTGCTGGTATGTGCGACCAGCAAATACTCTGATCAGTCTGCGTTCGCACAGTCTGGCCAGTCTTGTCAGTGCATCAGCAAAACATCACGAAAACACACCGTCATAATTTTGCTCCCCCCTTGAACACCACTTTTATATAGTAAAACTGGGGTTTGCAGGGGTAAAGCTTATTTTTCTTGTTTCTGCTCTAAAATATAGATTGTGGGTACTCGTTAGAAACCGCTTCGATGAGGCGGTTCTATCGTGTACCAACAATCTATATGTTGAGCAGAAATAAGAAAAAATATCACAATTTTTATCTTAATTTTTTTCTTAATTTACAATTTGTTTTCCTGATGCACAAAGAGACCAGAGATATTGCTGCAAACCGCTTGCAACAAAGGAACTGACCCGAATGCGGAGGATGATCGGGGTCTTTGTTATTCGCATATGGAAAGATTAAGACTGTTATAATGCTGCCAATAATGCTGCTGTATACTATAATGCTGCTCTCTACTATAATGCTGCTTTCCAAAACTAGCTGAAGTAAATACACAATGCCGAAATAACGGCGTTTTCAGGTTGTCATCACACACTGTTTGCAAAAAAAAGTACGGTTGCAGAATGCACGCTATCAGATCAGACCGTTCTTGTTAAAGTCTCTCTGGTAATGTGCTAACGCAACAAAGTATTGTTTATGTCGCGCAAGTAATGAAGAAATTGCAAAAAAAAAAAAATGAATTTTGTCTGTATTTAGACGCATACTGGTGATACGTCAAATGACATCCATACACCAGGACTGTTCAAAAGTGGGCTTTAAGCATATGACAGCGGCTAACGCCTTGATTTTCAAGCATATACCTGTCAGAAACGGAAATGTTGCATTTTCAATGCAAAAAAAAATAAATAAATAAATAAAAAAAAAATAAATAAAAATCTCTGGACTGGAATGATAAAGTAATAATAATCAGCAAACGGATTTTCAACGTTTAAGTTTGTTGCGCTCCCTAGGTCGATTTCGCATACGGTGTTATCATCCCAGCGGACAGATGGCGTTTAAGCAACGTCGTGGCGTTGATCGACGTTGCATCGACCTTGATACCCAGCGTCATGCATATTGATCGACCTCGGTGCGTAACAACGGTAAAAACCAGAAGCCCGCGGTTAACTCCTATTTCAAAGAAAGGTGAACTCTTAACAGCTCAAACGCCTTAAGTAACACAATATACAGTAAAATTCATACATTAAGACCACCTTTGGGACTGTTCAAAAGTGGGCTTACAGCCCACTTTTGAACAGTCCCAAAGGTGGTCCTTCAGTAGTGTACACTTGGTGTAGAAAATGATAAGAAAATATCAACTGAAACATCACAAATATTCTTTGAAAAGCAGAATTAGTCCTGATTTTAGCTTGTCTTAATACCAGAAGTTGACTGTACATTTTGTCAATATATATATTAATATACATACATTGTATATCCTTAAATCTAAATCACCCCTAAAAAGCTGTTATCTGTAATTATGGGGATATCTCCAGACACTCAAGGACGATTTCGAGTCTTCGGTGTTGGAGGCAATGAAGTTTGAGTGTGTGTTTATACACAGTGAAACTCCGTCATTAAGACCACCTAAAATTAAGACAAATTACGCTTTTGAAAGCATATTTAGAAGGTTTCAGGTATATTTTCTTTGTGTTTTCTATGTCCAGTGTGTTTTAGTGGAGGACCACCACAGTTGTCTTTACCACCTTTGGGACTGTTCAAAAGTGGTCTAATAGACCACTTTTGAACATTCCCAAAGATGGTCTTAGAGACCACTTATAAAGGCCCTTTTGGACAGTTTCAAAGGTGGTCTTAAAACCAAAGGTGGTCTTAAAACCACTTTTGAACAGTCTCAAAGGTGGGCGTAAAAAACACTTTTGAACAGTGCCAAAGACGGTCTTACAATAGGAATTTTTCTGTACATTGATGTGAGATTCTGGATCTTAGTGTTGTGTTTAATCCTGTACATCTATGATTAAGGGAGCTTCGTACTCGGTATGTCGAATTCCAAAGCTGTAGATAGGCATCCTGGTTTTGTTCGTCCATATCTGTAATAATAAAAAATCAACGTAAAAAAACGTCTTGAATGTAAGGGTTAGACACTTTTTAATGACGTTGGTTTGCGGCCGGCCTTTAAGCATACAACATCCTGGGATTAACATTGGTGTATTTTTAGTTACAATTTTTTATTATTTTTGGGGGCAAATCGGTTCCTGTTCAATTCATGTCGGTTCTAAGATTTACCTAGTCCATCACGTTGTCAAACCTATAACGAATACACATGAAAACCAACTTTATATAGAAAGTTTGCAATGATATGGAATAGTGTCCATATTTTCGCCTAAAAATACAGATGCTGGTGCCTTGTCAGATCTACATAGTAGCTTTCAACAATTGGACATGATGGCTTGGGTATGCGCAAGCTAATAGCTCGTTGGGTTCCTCTGCCCCCGCCCATAGGGGCTTGAAGAAATATATGGGCTGCTTGATGCTTCCACGCAGAGCTGAATCCGTCCTGCACACTAGTACTGGTAAACTGCTTAGAGGATCTAAGCCTGTCCGGGAACCGCGGTGCGAGGCAGACCGTCCATGCTAATAAACCCTATTGGTTTCTTTAGGCGACAGGGCTTGAGCTGTCATTTCATCTCAATGCTGGGTAAAAGTCCCACAAAATTGGAAGCAACGTCTCCAAAATGACCTTTACAGTGTTGACGGGGACGTTAAACCTCAAATCAAACAAATCGTTGGGTTCCAAAATCTCTTGGCGACGAACAAATGGCAACAAGAGCATGAGTATACACCGCATTGTTGAAGCAGTTTAGGTCAACGAAAATTGATTTTCTTTCACGTCTGGTGACTGTAGATGAGACTTGGGGTCCATAATTATGATCCAGAGAATAAAACTTAAAGTCGCAGGGCTGGGGTCTCCGAGGCCAAAGAAGTTCAAAACGCAACCATTTGCTGGCAAGGTGATGGCAACTATTTTGGCACGCACAAGGCGTTATTATGCTGGGCTTTCTAGCAAAGAAAAGTACAATAACAGATACAGTAGAACTTCGATGGCTCGAACACCGATGGCTCGTTTACCATGCCTGAGTCGAACTCATTCTTGAGCCCCTAGGGAAATCCTCTACATAAGAAAAAGCTGGTGATAATTAAGCAGATTTTAGTCTTTTATATTGCAAATGTACACACAGCATACATTTTCATTATAGAACACCGAAAAGATGTCCAACAGTATCTCGTTATGCCTCCTGACAGTACCCCTCAATGGCTCGAACTACCCCTGTCTCGAACAGAATTTCGCGGTCCCAAAGGTGTTCGAGCCATTGAAGTTCGACTGTACATATTATGCAAATTTGCTCGACCAACTGAGAACTGCGTTCTGTGAAAAACGCCGACGTGAACTCATTGTCCTGTTGGAGCAGAATCCCTTTGGAGAGTTCAGTGAACTCTCCAAAGGGATTCTGCTCCAACAGGACAATACATGCGTCCACACTTGCAAAATTGCAACGGATGCTGTTGAGCGGAATGGTATACGAGGTAATACCGCAACCCGCCTATTCTCCGGACTAAGCTCCTAGTGACTATTTCCTATTCCCAAACTTGAAAAAAGACATTTGTGGGTGTCTTTTCTGGCCCAACGAAGAAAAGCAGAAGTGATGGCAATAATCAGGAATCGATACAATTAACCCACAGCTCCCATCAGAGACACCCCAAAGGGAAAGAAACACAAACCTTAAATAACAAGACCCTAATGGAAACATCAATAGCGGAAAGCCAAAAGGACAGTTACTTTCCCACAAAATAGCCAATCGGGTATCCAAAATAAAAAATATAAGCGATACACACACTCAAAGACAAACCATAACAAAAATAAACCGCGACAGAAGAACCGCCTTAAAACGGTCAGTGCAACGAATTCCATTGGGGAGCTTAAATCGATTTTACGCGGCCGCAATCCTCGCCCTTTCTTATGTCGCGATTTAGACAAATAATTTCTTCAGTCGGCATGACGGCCTAACTCATCAGTACAACGTCTCCGAGAACACAAAAACCAAATACACCACAGAGATGAAACAGGCAAACATGAAAAATATGTCAAGGTCATTGGCAGTGGACAGGGGGCGTGATGTCGGATGTGAATGTTTGCATAAGACAAGATGTTGCAGAATTGACTACATATTGTTTAGTCAAGCGTGGAAAGTAGAATAAGGCCAGTAAAGGTTGTTAGCTGTGGCGAATGTGTGACGTTTTGTCAGCCTTGATGTTAAAGAACACAGTACAAGGTGTTCAGTGGGTTAGAGACAGTAACAATCGATGTCAGTGGGGAGGGGTGTGTTATAGTGGATGTTTGTATGAATTTAGGCAATGACCAGGAATCGATACAACTAACCCACAGCTCCCATCAGAGACACCAAAGGTAAGCATTACAATTCATAAGCCTAAAGGCATCGGCGTTGAAAACCAGAGCTAGACACATAGACCAAGGACTTTGTATTATATGGCGCCAAATGTCAACGATGGCAAGTGATCCTCATATAGCTGGTGCTTGCTAAAAAGTGACAACAAAATAATTTGAGCAATTTTGACTGGGAATATGCCCCTTCGATCATTTGAATATTTAAGCTCGTTCTATGATAGAAGACTTTGTTTGATTCGAGGTTTAACGTCCCCGTCAACACTGTAAAGATCATTTTGGAGACGTTGCTTCCAATTTTGTGGGACTTTTACCCGACATTTAGTTGAAAAGACCTCTCAAGCCCTGTCGCCCAATGAAACCAATAGGGTTTATAAGTATGGACGGTCCGACTCGTGCGCACCACTTTGCCTGGGCAGGCTTAGATCCTTTAAGCGGTTTACCAGTACTTGTGTGCGGGTCGGATTCAGCCCTGCGTGGAAGTATCATGCAGCCCATATATTTCTTCAAGCCCCGATGGGTGGGGGCTGAGTTGGATAGAAGACAATCTTGCGTAAATAGAGTTTTCTGTCTTGACCTCCGTCTTGGATTTAAGACAAAGACAGGAGGTTGTATATATAATAAATACATGGTTAGCGTCTTTAATAATAAAATATAATAGGTGAGCCTTAGATAATTTTATAGGGGCGAGCTTTAGCGAGCCCCTATAAAATTGTCGTGGCGAACGGATTATATTTCATTATTAAAGACACTAATCATGTATTTAGTTAAACCGCAATTCAAAACAATCAATGGTTTTGCAATGATTTAGCAAATTTGAGCAAAAAAGACAGCAGACATTGTGGCATGTTAAACGACAATTAGTGCCATGGCCCGCACACGTAGTATATCGTGACGTCAAATAGCGCAAAGTTTCTGACGTCACCGCGCCACAGAGACGCAGGAAACAACATGGACGCTCGAATAAATGTTTCTCAGCGCTTAACATTCTGTATGAAAATCTGCAAACAAATAGTTTATTTTAGCTTAAGAAACTATTTTCGAGGTTGAGACGCAACCGCAGTAGCAGTGCGCAATTATTCCAACGGGCCATTCAAACCAGGAGGGCCCGAGAAGGTAAGAATATAGCTGAGATTTCTGAAAATCTATTCAAATAAATATTGCAAAGATTATAACTTGCAGTTTCGTTGTTTTTTCGTGTATAGAAGGTTGTCTGTTATTATTTACGCTTGCAATTTAGGGAGCAGAAAAGTAGGTCCGGTCTATAATCGGTCATTAGACGTATTATAGGTCAGCAGAAGGTATTACTGTTCCTGAAGTTTTTAACCCTTGTACGGCTGCACATAGCTAGACGCTTAGACCAAGGACTTTGTATACGCTTAATATTGATATCCCAGCAGGCACACGTCACAAGGGCAACGTCAAATCAACGTCGGTGCAACGTCACCGACGTAGATGTGACGTTAAATAAAAGTTATGACGTTGCACGCGCGTTGTGACGTCACAATTACTTAACACATAACACATAGTAACACATACCTTTGCAAAAAGGGTAGATCCAGATCTGATCAGGATCTATGTTGTTTGTCATTCTGTTTGTCAAAAAAAAAGGTAAAGGTGATTTCTTTAAAACTCGGCACATGGAATGTGCGCACATTGATAGTGCTGGTTCAGACAGACCACAGCGTAGAACAGCTCTAGTTCTCTAGTTGGTAGAGAACTTAATCTATACAAAGTCGAGATTGCAGCTCTGAACGAGACTCGCCTTGCAGAGGAAGGACAAATAAAAGAAGTTGGTGCTGGCTACACTTTCTTCTGGAATGGCCGCAAAAAAGAAGAGCAGCGGAGCGTAGGAGTAAGCATTGCTATCAAATCACACCTTGTCAGCAAGCTCTCAGGACTTCCAAAAGGCATAAATGGCCGCCTGATGATGCAGAGAATACCCCTATCTGGTAAGCGGCATGCAACTATTGTAAGTGCCTATGCACCCACAATGACGGACCCAGATGAGGTCAAAGACAAGTTCTATGATGATTTGGACTGTAATTTCTGCTACATCCCGGGAAGACAAACTCATCATCCTGGGAGACTTCAATGCTACTGTGGGCACAGACCACCAAACCTGGGAAGGTGTGATTGGGAATGAAGGAGTAGGAAAGTGCAATAGCAATGGCCTCCTCCTTTTGAGGAAGTCTGCAGAGCATGAACTGCTGATCACCAACAGTCTTCCGTCTGCCAACTCGCAACAAGACATCTAGGATGCATCCTGGCTCCAAACACTGGCATCTCATTGATTATGTCATAGTTAGAAGGAAAGACAGACAGGATGTCAGAGTGACAAAGACCGTGTGTGGTGCTGACTGCTGGACAGATCACAGGCTTGTTGTTAGCATACTCAGCCTGCGTATCCAGCCTACACGGCGACCACATGGCAAGAAAGTGCGCAATAGATTGGATGTCTCTAAGCTGAATCAAGACAGCAAGCGGCAAGCCTTCACCCATGACATCTGTAGCAGACTAGATGCAATGGAATTCAGTTCAGATTATCCTGAAGATAACTGGAAAGTCTTCATAGACACTGTTCACTCTTCAACAATGGATTCCCTAGGTCCAGTATCTCGCAAACACCAAGACTGGTTTGACGAAGATGATGAAAAAATCCAGGGACTCCTTGAAGAGAAGCACCAAAAACACATGGCATGCCTCAGTGATACCGGCACAGTATCTAACAAAATAGAAGTGGAGGCAATGATCAGGAATCTATACAACCAACCCACAGCTCCCATCAGAGACACTAAAGGGAAAGAAAGACAAACATGAACAAAAGACCCTAACGGAAACATCAATAGCGGAAAGCCAAAAGGACAGTTACTTTCCCACAAAATGGCCAATAGGCTATCCAAAATAAAATAATATAAGCGACACAAACACCCAAAGACAAACCATAACAAAAATAAACCGCGACAGAAGAACCGCCTTGGAACGGTCAGGGGAACAAATTTAACCGGGAGGGGGAGTGGGGGGGGGGGGGGTTGGGGGGTCTTAAATCGATTTTACGTTGCCACAATCCTCGCCCTTACTTCCATTTAAACAAATATAAAATAATATAAGCGACACAAACACCCAAAGACAAACCATAACAAAAATAAACTGCGACATAAAAACCGCCTTGGAATGGTCAGCGGAAACGAATTCCACTGTGGGGCCCAATTCAGATATATGCAAAACAGTCCAAACAAGGTTCAGAGACATGCAAGATTCATGGCTAAGCAACAAGGCTGACGAAATCCAGTCCTTAATTTGCAGACAGAAATGATATGGAGAAGTTCTTTGATGCACTAAAACAGTTTATGGTCCCCAGAGTTCTGGAACCACTCCTCTCCTCAGTGCAGATGGAACAAGTCCCCAGAACTTCAGTTAAAAAAGCGAATTCTTCTGATACCGAGGCCCCGTTTTTTTATTTACATCTATCTATTGTAGATTGTTTTGTTTCTTGCAAAATTTATGATAAACGCGATGATTTTGACTTTGAGATTGTATTTTTTTTTTTGATGGTGATGTTCCTCGTGCACCATCCTATTGCGTTTATATTTCGCAACTAATTCGATTTGCCAGAGTGTGTAGTCATGTAACAGATTTCAAACACTTGTAATAAATTGATAACGGATAAACTTCTTAATCAGTATTATCGGTACCATAAACTACGCAAAGCCTTTTCAAAATTTTATAGACGTCATTCTGATTTAATTTCAAAATTTAATATTGGACTTAAATCTCTTCTGCAACAAGGACTATCAGAACCCGAACTTTATGGTGACTTAGTATATAAATTCAGAAAAATATATAACCGCAATGGCTTCAGCACCTTATTTCGTAAAATCGTTCTTCGATAATAAAAGATTGGGAACAACATAAATGTTATACGACAGACTGGATGCGAGGTAGATAACCTAATCACGGTTGATAACGTTGCTTCCCTCTTTATTTGCACGCCGGTGGGTCAGGCCTCAGATTCTATAACGGTTCCAGCGTAAAGGCTTATATTGGTTGGTACCTGATACTCTGTCTCTGGTTGGGTCCATCGGAGTCTAACTGTTGGTTTTCTTTTGCTCCAGCATTTCAGTGGTTTCTTGCTGTCGAATCCTCACCGTTGTTTCATCTCTGTGGCTGTTTGATTTTTGTGTTCACGGATTTGTTGCACTGATGAGTTAGGAGGCCTTCATGCGGACTGAACATTTGTCTTAATCACGACGGAAGTAAGGGCGAGGATTGTGGTCACGTAAAATCGATTTAAGCCCCCCATTGGAATTCGTTTCCGCTGACCGTTCCAAGGCGGTTCTTCTGTCGCGGTTTATTTTTGTTATGGTTTGTCTTAGGGTGTTTGTAAGGCTTGTTATTTTATTTTGGATAGCTTATTGGTCATTTTGTGGGAAAGTAACTGTCCTTTTGGCTTTCCACTGTTGGTATTTCCTTAAGGGTCTGTTGTTTCATGTTTGTGTTTCTTTCCCTTTGGTGTCTCTGATGGGAGCTGTGGGTTAATTGTATCGATTCCTGATCATTGCCTCCACTTCTATTCTGACAGACAAGGAGGCAATCTTGAAAAGAAGGGCTGAGCACTTTGATAGTGTTCTTAAACGGCCATAATCTATCAATGATGATGCTATCGGTAGACTACCACAGGTTGAATGCAATCTTCTGCTTGACAAGTTCCCAACCATTACTGAAACAGTGAAAGCAATGAAACATCTGGCATCTGGCAATGCTCCAGGACCATATGCAATACCTACTGGGATTTACAAAGCAGGAGGTACTCCAGTTGCAAAGAAGTGAGATATTTCACATTATGTGGAGAAAACAAACCATCCCTCAAGAATTCAAGTATGCGTCAATTATCCACCTATTCAAACGGAAAGGGAACCCTCAGATCTGTGACAATCACCGTGGCATCTCTTTATTGTCAACTGCTGGGAAACCTTGCAAGAGTCCTACGTAACAAACTAAATGAACATCTTGAACAGTAAGGGCTTCTACCAGAAAGCCAGTGTGGGTTTAGGAAGAACAGACAAACAATTGACATGATCTTCACAGCAAGGCAGCTGCAAGGGAAAGGCCTTTGATAACCTCACCAAAGCATTTGACACAGTCAGTCGCGAGGGCTGTTGGAAGATCATGGTGAAATATGGATGTCCAACCAAGTTCATCGCAATGGTGAGACAGTTCCACGATGGTATGCTTGCTCGGGTCCAAAATGATGGTGACTTTTCAGATCCATTCTCTGTGACAAACTGAGTCAAACAAGGCTGTGTGTTAGTCCCAACAGTTCAACATGATGTTCTCTGCCATGCTCACAGATGCTTTCCAGGATGGTGACAATAGCATACTTATTAGGTATCGCTTTCATGGGAAGCTTTTCAATCTCAGAAGGTTGCAAGCCAAATCCAAGGTGCAGACAGAGGTGCTAGATGACTTCCTCTTTGCTGATAATACGGCAAAAGGTGCTCCTGCTGAAGAGAAGCTGCAAAAAAAGGTATAGATCAAGTATCCGACTCTTGTGATAGCTATGATCTCACGACCAGTATAAAAAAGACTGAAGTAGTCTAACAGCCAGCACCTAGTCAGCCTTACAAAGAGACCACCATCAAAGAGAAAAGTCAAAGATTGCAAGTGGTAGAAAAGTTCGCCTGCCTCGGGAGCACACAGTCAAGAGCCGTGCACATTGTTGATGAAGTCAATGCCAGGATTGCCAAAGCTAGGGTAGCATTTGGCGACTATGTGGTAGTGTCAGGAATCGAAGTGGAATCAGACTTGACACAAAACTAAAAGTCTACAGAGCTGTGGTGCTGCGAACATTATTGTATGCATATGCAACATGGGCAGTTTACCAACGGTACGCCAAAAGACTGAATAACTTCCATACTAGCTGTCTTAGAAAACTCTTAAAGATTAAGTGGCAAGACAGGATTCCAGGATCGGACGTCCTTAACAGGGCAGGATTAGTGTACATACTTTTCTGAAAGCACAGTTAAGATGGACAGGCCATGTTACCAGAATGCCTGAGGAACGTTTGCCAAAGACAATTCTCTATGGAGAACTAGAAATGGGCAAACGCTCCCAAGGCAGTCAGAAGCAGCGCTACACGGACACACTCAAAGCTTCCTTCAGGGACTTCAGCATTCCAACAGAGTCGTGGGAATAAATTGCACAGGACAGAGCAAAGTGGCGAGGTCTCATTAAAGGGGTGCCAATGAATATGAGGCAAAAAGAATCAGTGGAGCTGAGCAGAAACGCGCACAGCATAAAGCCAGAGCTAAGGCATCACCACCTCTAGCCTCTGTTGTTCTATTTGCACCAGACAGTTTAGAGCTAGAATTTGTCTCGTCAGCCATCTTAGAACACACAAATAGTAACATAAATAGTACATAATCATTTTTGCAAAACTTACTGCTAACAAGACAAACCTAGTACCCCAATAATTGGAAATGGACCAGTCCAAACTTATTAAGTGGGAGATTCCATTGTCATATATGGGTTAAGAAAGCAGAGCCTGTAGACCATATATTACATCAATTTCTGGTGCTATCTCTTTGCCTGTAGTGGTTTCATGTTGAAAATGTGTTATATTTTTCTTATGTCTGCAGCAGCCCTACATTGTGGATAATTGTTAGAACCACCTCAATAGGCATTTCAAATGAGTACCCGCATTCTATGTTTTTGTTAAAAAAAAAAAAATATAAACACCCTATAAAAAGTCTCAGCTTGTCTATATATTAAGTGAGGTTTTCAGGTGTGTTCTTACTGACTTGTTAATATGATATTGGTTGTGAAAACTTTGCTGTGAGTCTAGGGTTTTCTTTTCCATATACCCGGTACGTGTAATTTGCTTTCATAACCAACAAGAATTCCGCCTAAGGTTATGTCGCGCCTGTGGGGGCGCAAAGTCATCAAGCCATGACATCTAGGCCAAGGTCAAACATAGAGGGTTGCATAAAAGTTGTGATTCTTAAATGCAAGCTTGTACTAAGTATCATTAATTAAGCTGTAATAATTCTGGAGAAATGAACTTAACCATTATGGTGAACGATAGAGTGGTTGCAGTATTTTACAAAGTCAGTGAACCATAAAATGTAGGCCAAGGTCAAATATGACTGAGCTATCGGGGTCGGTCAGTGAACCATAATATGCAGGTCAAGTCGAATATGGAACCTTGCATTTAACTTGCCACACCCAGATACAAGTTTGTACCAAGTATTATTGATGCTCTTATAGTTCTTGAGAAATTAACTTGATCATTTGGGTGAACGCTAGGGTGGTCGCAATATTTTACAAAGTTGGTGAACCATGAAATGTAGGTCAAGGTCAAATATGGATGCTTGCATTTAAATTGCCATCTCGAGATACAAGTTTGTACCAAGTATCATTGATGAAGCTCTTATAGTTCTTGAGAAATAAACATGACCATTAGGGTGAACACTTGGGTAGTCGCAACATATTACAAAGTCAGTGGACCATGAAATTTAGGTCAAGGTCAAATATTGAGCCTCGCATTTAAGTTGTCATCCCCAGATTCAAGTTTGTACCAAATATCATTAATGAAGCTTTTATAGTTCTTGAGAAACAAACTTGACCATTAGGGTGAATGCTAGGGTGGTCGCAATATTTTACAAAGTCAGTGAACCATAAAATGTAGGTCAAGGTCAAATGAGGATGCTTGCATTTAAGTTGCCATCCCCAGATACAAATTTGTACCAAGTATCATTAATGAAGCTCTAATAGTTCTTGAGAAACAAACTTGACCATAAAGGTGAACGCTAGGGTGGTCGCAAATGTTGACGCCTTGACAAACGGATGAAAGGACGGAAAACCGGGCGCCTATATCGCACCAATAGCAGGCGCGACAAAAACCAGTCTTCGGGTTTTGTCACCAGGTATGAAAACAAGAATTCCGTTGAAGGCTATGTCGTGTCTGTGGGGTTGCAAAATCACTGAACTGTGAAATATAGGTCAATGTCAAACCTGGATGCCTGCATTTAAGTTGTCATTCCTAGATGCAACTTTGTACCAAGTATCATATACGAAACTCTGATAATCCTTAAGAAATGGACTTGACCAATAGGGTGAAGGCAAGGGTTGACGCAATAGTTCACAAAGTCAGTTAACCATGAAATATAGGTAAAGGTCAAAATGAATGACTGTATTAAAATTGTCATTACCAGATGCAAGTCTTTATGAAGTATCGTTATTGAAGGTCTAATAGTTCTTGAGAAAAGGACTTGAACATTAGGGTGAATGCTAGGGTGACCCAGTAAACCATGAAATGTAGGCCAAGGTCAAATATGGATGCTTGCATTAAAATTGTCATCAGTAGATGCAAGTCCCCATGAAATATCATTAATATAGCCCTTATAGTTCTTGTTAGATGGAATTGAACATTGGGGTGAACACTAGGGTGCGCACAATAGCTTCCAAAGCCGGTGAACCATGAAATTTAGGACAAGGTCAAATATGGATGCTTGCATTAAAATTGCCATCCATAGATGCAAGTCTGTACCAAGTATCATTAATGAAGCTATTATAGCTGTTGAGAAATGGTCTTAGACATTGGGGTGAACTGTAGGGTGGTCGACATAGTTTTCCAATGTCAGTAAACCATGAAATGTAGGTCAAGGTCAAATATGGATACTTGTGTTAAAGTAGCTATCCATAGATGCAAGCGTGTACCAGGTATCATTAATGATGTCCTTATAGTTGTTGAGAACATCAAGGTGAACATTAGGGTGAACGATAGGCTGGTTGCAATAGTTTCCAAAGTCAGTTAACCATGAAATGTAGGTCAAGGTCAAGTATGAATGTTTGCGTTAAAGTTGCTATCCATAGATGCAAGTGTGTACCAAGTATCATTAATGATGCTCTTATAGTTGTAGAGAAAGGATGAACGCTAGGGTTGTCACAATAATTTCCAAAGTCAGTGAACCATGAAATGTAGGTCAAGGTCAAATATGGATGCTTGGTGGAAGTTGCTATCCCTAGATGCAAGTCTGTACCAAGTGTCATTAATGATGTTTCTACTGTTCTTGAGAAATGGAATTGAGCATGAAGGTGAACGCTAGGGTGGTCGCAAATGTTGATGGCTTGACGGCTGTACGGACAAACGGGTGAATGGACGAATGAACGGATGGAAATGACGACATCTATATTGCGCCATGCTTAATGCAGGCGCGACAAAAGAACAGCCTGCTCAGATATACACAAACTAGTGAAAGTGTTTAATTTTTTTATATGGAAATTAAAGGTGTTACACCAGTAGCCAAGCAGCAATTATTAACTCTTATCTTGCTGTTCACGACAACCCCTATCTTTGGAAACAGTGTAAATCCAGATCAGATGGCTTCTGAAGAAGCCATCTGATCAGGATCTACACTGTTTGACATTCAATTTATGAATTTGTAGGAATAAATTACACCAAGTAATCTGATTGGTTCAAAATCAGAAATAGGTGTGGCTAAACTGAATATTCAGCAAGAGAAGGGTTAAGGTGGTGATCAAACAGCACAGAAGTACAGGCTTACTTTCACCTTTGTTGCTCCCAAATAGCAAAAACAGATTTATCATGCTGGGATCATATACAGTAAAAATTCTTATTAACACCTTGGGCATTTATTTGAATTATGTCCAATTTGAGAGAAGGGGTTGGGTGCTTATTGGAGACTGAATTTTCATGGGAATTGTCAGAGACCCGACATTTTCTCTTCAAGAACTAGTATTACAACCTCCCTTCTTGTCCTGTAGAAGCAACAACATACTATAAGAGGTGTCATGGGTTATTATTAGTTGTTGAAACTATGGATATATCCACATTGATCACAATAATTTATGCTCATTGTTTTGAAATAAAACCCTATGATTTAACACATTCTGTTTTCTTTTCATGAAATTTATACATATGTAGCTGCAGGGGCTTCTTTTGTGGCAGTTTTGATAATAGACAGATGCAAACTGACTGTGTAAGGTAGGATACCATATTTCATTTCCTTTTCCCTATTTTTTATCTTTTTCTGGAAGCGGGCGTTTAATAGAGGTACCAGCTTATCGAGAAATGGACCAAACATTTTTTTTAGCTGACATTGGAGGATGAGCATTTATTAACCCTTCTCTTGCTGAATATTCATTTAAGCCACACCCATTTCTGTCTATCATCCAATCAAATTACTTGATGTTCTTTATTGCTACAAATTCATAAACTGAAGCCAAACAGTGTAGATCCTGATCAGATGGCTTCTTCAGAAGCCATCTGATCTGGATCTACACTGTTTGCAAAGATTGGGGTTGTCGTGAACAGCATATTGAGAGTTAGAACATGGGAGTGCATCAGAATTTTTAGGGTACTTCTTCATATAGCAACTGGGAGGAAGAAAGTGAGAGAAAGCTGATTGGTTTTCTTTTGTTTGGGAAGTGTTAGAAATCATATTGATGCCATCCCTATTTATGCAATTTATAATAGGCTATGATCTATATTGGACTTTCTGGGCACCATTTAGCACTAGTATATTGGTCATCAGAATTTCAACTATCTTAGACAGCTACATGTAGAAATTGCACACAATCAAGGTTGCTGTCCGGTTTGTTTGCTTACTGGGTTTCTAAGACCCTTGAAAGGATTAGGTGCAAACAAGCCCTGTCGGGAGATAACAGATTGGATCTTGTATTGCTGCTGTGTTCAGGCCTTTTTTTTTTCTTTTTTTTCTTTTTTATCTATTTTGACAGAAAATTCGGTTAGCATATAGGTAGTGCAGGCCCTGATCAGACCCAACATTCTGTTTGCCAAGGTACCCCTTTAGGGGTTTCCCGCATGCAATGAGTTAAGAATAGGACCCATTTCAAAAGGGATTTAAATACATGTATCACAGAAGCCCATCAAGAAAACACCTCTGATATTCCCATTCATCGTTTTCTGTTCAGTTCTTAATTAGCCCTTGACCTGCTGAATATTTATATATGCCACACCCACTACTGATTATCAACCAATCAGATTTCTTGATGCAAACTATTGTAACAAATTCATAAACTGAATGGCAAACAATGAAGATCCTGATCAGATGGCTTCGTCAGAAGCCATCTGATCTGGATCTACATTGTTTGGAAAATAAGGCATATCTGGGTTCAGCAGGACAAGGGTTTAAACTGTTTACTTTTACAATCGGACCACCTATACGCTTTTTTCAGACAAGTGAAATGTTGACAGGACAAGTGTTTTTTTTTAGAAATAGATCAGCTGTAGCAGTGATTTATTGAATAATTAATCACTGTTTGGAGGTCAGTTGTTAAGTAGATCAAATCACAAGCACAGCGCAAGTGATTTGACCACTTAAACTGACCGACAAACGGTGATTTATCACTCAATAAATCACGACACTAGAGCTGATCTATTTCGCTTCTTACACACTAAAAGTGTACAAAAATGCTACTGATTCCTTCAGATTCTCCCTATACCTCACCATTGTTTAAAGAATCCTATAACTGACTGTATGACATTCTTTTACCTGTTTTTATAAGATATGTGATATAAGAAAAAGCCATTACACCATCTAATTCAAGGTAACAATGAATAACGTCATGAAACCTGCAAAAAGTCGGCTCTTGGCAGCGCGTTCCTCCGCCCAGTTATTTATGCAGTTATGACATACCTTATATTCGAATGGCTAGATAGAAGCTCACTAGGCACGGGGAGCCACTAGCGCGATGTGCTGTCAACAGTGATCAAAATGAATTATACGGATATCAGATGTGGTGTCACAGCTAATGATTTTCCATGAAGTGATCGTGCAAATAAAATATAGATGCCCTTGTAATTTACAAGAGCAGTAACCACTTCTATATATGGTTGAAAATGGTGTGTCGAACCTGTCAGAATGTCTTAGTCTGTGAACGAAAATTTAGATTTTGCAATTTTCTCCAAATAATCACAGCCTTTCCTGGATGTCGGAGAGGCATACGACTTGTTGGAGAAATCGGCGGAGGACGCGATCTACAACTTTCCCATAGTGTTGTATGGGCTAAAATGAGTATTAAAAGGAAGAAACAAAAAAATCGATGATTCAGATTTTCTGAACAGTGTTTAGATTTTACTATTGGCTATATAGGCGTCCTCTGTTAGAATGTGCACTTGTCCATAGACAAGCATGAAATTTTCTTATTGCCAAAGGCCTGCTGTTCAGTAGTAGCTAAACTACATGTAATGATCCTAAATATTGGGACAGATGGGCCTCAGCAAACAGCGCAGACTCAGATCTGGGTCTACACTGTTTGCCATTCCATCTGCACTTTTTGGACTTCTTGCTGGATTGAGAAACAAATTTGTTCAAATTTTAGCAGAATCACAGGCTCACAGAAAGTCCTCAAGGTGTCCGAATTTTTAGAATTTTTATGGTAATCTAGGTTAAAAAAGCAAAGCAAAAACAAGCAAACTCAACTTTATATTAAGACAGAAGTTTATTTGTTAGATACACTACCATTTCAGTCATTTACTAATGGTGTACCCTTTTCTAGATCCTAAAAGCACAAATCACTATTTTTCAGCAAAAATAAGGCTTGACATTTCATGTGAATTGAATTCACATGAAATATCAAGCCTGAATTTCAGCAGACAATTCACATGAAAAATCAATCTTGTTTTTCTATAAAAATTATATTACAAAATCCTTATCCTGCTGAATAATTAATTTAGCCACAACCATTTCTGACTCTGAACCAATCAGATTACTTGATGTAATTCATTCCTGCAAATTTACAAACTGAATGTCAAACAGTGTAGATCCTGATCAGATGGCTTCTTCAGAAGCCATCTGATCTGGATCTGCACTGTTTTCGAAGATAGGAGTTTTCTTGTTAAGCAGGATAAGGGTAAATAAAATTAAGAAGTTGTCATCTGCAGATTTTTGATAGGTGCTTTAAGAATAAAAAATTATGCCTACACAAAAAGATGTTATCAAAGCTCGGTGCAACCCTTTCTGCATCACGAAAACATGCCTATATAATTCCGACCCCCTTTAACCCCACTTTTATTTAGTAAAACTTGGGTTTACAGGGGTAAACATTATTTTTCTTATTTCTGCTCTAAAATACAGATTGTTGGTACTGGTTAGAACCGCCTCATTGTGGCAGTTCTAACATGTACCCAAAATCTATATTTTGAGCAAAAATAAGAAAAATATCACATTTTTTTTCATCTTAAAATTTGCATTTTTTCGGCAGTAAAATTTACAATGTATTTGTAGAGGCGTGTTTTCGTAATGGATAAAAAAAACAATACTTATTCACCATGTATATAAATCTCTAAAAAAAATGATATCACAGAATATGATCAAACATAAAAAGGCAAATACACATATGAAAAAAAATATTGCTATGAATAATGTGATTCTAGAAACGGTTAACAGTCACTAGATCAAAAGATAACGGACGGAACTTGAAGATACAAACACGCATCATTTTCATTCTGAGATGTGTCCACGTCTGACTGGTACTCGCTTCTGTTATATAATGCTGTGATCTGGTGGACACATTGAATTGTCTCATAAAATACTGACACGAAAACTTAACAAATATATTATGTATACCCTAAATAAAATATATACAGATATATAAAAAAATATTTTTGATAAGAATACCCCGGTGATTGGTCATTCTCAAGCTCATTAATACTACTTTGCCTAGTTGCTGCATATAAACAAACCCCCGTCATGGATTGTTCGACATCTAGTAATACTGCTCCTTGTATTTAAACATAATTTTCAAGATAAAAACAGTGTAATAAATGAGAGATTTACCCTGTAATTCTAAAAACTAAGACGTTTTAAAGCTAATTCAATCCAATCTTTTTTATCAGTAATTTATATGTGGCCTTTTGACTCAAATGTACAAAAAATTAAGAACCCAAAAGCAAAAAATGCCACAATTTTGCTTAAACACTTCTTACAAAACCTAGTATAAGTCTCAAAGTCAAATAAAGTAAAATTCCTATCTTAAGACCATCTTTGGAACTGTTCAAAAGTGGTCTTAAAGACCACTTTTGAACAGTCCCAAAGGTGGTCCCTGACCAGAGGTCATTGTAGGCAGAAAATACAAGGAAAAATTAAGTGTACCCTTCAAAATAAGCTTTTTATAGCAGAATTAGTCCTAATTTTAGGTGGTCTTAATAGCGGAATTTCATTGTATGTAAAGGTGCACACATTGAATGTAATTTTCATCAAAATGTCGGCAAATTTTTCTCCGCAGATCACTCTTTACAGTCTATGATAAGTGGTGCCATGTACTGTGTATGACGTATTCCGAAACTATACATTGGTGCCTGTCGTTTATGTATGGACACCTGAAAAAACAAGTAAGCAAAAACTAAGCACACACCTACACAGATAGGTTAGTATGTTACAGTAGGGAAGCAATCTTGACAGTTCTCATTATAGAATATGATTGATTTCCAAATTTTGACAACACCTGTATAAATTGTCAATATCAGAAAAACACCTCCATGAGAGATACAGTTATCTAACACCCCCATGAGTGATACAATTATCTTTCATGGTCCTGTCAACCCATTGAATACAGTGGAGTCTTTCAATGTTAGAAGTTGGAAAAGTCCATTTGACATATGTTTTCATTTTATTTTTGACAGAAAATCCAGTTAGAAAACAGTGCAGACCCTGTGGCATCTGATCTGGGTCTGCCCTGTTTATCCATGTCCTTTTCTCAGGTTTCCAAATGGCATTTTTCAAATGGAAAGTTGTGATATATTTCTGATTTGTGGGTCAAACACAGATTGTGGGCAACTGTTAGAACCACCTCATTGAGTACACAACAACTTCTTTATATTCCAAAGCTGGAACCATGTTAATTTAACAACTGTGATATATTGATTTGTTTGATTTGAGTTTAACATCCCTGTCAACACTATTTAGATCCTTTTTGAGACATTGCTTCCAATTTTGTGACACTGAGATGAAATGACATCTCAATCCCTGCCGCCCATTGAAACCAATAGGGTTTATATGCATTGCATAGTCCAACTTGCAGCACTTTGCCTGGGCAGGCTTTGACCTAAGCAGTTTACCAGTACTCATGTGCGGTCGGTTTCAGCTCTGCGTGGAAGCATCATGCTGGCCAATCTATTTCTCCAAGCCCAAGTGGGCAGGGGCCAGAAACTGATATATTCAAACAAAAATTATAGAAAATATACAAAAATTCATTTTTCTATTTTATCCATATAGTTTTGGGTAAAATTAATTTATTCAGGTGGATGAGGGTTAAAAAATTGAAAACTGTCATGATGCCAAATGAAGTCAAGATTTCATCCCCACTATTGCATACTAGCTAAACTAACTGTGCTCTATGGTAATATAGCATCTACAAATCAAAACTCATTATGTCCAGAGAAAAGTGTCCATTCATATATTGAACAAGCTTTCAGAGGTAACATTAAATCTGAACTAAAACACCTGGGTCCAATTGTTCAAAACATTGTACACTTAACGATCTTGTGAACAAAATGTTAACTGTTCTAGCACGTCTAATATCTAATTCTCTGGACTTTTTTGCTCAAAAAATGTGAGTAGCTTCTGCCATGATATTAAATGAGCAAAGTTTCAACGAGCTGTTAACTATTGCTACCATTAGTTTTGAACAACTGGCCCTGAGCATTCTGAAACTGTTCTTATGTTACGGTTAGGTTTTGTAAAGATTTTCATGTTGTTTTTTTGGTATGATGGGTTTTTTGTCATCAGATGAACAAGTCCGTAAAATGAACACCTCTAAACCTCACTATATACAAAGAAAACTGGAGTGTACGGAGGTATACATTATTTTTTATTTCTGCTTCAAGACCTAGGTTGTAGGTACTCGTTACAACCATCTCAATGAGGCGTTCTAACGAATACCCACAACCTTTGTTTGCAGTGTAATAAACAAAACAAAATATCATGGATTTTCATCAGTTGCACTATGTAGCATGGGTGTGTTTGGAAATTCTTGTTTTATAGAAAAAAAAAACAACATTATGATAACACACATAATGTTTTGTTTTTTTTTCTATAAAACAAGAATTTCCAAAGACATTAATTGGAAAATATCAAAAAGTGTGATCTCTTTTACAAGATGTAATATACAGTTTAATACATACAGACACTTTTCTGTACTACATTCTGAGCACCTGAATAAACAAGCTTACTATATAAACATTTTTAAAAGCACCAAAATGTATTAGTAAAAGCATATTTTAAAGCCGCTAAACAATTATTTAATATTAATATGTTATGTCAGCCCCAAATATTCAAATAATTATATATTCAACATAGCAAAATACCCTATTAAACTAGCACCCATGATAAATCTAAAAACTTTATTTTCAAAACAATTAAACTTTTAAAAAATTTTCAGAACAATTATGCTGCCATCTCATAAAGTTCTCTTGTTGAGTATTTCGTGAAATGTACAATTTTACATATACCTTTTCCTCATTGGTAATATACAGTTTTCTTTCTTTTCTCAATGAAAACTACACAACTCTGAAATTCACTAACTGCTTTTAGATCTGATATTTTCCTACCTTTTCCCTCAGTGTAAGCAGCTAAATTTTACATTATCACAATGAGTCAAACTTGAATGGCCCTAACACCAAAACTTTTTCAAGGTTGAAGTAGTTCAAACCACTGAAATGACTACTCATGTAAGATCCTCTATTTTGTTTTGTTTAATTTGAGGTTTAAAGTCCCCGTCAACACTGTATAGGTCATTTTGGAGACGTTGCTTCCAATTTTGGGGGACTTTTATCAGACACTGAGATGAAATGACATCTCAAGCCCTGTCGCACAATGAAACCAATTGAGTTTATAAGCATGGACGGTCCGGCTTGCACTGCTTTGCCTGGGCAGGCTTAGATCCTGTAAGCGGTTTACCAGGACTTGTGTGCGGGCCGGTTTCAGCTCTGCCTGGAAGCATCATGCAGCCCAGCTATTTCTACAAGCCCCAATGGGCGGGGACAGATAAGATCCTCTATATATTGATATTCGGAGCTATGGGAGGAAGTTTCTACAGACTCAAGAGTGAATTAGAAGTAACGATGGTTGATGAGACATCAGTGTTTGAGCCACTGAAGTTTATTTATAACCATGACAACCGTTCATATAATATTGTTATTTTATCATAATAACTTTCTAAATTAGTGACAGTTTTTATCACATATAAACAAGAGAGAGAGAGAGAAACAGACAGACAGAGAGAGAGAGAGAGAGAGAGAGAGAGAGAGACAGACAGGCACAAAGACAGAGAGAGAGAGAGAGAGAGAGAGAGAGAGAGAGAGAGAGAGAGAGAGTGGGGGGGACATCAGAGCACAGAATGTTGCACAGAATGTGAGTGATTAAGTGTACATACACTAACAGTTTTGTGATTAAGTGTACATACACTAACAGTTTTGTGATTAAGTGTACATACACTAACAGTTTTGTGATTAAGTGTACATACACTAACAGTGTTTTTGCAGCGTAAGAAAATATGGTGAGGGTGAACAATAAAAGGAATATAAATTATTCAGATACAGGGAGAATAAGCAGGAGTATAAATTATCCAGATTCAGGGATAGAAATAAGCAGAGGTATGTTTTTGTCAGATTTAGGGAGAGAAATACTGTAAGAAGGGGTATAAATTAGTCTTTTGGAGACCTAAACTACACACATAAATATACTGTTATAACAATTAAACAGGACAGACAGGACAACATTGCTCCAGAAAAGAATTAACATGGATAATGAATTAAGTGATAATTTTCTTCATTTCTTAATGGACACTTATGTTGTTGGTACTTGTTAGAATCGCCTCTTTGAGGCGATTCTAACAAGTACCCACAACATATGGCCAAATGGAGAAATAAGTAAATTAATCCAAATTTTCTTCACATTACTCAATGCCTTGAACTATTGGACAATTTGTTTGATTTGAGGTTTAACGTCCCCGTCAACACTGTAAAGGTCATTTTGGAGACGTTGCTTCCAATTTTGTGGGACTTTTACCTGACATTGAGATGAAATGACATCTCAAGCCCTGTCGCCCAATGAAACCAATAGGGTTTATAAGCATGCACCGCTTTGCCTGGGCAGGCTTAGATCCTCTAAGCCGTTTACCAGTACTCGTGTGCGGCAGGGTTTCAGCTCTACGTGAAGCATTATGCATCCCATATATTTCTTCAAGCCCCGATGGGCGGGGGCCAGAACTATTGGACAAGGGTAGCAACTAGAACATGGGGGTTCTTTATAATCGTAAGTTTATCTTTTGTTCAAGGGCACTATTTCCCACATCTGGTCTCAAGCTGACTTATCAGTACAAAGTGGTAGACATGACTGCCACAAGGTCACATAAAAGAACCCTCCAAATACCCCATAAACAAGTGCACCTATATGCACCACCACTATTAACCCATTTCAGACTGGACACCCCTAAACGGGTACCTTGGCAAACATTGCAGGCCCAGATCGCGGGGTCTGATCAGGGCCTCCCCTTTTTGCTTAAAGTTCAGCCATTTTCCAAATCAATTTTGAAGAAAACACAACCTGAATCAGGGGAAGGGAGAGAAAGACCGTAGAAAAGAATTCATGATCAATCTCCACGGAAGAATGTTGCCGACTCCGGCAGGTATCAGTCCCATGTCCTCCTGATCACCAGTCAGACACGCATCAGAGACTGAGCTACCAAAGCCGGCACTTACATTTCTAAAAGCACATTTAGATGATGTGTCTAGTTTGAATTTTTACTCTATTAAGAATGTTTTAAAGTGTTTTATTTTATTTTTCTCAATCACTTTCTCTATTCTATCACACCTTCAATTGTGCAAAAATTCTTTATGAATTTACTTTTTTAAGAACCACCAAAAGACTAAAGTAACTGTTGTAACTCAACCATTTCCAGCAGGAACCAAATACCCTAACGGTACATATAGGCCATAGCAAACTGTGCAGACTCAGATCAGACTGCTCCAATTAGGGTCTACACTGTTTGCCATTCCATCTGCACCTTTTGGACTCCTTGCAGGATCGTAAAACAAGTTTGTCAAAGGCATCCAAATTTTTAGGATTTTTACGTTACTGTATAAATCCTATATATTCAGACACTTAAATCTCATAAAGAAGCCATATGATTAGACACCAACTGCAATTCTGTTTTGTATGTTTTGGCTTTAAACCCTCTTTTGCAACAAGAGAATTGTTCAGATTCAAGACTGGAAGGGTCCATTTATGAAACTCACAGTTTGAAATGGTTAACCCTTATTCTGCTTAATAAATTAATTTAGCCACACCCATTTCTGACTATCAACCAATCAAATTACTTAATACAATGTGTTTGTTCAATTCATAAACAGAATGGCAAACAGTGTAGATCCAGATCAGATGGCTTCTGAAGAATGACAAACAATGTAGATCCTGATCAGATGGCTTATTCAGAAGCCATCTGATCTGGATCTTCACTGTTTGCAAAAGTTGAGGTAGTCTTGTTCAGCAGGGTAATGGTTAAGTATTTCAAATTCTATCCTGTCATGGAAATAGCAGTGTTATGACAATATAGTAAAATTCCTATATTAAGACCACCTTTGGGACTGTTCAAAAGACCACCTTTGGGACTGTTCAAAAGTTGTTTTTAAGACCACTTTTGAACAGTCCCAAAGGTGGTCCCGGACTAGTAGACAGAGTATGCAGAAAACACGAAGAAAGAATAACTACATTCTTCTAATTAGCTTTTTATAGCAGAATTAGTCTTAATTTTAGGTGGTCTTACATCACGTGAACAAGTCCGTGAAATAAAGACCCCCCTAAACCCCACTTCATATAGAGAAAACTGGGGTTTAGGGGGGTAAACATTTTCCTTATTTCTGCTCCAAGACATAGGTTGTGGGTACTAGTTAGAACCGCCTCAATGAGGCGGTTCTAACGAGCACCCAAAACCTATGTTTGGTGTGTAAATAAGAAAAATATTACAAATTTTAGTCAGAAAAATTACCTTTTTGAGGTTTGAAAAATGCACTTTATCACACGGATGTGTTATCGTAATGTAATAGCAGAATTTCACTGTGTATTATAGAGGGAGGGTGCTGTGAAATAGGGTAGAAGGGTATTAGTGCAGGGTAAGGCATGCAGCACACGTGTAATTACCATGGAATGAAATGGTTTAATCCTGACATTCAACGATAAGAGGCGCAGTGTATTGAGAATGGCGTATACCAAAACTGAAATGGGGCTGTTCCTTCTTATTTATTCTAACCTGTAAATAATAACAACCAATATACATGAATTCTCAAACACAATAACTCACCTAGGTGTTAAAACTGATGATTTTGTACTGGTCTGGACCGTTTTATAGAATCATTCAAGTGTTATAAACACAAAATTGAAGACATTTCAATGGTGAGTAAAGGACTGAATTAATTTTTGACATGAACTGATTAACTAACAGATATTTCAAGTAAGGTGTCATTTTTTTTTTTTTTTTTTTTTTGATTTACCAGACTCTTGAGTGTGTGTGCATGCATGCTTGCATGCGTGTGTCAGGTCTGTGATTGGTATAAATGTTTTTTTGTTTTTTTTTGTTTTGTTTTTTTTATCAACATGACTGCAGCATAAACCAAAACCTTTTGATCCAGTGTCTACTTCTAGCCTTAATCCTTCTCTTGCTGAATATTCAGTTAAGCCACACCCATTTCTGACTTTGAACCAATCAGATTTCTTCATGTAATTTATTTGTACAAATTCATAAACTGAATGTCAAACAGTGTAGATCCTGATCAGATGGCTTCTTCAGAAGCCATCTGATCTGGATCTACACTGTTTCCAAAGATCTTCATGATCTTCATGATTTTAGAACTGCTTATCATCTATGCCTCATACAAGTGCCATTGTTTGTGTTTTGTATGAATTTTGTGCATGTGTCTGATATTTGTATATTTGTACATAGTTTTTTGTTGTTTTTTTCATAGAGGGCCGCAAGGAAGAATAGCTACTTAGCTAATTGCATTACCCTCTCAAAACAATGTATAAATAAAAAATAAAAAAATAAAATAGGGGTTGTCGTGAACAGCATGATAAGAGTCAACCTAACATAATAATTTTTACCCTATCAATAACACTGTAGTACACATGTGTATTTATATCCAGTTGATTTTATGCCTCACGAACAGTAATGTTTTCCAACTTTTTAATACATTTTTCTAAACTAGGCTTGTTTCAACTGGCAGATATATTCAAAAGGTTAGCATCACATCTAGAAATTCAAAAATAAATCTGTAACGATGAAAAACTTTGAAAAAAACTCCTTTTTCACTAATTCTAATCCTATGAATACACAGAAAAACGATGCCTGTTTCTGAGATAGCAAAACTTTTTTCATGCTCTCCTGGTACCTAAAAGCTCTGTTTAACCAATGAAATACAAGCAAACCAGAAAAAGAACATATGGGCCCCGTCAAGCGATTTTGGTACTTATCGCCTATGCGAGCAGCGAAAGTTCAGGCGAGCCTGCGCATCCGCGCAGTCTCGCCAGAACCTTCGCTGCTCGCTCACACAAGCAGTGAATCAAGAGAAACCTTCAGACAGAAAGCCATATCCCTGGCCCCTCTGAATGGCTGGGCATGTGCAGTTAAAATTTGTCATGACGGAATGCCCGAAGACACAAATTCTCTTGGTGGGGCTCATATTTCTCATGAAAGTGCTAAATGGATCACAAAATATAGCCAGACCCATTCCTGACTTGAGAAAGAACTTACAATTTCTGGTGAATGGGCTCCAGGTCCTGGTTTCTGGGTGGTGTCCCCTGGCATCACGTTTCTACTGGTCATGCTGTACTGGGGCGCCTTGTCTCTGTAGATCTGGGGCTCAGTTGTGTTGTAGGTCCCAGGCCCTGGTGTCTGCAAACAAAATCAATAGTTAGTTATAAAAAGTGTCCCAGAAAAATTTCTTGAGTTTTTCCTCTTGATAATTCAAAATCAGAGACACCATTAGTTACATGTTAATTTTCGTTACTTAGTTTCATTCTCATATAGCTTACAATACAGTAAAAGTCCTTTATTAAGACCACCTTTGGAACTGTTCAAAAGTGGTCTTAAAGACCACTTTTGAACAGTCCCAAAGATGGTCCCTGACACGGTGTGCAGAAAGCACAAAGAAAGAATAATTATTACTGCGCCCTTCTAAATAAGCTTTTTATAGCAGAATTAGTCTTAATTTTAGGTGGTCTTAATAGTGGAATTTTACTGTATATGTTTTTAATTGCAACTGAACCTCATGTATCGACATGTTTGCATGAAGCATCATGCGGCCAAACCTATTTCTTCAAGCCCCAATAGGGGGGGGGGGGGGGGGGGGCAAACAGGCCTTGCCCAACTATAAGCAAAAATCATCAGTCGGAAGCCCCAGTGATGCAGGAGATACACGACTCCTTTGCCTCACCCATCCACCCCCAAGTATTGTATCAGTTATGTAACAGAGCATTATGCTGCCATCTGTCACAATGAAATGAGTGTTTTTAAAGATAATATCATTTTTCTGATTGCAACAGCTAATGAAAAAGTATTCATACATGTATGTCAAAATTAATCTTACACTATTGGCTGTTTAATATGAAAATTCAGAAACTATTCAGCTGAAGACACAGTGCATTAGTTTCACGTGTGAAATGTTCTCATATTATTTACCCTAACGTATCATAAGCTCCTTGCCCTAAATATAGGACACCAGATTCGGGTTGTTCAAAACTAACAATGCTAGTTAACAATTGTTAAAACTTTGATCTGTCAATAGGGAAAATATGCGTATATTTTTTCTGACAAAATGTGAGTAGCTTTTGCATTTGCAAAAGCTACTCACATTTTTTCAGCAAAAAATATTGTATTTCATTAGACTTGCTAGAACAGTTAACAATTTGACCCATAGTGAGCTCGTTCAGCTATGATGCTTTGAACAAAATGGTGCTTTAAACAACTGGGCCCTGTAGGTAAAAAAAAATAAACATGGGCAAACAGTGAACCCCCTGATCAGACTGCTCCTGAAGATTATACACTGTTTGCTATACAGCCACTGTCATTTTAATACGACATAACGCAATGGTGCCGCTTGTCAAAATTCTAGGATAATTACAGAAGCTTGCAAAGAAATTATGAAACAGCAAAGTTTGGCAAAATATTAGTTTTATCAGCTAAAGAGCAAAACAATGACATCAAACAGAAATATTGAACTTCTACACGCCACCTGAGCTGCCGCAAATGACACGTCTTCATGTATGCGCGCAGTCGAGGAAGATCAGCCTGCACTTAAGCTTGCAGGGCTGCTGAGTCACAATGCAGCCATCCTTGATTAATCCAACGGCATAAACTTAAGCTACCCTATTTACCTAGGTATTCGGACAGAAAGGCATGAGTAGTGTAGACCCAGACGAGATGCCGCAGATGGCGGAATCTCAACAGGGTCAACACCGTTTGCCACTCATGAAGTTATTCTTAGACACAATATTGGGTAGAAAGTTGCACTAGTTCAAATATTGGGAGTTGAGGTGTCCTTATATTTTTGGTAAATACGGTACACCCATTTTAAATTGAACAGAACATTCCCTACTACAAATAGCAGCAGTCCATTCAAAATCTAGGGGTATCAGATTTAGCTAGCTGCAGGAATTAAATCAGAAAATGGGTGAGCTTTTTGCAAACAGTGATCAGATGTCACAATCTCTGGCATCTGATCTGGCATTTGTTTCTTTGGAATGAGGTTTAATGTCCCCATCAACACTTTTTAGGTCATTCTGGAGACAATGCTGAGATCAAAAGGACATCGCAAGCCCTGCATGCAGCCCATTGAAACCAACAGGATTTATGTGCATGGATGGTATGACTCGCACTACTTTTCCTGGGCAAGCTTAGCTTTTATCATATAGCTATAAATATTTTATATTCTATAAATATTTTAATAGCAAACGGCTATGTGTATAGTGCACAGCAAAGACTCTGATAAGACTGTGTAGATGCAGAGGCTAGTCTGAGTTAACTGTGAAAACTCATATCCAAAGACACCTTTTTCAGAGCTGGAAAATTCCACTTGTCGGCTTGCCATGACGAGTATATTTGTTTGATTTGAGGTTTAACGTCCCAATCAACACTGTATAGGTCATTTTGTAGAAGTTGCTTCCAATTCTGCAGGACTTTTACCCGACATTAAGATGAAATGACATCTCGACCCTGCCGCCCCATGGAACCAATATGGTTTATAAGCATGGACCCTCCGACTCACACAGCACTGCCTGGGCAGGCTTAGGTCCTGTAAGCAGTTTACCATTACTCATTTGATTGCCATGACGAGTACAAATTTTGAAGGACATGACTGTAAGAATTGTGTCTAGTCTACATGCTACTGGTCATAAAGGACAGTCGAAATTTTGAAGAATTTTCCAGCCTTGATTTTACCTCGTGCAGCTTGTAATACACTAATGAGTTTGAATATCTTGGGTACTGGGTATTTAAGCTAAATACTATATGTGTGTGTTCATGAATTTGTGATGGGATGGAGACAGTTAAGGATCTGTTATCTATCAGAACAGGTATGACTGGGACCAGCTTGGGACCTCTCAATAAGCTTCACATATGAAGAGGATAAACCCTTAAAGGTGCATTATTGAGCTATCTGGAAAAAATGCTTCCAAAAATAAAATACATATAGCCGGTATTTTTCTTTAAAACAATACAAATGAATGCATTTTATGCAAAAATGCGAACAATTATGATGACAGGTAAACGAGTTTGAGAGGGATTCCCTAACTAGGTTTCTAACACTAGTTAGATCTATTTTTAGTTTGTGACAAAAATAGAATCCCCATATATGACGTTATGCGTTGTTCATTTTTGGCCTTGTTTGCTTTGGCCATGCCTGAATCGGAAAAATATATGACCCTGAGTACAATGCCATAAGTAACGAAACTCAGAGACGATACTGTTGCCATGTATGTGTAAAGTGACAGATTTATTTTTAGAACAAAAATTCCGAACACATGTTCAGAGCAAAGGGTAAACACGAATGAAAACTACCATTTTCACAAAGTTCTGAAGCTGTATTTGGCTCCAAAAGTGTACACATGACAAAGGAGAATGCATTGAAGATAAAAAACAGAAAAAAATAAAATTTGAGACCCGGTAGCTCAATAATGCACCTTTAAGATGCTGAGAAAAACTACATCTGAAAATGTCTGCTTATGTCCTCTGCTGATTTTTTTTTTTTTGCAAACTTTTTGAAAATACTTTTGCATATTAATAAGGCAAACAGTGTGGGCCCAGATCAGACTTTTCCTAAGGGAGCAGTCTGATCTGGGTCCACACTGTTTGCAAAAATAACTTTTAAAGTAACTGGCAGATGACACAGCAGACAACCATTGTCGCGATTGGCATTTTATGGGTAAACGAAAATATACTCCTGGACCAAATGGTAATTGAGCTATCTAGGGGATAATTGTATTAAAAATGGTCATTTGGGGAGGTAAATCAGTCGTTTTACAGTCGGAATTTCGTTTTGCTGCAATGTGTTAGCAGAGGCGTCAAACGGAATTTACGACCGAAAAACCAACTATTTATCTCCCCAATTGACAATTTTTAATACAGTTATCCCCATTCTAATGCACTTTTTTGCAGTTTTATTAAAAAAAGACTTCGTGTAATATTTTGCACAAAGTGGCAAGCCCTGTGAGCTGCATAAAACCAAATGCCAGCCAATGAAAAGCGATGTAACATGATCAATGAGAATATATTGTCACAAATTCTTTACGTTATCCAATCAGACGTCAAGTTACAAATGCAAGTGCATTAGAATGAAGATTCACTGTAATTTATTCTCAAGCTGATCTATTGTTGAAAACAACACTGCGATCAAGATTTTTAACTTTTTTTCTTTTAAAACAGTTTTTACCTTGGCCAAATCCTCATGGAAAGCCCCAACATTTGACCTGCCTCTCAGTGAATAGCAAGGGGCCTGATTTTTACTGCTCTGCACAGTTTTTCCGATCATGAAAGGCAGGGTATAGCTGTTAGCAGCTGAAAACACAATCACAGCAATTACACTGATGATGATAACGATTATGACGATGACGCCTAGGAAGCAATATTTCACTACACTGTAAAACAAGCTAGAAGAAATCTATTAGTAAAGCTACAATCATCAAAATAAAGGAAACCATATCAAAGTGACCAAGTTGATGGATCTGTAACTTTAAATTCAATATTTACATATGAAATAGAAAACTGTAAAAACCTAGCTCAGACTGATTCTAATAAGCAGGCTGATCTTGGTCTATAATGTTTGATCTAATACCATAAAAATCCTAAAAATTTGGACACCTTGAGAATTTGCTGTTGTTTGTTTGTTTTTGTTTGATTTGAGGTTTAATCTCCCCGTCAACATTGTAAATGTCATTTTGGAGATGTCCCTTCCAATTTTGTGGGACTTTTACCTGACATTGAGATGAAATGACATCTCAAGCCCTGCCGCCCAATGAAACCAACAGGGTTTATCAGCATGGACAGCCCGACTCACACCGCTTTGCCTGGGCCGGCTTAGATCTTCTAAGCGGTTTACAAGTACATGTACTCATGTGCGGTCGGTTTCAGCTCTGCGTGGAAGCATCATGCAGCCAATCTATTTCTTCAAGCCCCGATCGGCTGGGGCCAAACTTGCTGTAGCTCTCCAAAATATTTTTACAAATCTGTTTCACAATTGAGCAAGGAGTCCAAAGTTGCAGATGGAATGGCAAACAGTGTAGACCCTGATCAGACTGCTCCTGAAGGAGCAGTCTGATCTAGGTCTACACATTTGCTTAGGCCTGTATGTCTCACTATTTAGGATCATTACTGTATAGTTCAATCTGATAAGGTTTCCTTTTTCACCTCAAAAGCTTAGCTGGTTGGCAATGTCAAAGGCAACCGTTTACCTTAGCTAAGTCTTGACAAAATGAACCGACATTTGACCGACCACGCAAAGAATAGCATGGAGCCTGCCGTTTGCTGCTTTGCACTGTCCTTCCAATCATAAATGGTAACGTATAGTTGTTCGGTGCTGTAAAATGAAATCAAAACACTCCAGGTTAAAACGACGAAAAGCCTTTCACCAGACGCTGCATAAGACTAAGCTAAAACAACAACTTGTTAAAACAAGAAACATTATAACACACAAAACATAACATATATATACATCACAAAAACACACCTATATATTTTTGACCCCCTTGAACCCAACTTTTATATAGTAAAACTGGGGTTTACAGGGATATACCTTTTCTTATTTCTGCTCTAAAATATAGATTGTGGGTACTTGATAGAACCACCTCGTTGAGGTGGTTCTAACAACCACCTCATTGAGGTGGTTCTTACAAGTATCCATAAATCTATATTTGAGGCAGAAATAAGTAAAATAACACAGTTTTTCATCTTAAAATTTATGTATTTGTATAGGCATGTTTTCGTAATGACATAATTAATCGTTCAAGTGCTAGTCATGACTGGCAGACAGCATTTTTGAATCATTTTTTTTTTTTTTTTTTTTTTTTGCAGATAAAATAAGGCTTGACATTACATGTGAATCATTTCACATGAGATGTCAGCTTTTGTATGATTGTCTTTGAAAATTTTGGCAGTGCTTGAAGGATTAATTGTATGCATTCATGTTAAAATAGTCAGGCATTTCAGCCAATCACAGTCATTGGCCTGAATTGGAACTGTTCTGATTTCATGGTGCAGTCTCCACAAAACGCTGCTTAACCCTTGTCCTGCTGAACCCAGATATGTCTTATTTTTCAAACAATGTAGATCCAGATCAGATGGCTGAAGAAGCCATCTGATCAGGATCATCACTGTTTGTCATTCAGTTTATGAATTTGTTGCAATAATTTGCATCAGGCAATCTGATTGGTTGATAATCGGTAGTGGGTGTGGCATATATAAATATTCAGCAGGTCTAGGGTTAACACACATCAACAGATATGGTGGACATTTCATGATAACTCAAACATAATTTTCTTCATTTTCTCCATGTAAACCTATGCTGTGTGCAACAATTTGAGCCACCTCACTGAGGCAGTTCAAATTAATATCAACAACATAGGCTTTTATGGAGAATTGACCAAAATTTTCCTTTGATTATCAGTTTGTTTGTTTGATTTGAGGTTTAGCATCCCATCAACACTGTAAAGGTCATTTCAGAGACGTTGCTCCCAATTTTTTGGGACTTTTACCCGACATTGAGATGAAATGACATCTCAAGCCCTGTCGCCCAATGAAACTCATAGGGTTTATTAGCATGGACGGTCCGCCTCGCACCGCGGTTCCTGGACAGGCTAAGATCCTCTAAGCGGTTTACCAGTACTAGTGTGCGGACCGGATTCAGCTCTGCGTGGAAGCATCATGCAGCCCATATATTTCTTCAAGCCCCTATCCTTCTTATCTGCTGCTATGTTAACCCTTGCCCTGCTGAATATTTATATATGCCACACCCACTACCAATTATCAACCAATCAGATTGCTTGAAGCAAATTATTACAACATATTCACAATCTGAATGACAAACAATGTAGATCCTGATCAGATGGCTTCTTCAGAAGCCATCTGATCAGGATCTACATTGTTTGTAAAGATAAGGCATATTCGGGCTCAGCAGGACAAGGGTTACCATTTCATGTGACTGCTTGGCAAACAATGCACATGAAATGTCCTTTTTTGAAAAATAATAAAATAAGATGTCATCAGTTCCAATCTTGTCTGACATTTCAAGGTTAAAATTTATCACAGAAGCAGTTAAGTACAAAAATACATTCAAATAATGACATTTTTAAAAGATACCTTCCAAGTTAGGGTACATTATTATACAAATTTTTACATGAAAACCACTGATGCAACGTCATGCCACATACAGACTGTTCAATATCTTGTTCCATGTTTGTGCAAGCAAATCAGAAAGATTTAATTTACTCATACTGTGAAAAATCAAAAATTTTTCAAAATCTCAATCTGAAACACGGGGCCTTATCACCACTGAGGTCCTTTACTTTATCACTTGAATGGCTAATGTACAGTCACTAAAAGGGGCTACCTGATCCCACTGCCACACAACCGCCACTGTGTGGCTCTTCCAAACAGCCCAAGTGAGCCACATTAAGCATATCCGTCTTCAGACATTAAGTGTCCATTGGCTGGGCCACTAGATGAACAAGGCCCTTTCATACACAGTGAAATTCCGCTATTAAGACCACCTAAATTTAAGACTAATTCTGCTTTGAAAACCTTATTTAGTGATTGAAGTTATTCATTCTTTGTGTTTTCTGCGTACAGTGGTCCTCTGGTCAGAGACCACCTTTGAGACTGTTCAAAAGTGGTCTTAAAGACCACTTTTGAACAGTCCCAAAGGTGGTCTTAATGACTGGTCAAAAGTGGTCTTAAATACCACTTTTTAACAGTCCCAAAGGTGGTCTTAATATAGGAATTTCCAAAATTCCCAACAGTCCCAAAGGTGGTCTTAATATAGGAATTCTACTGTAATTTACTTCAATCTCAAACCTATGTTACAGGATTTTATTTTCACATTTTGCAATATACATGTTTATATGTTGTACAGTCTGAATGTGCATTTTCTGCATCAATTTTATGAATATAACTTCCCTGTACCCTGTCATTAAATTATGATTAAATGAATATCATACTAAGCTATCAAATCTGTTGTAAAATGCAACCAAGGACCAGTTGTTCAAAGTATCAATAAGGCTTTTTGTACCAAATGGAATCTTCCTTCTTATATAAACCAAGAGCCCAATTCAATATTTAGGGGTGTCAGGTTGAGTTTTCTTCAAAATTTAATTGGAGAATGGAAATTTTTGCAAACAGTGTAGGCCCTGATCAGACACCGCATTCTGTGGCGTCTGATCTGGGCCTGCACTGTGTTTTAGGGCTTTTGGTACAAAATGGGGTAAGTGTCAATAGTTGATCAAACTTGTATCGTTTGTTTCTTTAAATTGAGATTTTACCCCCCTGTAAACACTATTTAGGTCATTTTGGAGATGCTGTTTCCAATTTTGTGGGACTTTTTCCTGATACTGAGATGAAATGACGTCTCAAGTCCTACCAGCCAAACAAACCAATAGGTTTTATATGCAGGGGCAGAACAACTTGCACCACTTTGCCTGGGCAGGCTTAGATCATCTAAGACCGTCTTACGACAGTCTTGTGTGCTGTTGGTTTTGGCTCTGTGTAGAAGCATCACACAGCCCAATCTATTTCTCCAAGCCTTGATGAGCGGGGCCCAAATCAAATTTGTTATTGGCTGAAATGTAAAATGCACCAGATGCTTGTTTGTTTACATGGAGTTTAATAGCCCATTCAACACTTTATAGGTCACATCAAACTAGTCAGTTTACCTAACCACATTTTTTTCTGGGCAGGCTTATGAAAAAGTATTTAGCCAGACAAGCGCATATTCTTTCTCCAGAAACTGATAAGACATCACAAACACGCCTATATTATTTTGACCCCCTTGAACCCCACTTTTACATAGTAAAACTGGGGTTTCCGGGGGTAAACCTTATTTTCTGATTTCTGCTCTAAAATATAGATTGTGGGTACTCATTAGAACCGCCTCGCTGAGGCGGTTCAATCTATATTTTGAGCAGAAATAAGAAAAATATCACAATTTTTCATCTTAAAATTTTCATTTTTTCGGCGATAAAGGTGGCAATGTATTTGTATAGGCGTGTTTGCGTAACATTTGGTTCTGCCCTTCTTCAATCAGTGCAAGGGAGATAATGTCTGAAGAAAAGGCAGAGTATCTTATATAGACATTTTTGCTTGAAAAAAAAAAAAATGTAAAAAGCTACTCAACTTTTTTTCAGTAAAAATATCAGCATCTTTGCCAAAATAAATGACCGAAGATCAACAATATGTTAACTAATGACATTAATAGCTTTGAACTACTGGTCCTATACTTTCAAGACTGTTATTAAAATAATGCAAGCTTATCCCTATCCATTTTTACCATAACCAACGACAAGAACTCTGTCAGCCTCTCACATTCTGTTAATGAAAGGACTCACCTGGAAGATTTTGCCATCATTTAAATATTTCGAATATAATGGGTGTTGCAACATGTAAAAATGAGACAAGTTCTGAATTGTGTGCCCTCCCAACCTCAGATCAGACGGTACATCTCTGCAGCATGACCAGTCTTCACTAAGCACATAGATGTTTACAGCAAACCTTCTTAACCTTTTACGATTAAACCACTATCTTTGTAAATCCATATCAGATGGTCAGGATCTACACTGTCATTCTGTTCACAGATTTGAGCGGCATAGTGCATCTTTTCACATCCGCAAAATGGCTACTTTTCTGATGAAAATCTGTGATATTCTTCTTATTTATACTGCAAACATAGATTGTGGGTGCTCATTAGAACCGCCTCAGAGAGGCACGAGTACCCACAACCTATGAGTTGGAGCAGAAATAAGAAAAATAATGTGTACCCCCGTAAACTCCAGTTTCCCTATATAAAGTGGGGTTTAGGGGGCTCTTCATTTCACGGACTTGTTCACGTGAGGAGAGAGAACAGTGTTCTCAATGAGTGACTACTGTCTTCATAATGTGTGCACATTTCTCACTTGTCTAAACAGCATAAAAATCCTAAAATTCGGACAACTTGAGGATTTGCTGTAATTCTCCAAAAATTTACAACAAATTTGTTTTGTGTTGCAGCAAGTCAAAAAAGTGCAGACTGAATGGCAAACAGTGTAGACCCTGATCAGACTGCTCCTTCAGGAGCAGTCTGATCTGGGTCTGCACTGACTATCTTAACCAATTCTTAGGATAACTACAGTGCAATCAATTGATTATAGGGAAAGAAAATCATTTCGGACATCTGCCAAATAACTCGCCTCCAGCAGCCACTGGTTTTGAATGCAAGAATCCGTGAAGAGAGCTGGAATAATCCACTCACCACTAACCAGGGTGAATGCATGACAATGGAGGACAGTTAAAATTTTGTGTAACTTACAAAATTCTGGATGCCCTTTATCATCATTCAGAACAAGTGAAACTTAGAAGAATTTTCAAGCCTGGTGACAAAGCTGTTTTTATTTAATTATTTTTTGTTTGTTTTTTTGGTGGGAGGTGGAGGGGTGGGTTGTTTGTTGTTGTTGTTTTTTTTAACAAAAGAGTGCTTGAAACTGTTTTAATTTAAAAGCACAAGTACCACCATTTTAAATGGTTAGAGCAATCTTCAATTGGCCCCCGCCCATCAGGGCTTGAAGAAATAGATAGGCTGCATGATGCTTCCACACAGAGCTGAAACTGACCGCACGTGAGTACTGGTAAACAGCTTAGAGGATCTAAGCCTGCCCAGGCGAAGTGGTGCGAGTCTAAACATCCATGCTTAAACCCTATTGGTTTCATTGGGCAGCAGGGCGTGAGATGTCATTTCATCTCACTGTCGGGTAAAAGTCCCACAAAATAAGGAAGAAACATCTCCAAAATGACCTATACAGTGTTGAAGGGGATGTGAACCTCGAATCAAATAAACAAAACCAATCGTCAATGTGGGTGAGTCCATTCAATTTTCTTACAACTTTAGGTTTAACCCTTGTCCTGCTGAATATTCATATATGCCACACCCACTGCCGATTATCAACCAATCAGATTACTCGATGCAAATTATTGCAACAAATTCACAATCTGACTGGCAAACAATGTAGATCCTGATCAGATGGCTTCGTCAGAAGCCATCTGATCTGGATCTTCATTGTTTGGAAAATAAGGTATATCCGTGCTCAGCAGGACAAGGGTTAATCCACACTATCAGTGTTGTCAAATTTCGTGGACTGAATTTGACGAGAAGATCACATGGACAAGCTGGGTCTAGCTGTTCAAAGCAGTGTTAGCTTAACGAGCCCGTTAGTGATTAAACAGTAAACTGTTGGTGCGAGAATAATATCTAATATTTTGGTATATTTGCTGATAAAAAAACGGTGAGTAGCTTTTGCAAGGGCAAAAGCTATTCACATTTTTTTTTTCAGCAAAAATATTAACATATTTGCCATATTAACCCATTTAGTACCGGAAACCCCAAAACGGGTACCTTGGCAAACAGTGCAGGCCCAGATCAGACGCCGCAGAATGCGGCGTCTGATCATGGCCTTCACTGTTTGCAAAACCTTCCCCCAGTTTCCAAATAGATTTTGAAGAAAACACAACCTGACACCCCTAAATTTTGAAATGGACTCCTGTTATATATAAGGAGGAAGATTCCATTTGGTACAAAAAGGGGTAAATCATCAAAACTTTATTAATATGTTAACTAACGGCACTGTTAGCTTTGAATAACTGTGCACTGTCCAACAACTTTTGTGTCCAATATGAGAGACACCAAAGTTGAGTCGAAAGTTTGATATGTGGAGACGACAGAGTTAAATTCTCAGTATAAAATTCAACAGAGGCTGATTGTACAAGCATGACCGAACACAAATTTTCAAGCAGACCAAGTTTTACCAAGTTTTACCTGGAGTATTGTCTGTTCGTTTGTTTTTGTGTCTTATTCCAAAAACGATTGTCGGCGGTCTGTAGCGAGCCATGGGACCCGAATGTTCAGGAGAATAAGCGCCAGGTCCAGGGGTTTTGAATGGGCTTCCATCCTTTTGTCGAGAATACAATGAATAATGTGGCACTCCATCGGGTCCTGTTCTAAGATAATTCGGGCTTGGGTAATAACAAGGTCCTGGGCTGCAGTCATCCTTAAATTTACCATGTCGAACACCAAAGGGATACGCAGGACCTTTATTATGTTCACTTCTAGGGTCATGTGTTTTTTGACCGACAAGTCCTGGCAGATGATAGCAAGGGCCCGGGCTGCTGTACATCGCAGCGATAGGGGCCCGGGGTTTTGTGTAGTTGTACACCATGATGACTGTCAGCTATAGCTGCCCCAACTAGTTCTCTGAAAATAGAAACAATAAAATGAAATCATTACCTTAATGGTCCTAAGTATAGGGACAGATAGGCCTAAGCAAACAGTGCAGACCCAGATCAGACTGCTCCTGAAGGAGCAGTCTGATCAGGGTCTACACTGTTTGCCATTCCATCAGCACTTTTTGGACTCCATGAGACAGATAGGCCTAGGTATAGGCCATAGGGACAGATAGGCCCAGGTTTAGGGGCAGATAGGCCTAGGTATAGGGACAGATAGGCCTAGGTATAGGGACAGATAGGCCTAGGTATAGGGACAGATAGGCCTAGGTATAGGGACAGATAGGCCTAGGTATAGGGACAGATAGGCCTAGGTATAGGGACAGATAGGCCTAGGTATAGGGACAGATAGGCCTAGGTATAGGGGCAGATAGGCCTAGGTATAGGGACAGATAGGCCTAGGTATAGGTACAGATAGGCCTAGGTATAGGGACAGATAGGCCTAGGTATAGGGACAGATAGGCCTAGGTATAGGGACAGATAGGCCTAGGTATAGGGACAGATAGGCCTAGGTATAGGGACAGATAGGCCTAAGCAAACAGTGCAGACCCAGATCAGACTGCTCCTGAAGGAGCAGTCTGATCAGGGTCTACATTGTTTGCCATGCCATCTGCACTTTTTGGACTCCTTGCTGGATCGTGAAACAAATTTGTTAAAATTTTTGGAGAATTACAACAAGTCTACACTGTTTTGCCATTCCAGCTGCACTTTTTGGACTCCTTGAGACAGATAGGCCTAGGTATAGGGACAGATAGGCCTAGGTATAGAGACAGATAGGCCTAGGTATAGGGACAGATAGGCCTAGGTATAGGGACAGATAGGCCTAAGCAAACAGTGCAGACCCAGATCAGACTGCTCCTGAAGGAGCAGTCTGATCAGGGTCTACATTGTTTGCCATGCCATCTGCACTTTTTGGACTCCTTGCTGGATCGTGAAACAAATTTGTTAAAATTTTTGGAGAATTACAACAAGTCCTCAAGGTATCCGAATTTTTAGGATTTTATGGTAGTTAGCAATGTGACCACTAGCTACACTGATAATACTTACCGTATTCGCCCTAATTATACCGCACGGTGCGCTTAGTTTTTTCAAAATCGTGTCATAAAATCATGGTTAAAAATCTATCTAATTAGCGCACACTTGATACGAAAACAACAGCTTCCAAGATGATGCATACTGATATATAATGGGGCGGAAAAAGATACTTAAGCATTGCCTTCACTGTTGGAAGATATATAATTGGTAGGTTTTTAAAGATTTACTATGAGAGCTTCAAGGGGAGATTACTGTAAACTGTGCGCTTATGCATTTCCTTTTCAAAAACAGCTTTGGTGTGCGCTTATAGGAGCATGTGCGGTAATTAGGGAGAATACGGTAACCCTTTTTGTACCAAATGGAATCTTCCACCTTATATATATAGAGCAGGAGTCCATTTCAACATTTAGGGGTGTCAGGTTGTGTTTTCTTCAAAATTGATTTGGAAAATGTCTGCACTTTCAGCAAACAGTGGAGGCCCTGATCAGACGCCGCGTTCTGCGGCGTCTGATCTGGGCCTGCACTGTTTGCCAAATACCCATTTTGGGGTTTCCAACTTACTAAACGGATCAATGATTCGATCAGCGATGGCTCGCTCACCATATCTGATTCAAATTTGTTCTTCAGTCCCATGTAATTCTTTCGGTACCTCCTGATATAAGAAATACCGTAAAAACACTAAAAATTTGGATACCTTGAAGTCTTGCTGTAATTCTCCTAAAATGGTAACAAATTTGTTTCACAATCCAGCAAGGAGTCAAAAAAGTGCATCAGAATGGCTAAAAGTGTAGACCCTGGTAGACCCTGGTCAGACAGGAGCAGTCTGATCTGGCTCTGCACTGTTTGCTTAGGCTTGTCTGGCCCAATACTAAGGATCATAACAGTAGTATGTAGCCTGAAAAGGTATGCTGTGTGTACTCATTAGAATCACCTAGAAGCCATCTGATCAGGATCTACAGTTAAAAATTCATTCAGTTTGTGAACTAAATGAATACATAATTATGCTGAATAAATTAATTTTGCCACACCCATTGCTGACTATTAACCAGTCAGATTTGTTAATATCATATAACAAATCTGATTGGTTGATAGTCAGAAATGGGTGCATCAAAATTAATCTATTCAGTAGGACAATGATTAAACTGACAGAATGTTTTTGTTTGATTTGAGGTTTAACGTCCCCTTCAACACTGTAAAGGTCATTTTGGAGACATTGCTTCCAATTCTGTGGGATTTTTACCCGACATCGAGATAAAATGACTTCTCAAGCCCTGTCGCCCAATGAAACCAATAGGGTTTATAAGCATGGACGGTCCAACTCACACTGCTTTGCCTGGGCAGGCTTAGATCCTCTAAGCGGTTAACCAGTACTCGTGTGCGGGCCAGATTCAGCTCTGCCTGGATGCATCATGCAGCCACTGACAGAATGTATAGGACATTCTGTGTTATAACAAATGTTGTTAGGCCCCCACCAATCGGGGCTTGAAGAAATAGATGGGCTGCATGATGCTTCCACGCAGAGCTGAAACCGACCGCACATTAGTACTGGTAAACCGCTTAGAAGAGCTAAGCCTGCCCAGGCAAAGTGGTGCCAGTTGGCTTATAACCCCTATTGGTTTCATTGGGTGACAGGGCTTGAGAAGTCATTTCATCTCAAATGTCGGGTAAAAGTCCCACAAAATTGAAAGCAACGTCTCCAAAACGACCTATACAGTGTTGACAGGGATGTTAAACCTCAAATCAAACAAACCAACAAATAACTTAGTTGTCAACCCTGAAATAGAAGCAATCAAGTGTCTGATCTGGGCCTGCACTGCTTGTGTTTAACATGGAATACAGTGGCAGTCTGATCTGAGCGAATACTGTTCCCAAATGTCAAAGACATACAGTGACCTCAGTCTGAAATATTATCACCGCACTTAAAGTTAAAAACTAACCCTTTTTGTACCAAATGGAATCTTCCTCCTTATAGGAGGAGTTCATTTCAAACTTTAGGGGGTGACAGGTTGTGTTTTCATCAAAATTTATTTGGAAAATGTCTGAACTTTTAGCAAACAGTGGAGGCCCTGATCAGACGCTGCGTTCTGCGGCGTCTGATCTGGGCATGCACTGTTTGCCAGGGTACCCATTTTGGGGTTTCTGGTACTAAATGGGCTAATCATAGTGTGTGCTTAACAACAGAAGTATGTCTCAAGAGACATGGTGTTTACTTGTGTCAATAAATTGTTGAAAATTTAACAGATATCCTGAATAAATTGTCAATATATATATGAGTTTTAGGGCCTTTAGTGGTGGCTTCCATTAATACTAAACTTAATACAATAGTAAATACATTAAACATATATTTTTAACAGCGTGAAGATAAAATACAGAGGTTTAGCAAAGGTATCGATGAGTTGTCAGAAGACAGAATTAAACAGAGGAACAGATAAGCAGGGTATTTGCGTAAATACCCAATAAATTAAAAGAATACCCAATTATAAAATAACTTGAAGGGTAACAAAACCCAAATAAAAATTAACCCTTCTCTTGCTGAATATTCAATTTAGCCACACCCATTTCTGACTTTGAACCAATCAGATTACTTAATATCATTTATTCTTTCAAAGCCATAAACTTAATGTCAAACAGTGTAGATCCTGATCAGATGGCTTCTTCAGAAGCCATCTGATCTGGATCTACACTGTTTCCAAAGATGGGGGTTGTCGTGAACAGCAAGATAAGGGTTAAAGATACCCAATAGATACTGGCGTACTTGCATATAATTCTTAAAAATTCAAAACTTTCTGTTCTATTTTATAACCTGCCCAGTGTTGTCAGTCATAATGCTGGCCTTAACGGTTCTTGCTTTTTACAAACACAAGGGACAGACAGAACTATTTAAGTACAAAACATAGATGCGTTTAAGCCTCTGTCAAGCTGAAAGTAAGCTTTAATGGTAAGTGCAAAAGTACATTACCCAATCATTTCGAATTCAGTGGGTAACAGTCAGTTCAAATTCTGTGGGTATCAAAACCTGAGATACCCAATTATTTCTTCAAATACCCAATTAAAGTTTAGTATAGTGGGTATTACCCAATTCCAAATAAAAGTTTATCTGTACCTCTGAAAATAGCTCCCCTATTGGGGCATAAGTTGGATAAGGACAAATTATTAAAAAAAACTTCAATTTTGCAGTTTTTGCCCCAAAAAATGACATTTTCTTTTGCAAAAAACAGATCTTTCAAACTGTAATACACACCAGTCCATGTATGTGAAATTTCTGTTTTTTTTGTTGTTTTTTTTTCATTACTATTTGTTTGTTGGTTGTTATGTACTTGTTTATTATATATATACTGTTGTTGTTGTTTTTACTTTTCAAGACTACATCAATCTATTAGATCTGGCAAACACAGGAAAAATCTGGAATACCGGTCTAGAAAAATGTCAACTAACTTAATTGTGACTTGAGCCACTTGAAGCCACAGTGATGACAGACCTACAACCCGACCCTCACGATGCTGAACCCAAATATCTTTAACCCTTTTTGTACCAAATGGACTCTTCCTCCTTATATATGGCAGGAGTCCATTTCAAAAATTAGGGGTGTCAGGTTGTGTTTTCAAAATTTGTTTGGAAAATGGCTTAACTTTTTTCAAGCAGTGTAGGCCCTGATCAGATGCCGCATTCTGTGGTATCTAGAATGAGGCATCTGATCTGGGCCTGCACTGTTTGCCAGGATACCCATTTTGGGGTTTCCTGTACAAAATGGGTTAACCCATTGCATGCTGGAAACACCTAATGGGGTACCTTGGCAAAGATCAGACACCGCAAAATGAGGCGTCTGATCAGTGCCTGCACTATTTGTTAACAGACTTTCCATCAAAAATAGTAAAAACAAAGAAATTAAATGACAAATGGACTTGTCAAACATATAGCAATGGAAGAGTCCACCAGTATACAGTGGGTTAACAGAATAGATCCAGATCAGCTGGCTTCTCTATACTTTTATCCATTCTGCTTCTAACTCCATGGTAAATACAGTCAAACCTGTCTTAGTGGCCACCTCTATTAAGAAAGCAACCTGTCTTAAGCAGGCAGGCATTCAGTTCCCGAAAAAGGAAAATACATTAAAATTCACCTGTGTTAAGCAAACATCTGCCTTAAGCAAGCACTTTTTGAATATCCCAGAGATCCTTGCTTAATACAGGTTGGACTGTACTGTAATCATGCAACATAAAGGGCTGAAAAGTCTAGGAGGAGTGTAGTAATTGAACAACTAGGTCACAGACTAACATCAGTCTGCTCATAGTGCAGTCTAGCCAAGCTTTGCCATTCCGTGACTATAAAGCCCACTCACTATAAAGTGACTATAAAGCTGTCATCACTTGAACAAGTCCGTGAAATGAATACCCCTCTTAACCCCTCTATATTATTATACAGAGAAAAATGAGGTTTATGGGAGAATAAATTATTTTTCTTATTTATGCTACAAGACATAGGTTGTGGGTACTCGTTAGAACCGCCTCAATGAGGCGGTTCTAACGAGGTACCACAATCTATGTTTGCGGTATAAATAAGAGAAATATTACAGATTTTCTTCAGAAAAGTAGCCATTTTTGAGATGTGAACAAATGCACTATGTCGCACAGATGTGTTATCTAATAGTGACCAGACTATGCTGGTGTGCAGGCTTAGCATCAGTTAGTACCACCAGTCATGATGACAGAATGTAGGTTTCAAGAGTTCTGGCTCAAGATTACCAGTCTATTTTGTCCTAGATATGCTCCAGATCGTATGCAGCAGTCCATTTCAAATTTAATGGGTGCCAGGCAGAGTTATTTTTAGAAAATTTATTAAGAAAATGACTGAATTTTTTCTAAATGGTGAAGGCCCTGATCAAATGCCACAGATTCTGGGCTGGCACTGTTTTTTTTTTCAGTATCCTGTTCAGGGTTTCTCATACAAAATGGGTTAAAAAATGAATCGTTTTGAAACTTTAGGGCATTTACCAAAATTTCTTAAGTGTGTAACGAAATAATAACATATCAAGGACAGACCAAATTTCATTTAAAGTTATTGACATTCAATATATAGCAATAATACTTAAGATAAAAACTGACATTTTTATGATAAAACCTTGGTTAAATATGACAAAATCCAATAATATGAGTGGGGAGCTACTGTAGTAAGCTGTTAACCCTTATCCTGTTGAATAAATTAATTTGGCCACACCCATTCCTGACTGTACACCAATCAAGTTACTTGTTAAATGTTATAATATATTCATTCAATTAAAAAAAAACTGCATGACATACAGTGCAGATCCTGATCAAATGGCTTCTTCAGGAGCCATCTGATCATGATCTACACTGTTTGCAAAGGTATTTGAGTTTTCTTGTTCAGCAGGAGAAGGTTTAAGTCAAAATACTAACTAGAACCATCACAGTGGTGATCAGGGGTTTGTCTTAACCCTTATCTTGCTGAATATTCATTAAGCCACACCCATTTCTGTCTATCAACCAATCAAATTACTTGATGTAATTTATTGCTACAAATTCATAAACTGAATGCCAAACAGTGTAGATCCTGATCAGATGGCTTCTGCAGAAGCCAGCTGATCTGGATCTACACTGTTTGCAAACATAGGGTTGTCGTTAATAGCAAGATAAGAGTGAATTAAAATGAAAGACAATGAAGTCTGTTATAAAAATGAATAACAATAAGGTCTATCATATATCTATTCTGCCTCTTTCTTTGAAGATGAGCAATTTATTGTCTGCAAAATCAATGTTTTCCGGCTTTAATCAAACCTTCATTTATTATTTATAAACATACTGTTCTTTTATTGACCATCTTCATCAGGTAAATTCATTTGACCAATATAAAAAGAATAGTAATGGACCAGCAGCCAACATGAATTTGTTTTTGCCGTTGTATTTTTGTTGTTGTTTTGTTTTGTTTTATGGTAAAGCTGGGGCGATATCATCGATGCATCGATATAGCATGATATATTTTTGCTGGCCATACTGTATAGCGATACTAATTTCGTGTATTGATACTTGATGATACTTTTGTGTTATATCACAAACATCTGAAACACAAGAGTCGCATGTTTCTTAGGTGCTTGCGCCTATATAAAATCTGTTTCCAAAAGGCGCTGCTTTTATAACAGTTGATGTATCTACCGGGATACAGTATACAGAAACTACTGGAACCAACAGGTCCCTGGTCAAGTGACTCAGAGTACGGACCCATTTGCTACATAAGTTTTGTTGGTATTTTGAGTTATGCCATTCAGATTTATTCAAAACTGTTGCTTCCGAAATATGTTTGTGTGGTTGATGGTGTGTGTCTTGGATGATGGGTCTGGGAGATTAGATGGACCTGCAAAGTCATCATAATTACTGTTTTATTGTCGCTACTAACATATATATAAATAATGGATGCTGAACCCGACATTGAACGTGACGGATCGGCATTTAAATCATTTGTATGGAAACATTTTCCTTATAAAACATAGCAAATCTGTAATAAGTAAGTATCATGATACTGTATTGTATCCCCATGTCTGGTATCTCGATAGTATCATGATACATTTTTTCTGGCGATACCCAGCTCTATTTTATGGTCCTTTCAATTTCAAGCCTATCGTTAATCAGGAGGACAAAAACTGGAGTATCTGGAGAAAATCAACTGACCCCAACAATTGTGTTATAAAGATTTTGTGGTGAAAAAAAAAACACCATAATTTTGTAAAATACTAAGAAATAGGTAAGCTAGTTCAAAGTACATATTTACTGATAGGAGTATAGGGTTGTCTAAGAATTAATGGTGTCCCCTTCTCAATCAATGTAAGGTGGCATCTGGGGTGTGAGGGCCATTAATTAGAACATATCACAATATATCAGAATATATCATGGACAATTTAATATGTCTCTCTCTGAAAAGTTTTGGGGATCTCTGAAGGAAAAAAGAGGCATAAATTTTGGAGGGGAAATGGAAAACCCCTGCTGTTACTGTAACCCATTTCATAAGGGAATCCCTTAAAAGGACATAATGGTATACAATGAAGTGAATGCATGCCCATTCACCATATTTTAACCAATGCATAAGGAGCATTAAATCTACACTGGAAGTAAACTTCAAACAACTAGTTCATTCTAAATGAAGAAACAAATAAAACATACCAGAATATCTAGACTATAATCTACATTTAATAGGAACATATATCTGATATCTTGTTCTTCAATATTCTCATATCTCTTGATCTAATATGACATAAATTATGCCGATTGGTCTTCCACAAGTCGGAATCAGTACAATTTTAAATTCACAGATTTATTTAATAAATACTGAATAAACAAAAAAAGTAAAAATATGAAAATGTAAAGTTCTGAAAACTTACAGATTCAGCCAGAAACTCTAGTCCAAGAGAACATATATAAAACTAAAAGTTATTAGTACAACCCGAAAAATAATCTGTTTGGGTCTATTGTTTGGACTTGAGTACTAGGCAACCGCCTTTACAAGAGCCCATTGTGTGTTAAAGTATTGAATATGTATTGAACAAGTAAAGGAAAATCTATGAATAGTGGTGGTAGATTTAACGGGGAATTAAACATTATTCGTTTAAACATGCACAAAAAACTAAACTATAAGATCAATAGATAAATTATTGGAAAGTATATTGTCCAGACTACCCGTATATACCCTAAGTTTTAACAAAATATATTTGACAATGTGATTGTACAAGAAACAACAAGAAACCCCAAAATGGGACACTGGCAAACAGTATAGGCACAGATCAGACACCGCAGAATGCCATGTCTGATCTAGGCCTACACTGTTTGCAAAAAGCTATATTATTCTAAAAAACAAGAGGCCCATGGGCCACTATGCTCACCAGAGCTCAGGTGGGCACTGCCAAATTGCAGCCATGTATTTTAACATGATATCATTTTAATCTGCCAAATGAACCCCCATATCCAAATGAGCATCAATGTGGATTCAGTATATGAAACATTAGGCCTTTATGAAGTAGAGGGGGTGGGGCATGGACCCAATGGAGCCCTGGTTGGTATCACTAAATGTGTCTTATCACAAAGAACAAGAATATATATGGTTTAGCAGTGGGGATCTGCATGGCTGGAGATATAAGTGGAGGGGTTGGAGCATGCCCTGTTGTTCCCAGGAAAGCCCAAGATTGTTGTCCCTAAATGTGTCTCATCATAAGGACCAAGTATATATATGGTTTAGGGGTGGGAATCTGAACGGTTTCCAAGATATCCTTTCATGAAGTGGAAAGGAGAGGACTGGCCCCTGCGGACACCCCTACAGTAGGTGTGCTAATAATAAGGAACAAGAACATATATGAATATGGGGTGGGGATTTGAATGGTTTCTGAAATATATGGCCTTTTATGAAGTGGAAGGGCGGGGCACATTGCCTCAGCACAAAGAGACCCCCAAATTGGTGTGACTGAATGAGTCTTATCATAAGGAACAAGAATATATATGGTTTAGGGGTGGGGATCTGAACTATTTCTGAGATATGTGGCTTTTAATGAAGTCAAGCGGTGGAGCAAGGCCCGGGCATGCCCCGGGGACTCACAAGCTGGTGTCAATGAATGTGCCTTATCATAAGGAAGATGAATATATATGGTTTAGGGGTGGGGCTCTGAACAGTTTCTGAGATATAAGGCCTTTTGTGAAGTGCAGGGGTGGGGCAAGGCCCAGGGAGACCCCCAGGTTGGTGTCAATGAAAGTGTCTTATCATAAAGTACAAGAATATATATGGTGTAGGGGTGGGGATCTGTAAGGTTTCCGAGATATTGTGATATTATGAAATGGAGGGGATGGGGCATGGCCCCAGCACATCCCTGGGGACCCCCAGGTTGGTGTCACTGAATGTGTCTCATCATAATGAACAAGAACATATATGGTTTAGGGGTGGGGATCTGAACAGTTTCTGGGATATATGGCCTTTTGTGAAGTGAAGGGGTGGGGCATGGCTCCGGCGCACCCCGGAAGACCCCCAATTTGGGGGTCAATGAATGCGTCTTATCATAAGGAGCAAGAATATATATGGTTTTGGGGTGGGGATCTGTAAGGTTTCCGAGATATTGGGCCTTTTATGAAATGGAGGGGCCGGACATGGCCCCAGCACCTCCCGGGGGACCCCCAGTTTTATGTCACTGAATGCGTCTTATCATAAGGAACAAGAGTATATAGGGTTCAGGGGTGGGGATCTGAATGGTTTCCGAGATATTGGGCCTTTTATGAAGTGGAGGGGGTGGGGCATGGCCTCGGCACATCCCGGAGGACCTCCAGGTTGGTGTCACTGAATGTGTCTTATCAATAGGAACAAGAATATATATGGTTTAGGGGTGGGGATCTGTAAGGTTTCTGAGATATAAGTCATTTTATGAAGTACTGGGGGCGGGGTATGGCCCCGGCACAACCTACTGGACCCCCAGGTTGACATAAAAGCATATGGCTGAGAGAAGTTTACTAAAGGAACATTTCTATGAAAGTTTTGTCAAAATATCTGCAAAGGCTTTGTAGTTAATGCCATTTTTCAATTTTCCCCATTATAAATCTATGGAAAATCTAAGTTGCCATAGCAACCAAACTAATGAGCTGAATTTCATAAAAAACACAAAACCTGTAAAGGCAAATATGGTGAATATTTCCATAAACTTTCAGCCTCATAGAGCATACGGTTTCTGAGGAGATGATTTTTTAAGTATTTTTTTTTCTATTTTTTCATTTTGGTTTCCATGGCAACCAATACAAATGAGCAGTAGGCCTAAAATCATATGGCAGATAGTAGATTGCCTAAGGAATATTTCTATGAAAGTTTTGTCAAAATATCTGCAGTGGCTTGGCAGTGAATGCCATTTTTCAATTTTCCCCATTATAAGTCTATGGAAACTCTAAGTTGCCATAGCAACCAAACCAATGAGCCGAATTTCATAAAAAACACAAACTTTCAATCCCCCAGCCCAAGGATGCTACAGATAAAATTTGGGCTGAATCGGTCCAGTGGCTTCAGAGAAGAAGCTGTTTGAAAGTGTTGACGTCAGACGACGACGACAACGACGACGACGACGCCGGACAACTGCCTATCCTATAAGCTCCCCCGGGGCCTTCGGCTCTGGTGATCTAATAACATTATCTGAATCCTCAATTTCCATACAGACTCCTGTTATTAATAATGAAGAATATTCTATTGTTTGTGTTGGAGTTTAACGGCCAGGTCAACACTAATTCGGTAATTTTTGAGCCAGTCAGTTTACCTATCCACACTTTTCCTGGACAGGCATATGTTTTGTTTTATTTGAGGTTTAGTAGGTGAGTGAGTTTGAGTTTTACATCCCACCAACAGCTAAGGTCATACAGAGATAGGACCTTGGTTAAAAGACTCATCCGAAAGTCTGGAGAAGCCCGGGATCGATCCTGCCACCCCTGGTTTACAAGGCGAGTAGCGTAACCACTACACCACAGAGGCTTCTATTTTCTTATAGAATTTCTAAATAATAATTCAGCCACCAACATTCCTTAATTTAAATGGACTCCTGTGAATGTTCCATTCAGTTGATAATGGAATAAAGTCACTTATGGGAAGAATTTCCTGGGATTCAAGATGTAGTCCAAAACAACCATAATTAATCCATTGCAGATAGGAAACCCCAAATGAAATAGGGTGCCTTGGCAAACAGTGCAGGCCCAGATCAGACGCCGCAAAATGCGGCATCTGACTGTTCATTTTACTGCAAAAGATGATTCTTATTTCATATTATTCATTTTAATGCCTAGTGGCTAGGCTATTCAGTTCCTTATCATACTTGTTCTAAAATTTGAATAAGTACAAACAGGGATACAGTCACTACTAACAGGTGCACACACGGCCCAAAGCACCTAAATTTTTGCCCGGGTGCCTAAGTTTTGAATAAAAATGTATATTAACTTAATGTAAAATTTGGATTAATGACAGTCTGGGTGCCTAATGCTAAATACTTAGTCTGTATCCCTGACAATTAACTACCCAATGTTGTGTATAAAAATAGCTGGATGAATGGCAAACAGTGTTGACCCTGATCAGACACCGCATCCGGCAGTATCTCATCTGGGTCTGCATAGAGTGTTTGCTCAGGCCTGTCTGTCCAACTACATTGAGCAAATACAGTAATACCTGCTGGCTGGGCCTTATGGAAGTACACCTCAACCTCTTTATAACACTATTGTTGGGGTCCAAAGCAGAAACTGTGTTAGTTATACAACTGTGTTATATCCAAACAAAAATGTATAGATTAAATTGAAAAATGACCATTTATGGTAATTTTTCTATATAATCTATACAGTTATGGGATCCATCTTGAAACCATGTTATATCCAAAACCACGCTATAACAAACTGTGCTATAATGAGGCTGTGGGGTAAATGAGTTAAACTCTAAAATTAAAGTCAATTATAATATTACTATTCAGACTTGTTAAGTGTACAAAAAGGCATTACACTGAATTACACTTAACAATTTTTTTTTAAAGAAGTCATATCATGAAATGCTTAACGCAAAATAATTCCCAAAATAACGAGAATTTGAGAATCCCGAAAATCATATTTGATCCCCGTTTTTTAGACAATACCACTGTAACCAGGTTTTATTGAGAAAACAAGAGGCCCATGGGCCACTATGCTCACCAGAGCTCAGGTGGGCACTGCCAAATTGCAGCCATGTATTTTAACATGATATCATTTTAATCTGCCAAATGAACCCCCATATCCAAATGAGCATCCATGTGGACTCAGTATATGAAACATTAGGCCTTTTATGAAGTAGAGGGGGTGGGGCATGGACCCAATGGAGCCCTGGTTGGTATCACTAAATGTGTCTTATCACAAAGAACAAGAATATATATGGTTTAGCAGTGGGGATCTGCATGGCTGGAGATATAAGTGGAGGGGTTGGAGCATGCCCTGTCGTTCCCAGGAAAGCCCAAGATTGTTATCCCTAAATGTGTCTCATCATAAGGACCAAGTATATATATGGTTTAGGGGTGGGAATCTGAACGGTTTCCAAGATATCCTTTCATGAAGTGGAAAGGAGAGGACTGGCCCCTGCGGACACACCTACAGTAGGTGTGCTAATAATAAGGAACAAGAACATATATGAATATGAGGTGGGGATTTAATGGTTTCTGAAATATATGGCCTTTTATGAAGTGGAAGGGCGGGGCACATTGCCTCAGCACAAAGAGACCCCCAAGTTGGTGTGACTGAATGAGTCTTATCATAAGGAACAAGAATATATATGGTTTAGGGGTGGGGATCTGAACTATTTCTGAGATATGTGGCTTTTAATGAAGTCAAGCGGTGGAGCAAGGCCCGGGCATGCCCCGTGGACTCACAAGCTGGTGTCAATGAATGTGCCTTATCATAAGGAAGATGAATATATATGGTTTAGGGGTGGGGCTCTGAACAGTTTCTGAGATATAAGGCCTTTTGTGAAGTGCAGGGGTGGGGCAAGGCCCAGGGAGACCCCCAGGTTGGTGTCAATGAAAGTGTCTTATCATAAGGTACAAGAATATATATGGTTTAGGGGTGGGGATCTGTAAGGTTTCCGAGATATTGTGATATTATGAAATGGAGGGGGTGGGGCATGGCCCCAGCACATCCCTGGGGACCCCCAGGTTGGTGTCACTGAATGTGTCTCATCATAATGAACAAGAACATATATGGTTTAGGGGTGGGGATCTGAACAGTTTCTGAGATATATGGCCTTTTGTGAAGTGAAGGGGTGGGGCATGGCTCCGGCGCACCCCTGAAGACCCCCAATTTGGGGTCAATGAATGCGTCTTATCATAAGGAGCAAGAATATATATGGTTTAGGGGTGGGGATCTGTAAGGTTTCCGAGATATTGGGCCTTTTATGAAATGGAGGGGCGGGACATGGCCCCGGCGCATCCCGGGGGACCCCCAGTTTGATGTCACTGAATGTGTCTTATCATAAGGAACAAGAGTATATAGGGTTCAGGGGTGGGGATCTGAATGGTTTCCGAGATATTGGGCCTTTTATGAAGTGGAGGGGCTGGGGCATGGCCTCGGCACATCCCGGAGGACCTCCAGGTTGGTGTCACTGAATGCGTCTTATCAATAGGAACAAGAATATATATGGTTAAGGGGTGGGGATCTGTAAGGTTTCTGAGATATAAGTCATTTTATGAAGTACTGGGGGCGGGGCATGGCCCCGGCACAACCTACTGGACCCCCAGGTTGACATAACAGCATATGGCTGAGAGAAGTTTACTAAAGGAACATTTCTATGAAAGTTTTGTCAAAATATCTGCAAAGGCTTTGTAGTTAATGCCATTTTTCAATTTTCCCCATTATAAGTCTATGGAAAATCTAAGTTGCCATAGCAACCAAACTAAAGAGCCGAATTTCATAAAAAACACAAAACCTGTAAAGGCAAATATGGTGAATATTTCCATAAACTTTCAGCCTCATAGAGCATACGGTTTCTGAGGAGATGATTTTTTAAGTATTTTTTTTTCTATTTTTTCATTTTGGTTTCCATGGCAACCAATACAAATGAGCAGTAGGCCTAAAATCATATGGCAGATAGTAGATTGCCTAAGGAATATTTCTATGAAAGTTTTGTCAAAATATCTGCAGTGGCTTGGCAGTAAATGCCATTTTTCAATTTTCCCCATTATAAGTCTATGGGAGCTCTAAGTTGCTATAGCAACCAAACTAATGGGCCAATTTTCATAAAAAACACAAACTTTCAATCCCCCAGCCCAAGGATGCTACAGATAAAATTTGGGCTGAATCGGTCCAGTGGCTTCAGAGAAGAAGATGTTTGAAAGTGTTGACGTCAGACGACGACAACGACGACGACAACGCCGGACAACTGCCTATCCTATAAGCTCCCCCGGAGCCTTCGGCTCTGGTGAGCTAAAAAAGACCAATGAAGACACTTGATTTTGTTTATTTGTTTCATTTGGAGTTTAACATCCCTGTCAACACTGTAAAGATCAATTTGGAGACATTCCTTCCAATTTTATGGGACTTTAACCTGACATTGGGATGAAATGACATCTCAAGCCCTGCCGCCCAATGAAACCGATAGGGTTTATAAGCATGGACGGTCCGACTCGCAACGCTTTTCCTGGGCATTTTCAGCTCTGCGTGGAAGCATCATGCAGCCCACCTATTTCTTCAAGCCCCAATGGGCGGGGGCCGAGACACGTGATTTTGATATTGAATTTTGCCAGGTAAATCAGACAAAGCATCCCCAAGATGACACACATTAACCCTTGTCCTGCTGAATATTTAATTATGTCACACCCACTACTGATTATCAGCCAATCAGATTACTTGATGCAAATTATTGCAACAAATTCATAAACTGGATGGCAAACAATGAAGATCTTGATCAGATGGCTTCTTCAGAAGCCATCTGATCTGGATCTACATTGTTTCAAAAATAAGGCATATCCGGGCTCAGCAGGACAAGGGTTAAAATTGCAAAAAGAGCTGCTTCTTGGAGTCTCAGCCCAGCTAAATATCATTAAAACCCTTTTTGTACCAAATTGAATCTTCCTCCTTACATATGGCAGGAGTCCATTCTGAAATTAAGGGGTGTCAGGTTGTGTTTTCTTCGAAATTTGATTGGAAACAGGCCAAACTTTTTGCAAACAGTGTAGGCCCTGATCTGGGCCTGCACTGTTTGCCCTGGTACCCATTTTGGGGTTCGGTACTAAATGGGTTAAGATACAATAGTTGCAGCAGTTACAGTGCTGAATAGCCAATGCATATAAGCCGTTTACTTTTGAAAATTTCTGAAAAATCACCATTTAGTTATTGATCATTGTTATTCCAAAGTGTGTTTTCACATTCATTACAAAAACACGCCTATACAAATACATGTACATGGTTCTTATTTCTGCTCAAAATATAGATTGTTGGTACTTGTTAGAATAGCCTGGATGAGCGGCTAACGACTATTCACAATCTAATATATTTTAGAGCAGAAATAAGAAAAATAAGGTTTAAGGTCAAAAATAAGCATTTTCAGCAAAGTTTGTATTCAATTTTGATAACAAGAGGCCCATGGGCCACTATGCTCACCAGAGCTCAGGTGGGCACTGCCCAATGGCAGCCATGTATTCTAACATGATATCATTTTAATCTACCAAATGAACCCCCATGCCCAAATGAGCACCCATCTGGACTCAGTATATGAAACATTAGGCCTTTTATGAAGTAGAGGGGGTGGGGCATGGACCCAATGGAGCCCTGGTTGGTATCACTAAATGCTTCTTATCATAAGGACAGTGTTGCGCCGAGAGGGGGCCATGGGGCCATTTGCCTACCTAAAGTCATTGATGGCCCTTTCAACATTAAACTTGGGGCCCGGATGACCCTCAGAAATCAACAATGTTACTTATATTTTATTTACTGAAGCCCCTTTAAAATATAAAATGACCCTTTGGAAAATGTCATAAGGGCCATTGGTGTCCCCCAAGCAATCGAGCCTAGGCACAACACTGTAAGGAACAAGAAAATATATGGTTTAGCAGTGTGGATCTGTAAGGCCTCTCAAACAGTGGAGGGGTTGGGGCATGCCCTGTTGATCCCAGGAAAGCCCAAGATTGTAGTCCCTAAATGTGTCTTATCATAAGGACCAAAGTTATATATGGTTTAGTGGTGGGAATCTGAACGTTTTCTGAGATTTGAGGCCCTTTCATGAAGACAAAAGGATAGGAATGGCCCCTGCAGAACCCCTTACAATAGGTGTGCTAATACAATGTAATAAGGGCGTCTGACTGGTGATCAGGAGGACGCGGGTTCGACTCCCGGGGTCGGCAACATTCTTTCGTGGAGATTGATCATGAAATCTTTTCTACGGTCATTCTCTCCCTTCCGCTGATTCAAGAAGGGCAGTTGTCAGTTTCTGGCGAAAGAATGTGCACTGTACTGGTTAACCGCTTACGTATAAGCCTGCCCAGGAAAGTGTTGATAGGTAAACTGACCGGCTCAAAAATGACCTTAATAGTGTTGACTGGGCCGTAAAACTCCAAAACAAAACAAACAAACAATGTAATAAGGAACAAGAACATATATGAATATGGGGTGGGGATTTGAATGGTTTCTGAAATATAAAGCCTTTTATGAAGTGGAAGGGTTGGGCACATTGCATCAGCACAAAGAGACCCCCAGGTATGTGTGATTGAGTGAGTGAGTGAGTTTTAGTTTTACGTCCCACAAACAGCTAAGGTCATACGGAGACGGGACCTCGGTTTAAAGACTCATCCGAAAGTCTGTATGTGTGATTGAACGAGTCTTATCATAAGGAACAAGTATATGGTTTAGGGGTGGGGATCTGAACAGTTTCTGAGATATATGGCCTTTTGTGAAGTGGAGGGAGGGGCAAGGCCCCAGCGCATCCCTGAGGACCCCCAGGTTGGTATCAATGAATGTGTCTTATCATAAGGAGCAAGAATATATATGGCTTACGGTGGGGATCTGTAAGGTTTCCGAGATATTGGGCCTTTTTGAAATGGAGGGGGTAGGGCATGGCCCCGGCACATCCCGGGGACTCCCAGGTTCATGTCACTGAATGGGTCTTCTCATAAGGAACGAGAATATATATGGTTTAGGGGTGGGGATCTGAATGGTTTCCGAGATATCGGGCCTTTTATTAAGTGGAGGGGGTGGGGCATGACCTTGGCGCATCCCTGAGGACACCCAGGTTGGTGTTACTGAATGCTTCTTATCAATAGGAACAAGAATATATTAGGTTTAGTGGTCAGGATCTGAATGGTTTCTGAGATATATGGCCTTTTATGAAGTGGATGGGGTGGGGCATGGCCCTGGCACAACCTGGGGGACACTCAGGTTGGCATAAAAGCATATGGCTGAGAGAAGTTTACTCAAGAAACATTTCTATAAAAGTTTTGTCAAAATATCTGCAATGACTTGGCAGTAAATGCCATTTTTCAATTTTCCCCATTATAAGTCTATGGAAACTCTAAAGTTGCCATAGCAACCAAACTAATGAGCCGATTTTCATAAAAACAAAAACTTTCAATCCCCCAGCCCAAGGATGCTACAGATAAAATTTGGGCCCAATCGGCCCAGTGGCTTCAGAGGAGATGTTTAGATGTGTTGATGCCAGACATACGACGACGGACAACTGCCTATCCTATAAGTTCCCCCGGTGCCTTCGGCTCTGCTGAGCTAAAAAGCTAAAGTCTTCGTTGCCCCATCAGAGGCATGCTACAGATAAGAAATGATAGAGATCCGCCTGCAGGCTGCATAGTTATATATGAGGTCAAAAGTGCTGACGGACGGCGTATGACCAGCCATACTATAAGCTCTCCTGGAGCCTTCAGCCCAGGTGAGCTAAAATCTAGAAATGAGTAAATACAACACATATGCCTCTACACATCCTCTCCCGGAAACAAGCAATTTGCATAAAATGAAGTTGAAAAAGGACCAAAATTCCCATAACAACCAAATCCTAACTTGACTTTTATTTTATGATTTAATACCTCTTTAAATATACTCACCGGAAATAGAAACTATACACTCATTTTTAAATTGTCACTGGCAAAACATTTTAATGAAATTTGAATTCCAATTATATAAATTATCATCAGTGGCATGTCTGCTTTATCTGATAAAATGTTTAATGATAGCTACGATTTAACGGGTAAAGCCACAGGTTCAAAGCAAGGGTTAAAATATTGCTGTTCAAGTTTCCATTGAGTCAAACATTTTGTGTCGCGAATGTGATTCCCATTTTTACCAGCTATTACCCTTCACCTAACGTTGGGAATATTGCTTACAAAATGAAAATTTACACAATGGTTGAAAAGTTATCGACCTTTAAATATTGGACCAAACCACCGGAAGTGGGCAAACAGTATGGCCTTTCTGATTGCGAATTTTGTTTTAATCAATATTTAAGACACAGCTGAAGATGCTAAAACGACTGAAGGCACTTTTGGGTCGCATTTTGCATTGCAACATTATTTTGAAAATTTCGCTGAAAAAAGCAGTTTTTTTAGATTTCAACAAAATGTTTGTTTATCGATAATTTTTAGATTTTATGTATTTTTTTTATTCCTTGCATTTAACTTATTACCTATACGGAAAATATTTGAAGTAAAAATTCGATTACAAACAGATTTTGTGAAAAATGCTCTTTTTTACATTTTCACCAAAAACTTTTATTTTGAACACCATATTTTCTTTAAATTGTTACAGGGTTCATGTCTATAGTTAGTCAAATCCTTGATAAGTAATTTTTAACTGAATTATTCACTTGTTTTGTCAGGCGAGACAATTTAAAAGTGTATAGTTTCTATTTCCGGTCAGTATATTAAATATGAATCCAATCTACTAATCTTTTCAAAGGATATCGAACTGAAACTATTTTTCATATGGAAAAATGAAGTTGAAAAAGGACCATAACTCCCATAATAATCAGTGAATTTTACCCTTAGGGGCTCTTGACATATATTTTATGATTATAGATTAAAACCTCGGGGCCTGGTTGGAATCACTAAATGCGTCTTATCATATGGAATAAGAATATATATGGTGTAGCAGTGGGGATCTGTATACCGGAGTTATAAGGCCTCTTAAGCGGTGGAGGGGTTGGGGCATGTCCTGTTGATCCCAGGAAAGCCCAAGATCGTTGTTCCTATAAGGACCAAGAATATATATATATGGTTTATGGGTGGGAATCTGAATGGTTTCTGATATATGAGGCCCTTCTATGATGTGGAGAGGGGAGGAATGGCCCCTGTGACCCCCAAGTGGGTGTGCTATTGATAAGGAACAAGAACATATATGATTATGGGGTGGGGATTTGAATGGCTTCTGAAATATATGGCCTTTTAAAGTGGAGGGGTGGGGTGCATTGCCCTAGCACAAAGTGACCCCCAGGTTGGTGTGACTGAATGAGTCTCATCATAAGGAACAAGAATATTACAGTTTATGGGTGCGGATCTGAATGATTTCTGGGATATATGGCTTTTAATGAAGTAAAACAGTGGGGTATGACCCAGGCAGTCCGGATGACTCCCAAGCTAGTGTTATTTGAATGTGTCTTATCACAGAGAAGATAATTATATATGGTTTAGGGGTTGGGCTCTGAACAGTTTCTCAGATACATAGCTTTTTGTGAAGTGTTGGGGTGGGGCAAGGCACGGGCTTGACCCGGGAGACCTCCAGGTTGACGTCAATGAATGTGTCTTATCATAAGGAACAACAATACATATGGTTAGAGGTGGGGATCTGTAAGGTTTCCAAGATATTGGGTCTTTAATGAAATGAAGGGGTGGGGCACGACTCTGGCATATCCTTGGGGACCCCCAGGTTAGTGTAAATGAATGCGTCATATCATAAGAAACAAGAATATATGTTTTGGGGCCGGGATCTGAATGGTTTCTGAGATAGATGGCCTTTTGTGAAGTGGAGGGATGGGGCAAGGCCCCGGCGCACCCAGAAAGACCCCCAAATTGGTGTCAATGAATGAGTCTCTTCATAAGAAACAAGAATATATAGTGTTTAGGGGTGGGGATCTGTAAGGTTTCCAAGATATTGGGCCTTTTATGAAATGGAGGGGGTGGGGCATGACCATGGCACAATCCGGGGGACCCCCAGGTTGGTGTCACTGAATGCGTCTTAACATAAGGAATAAGAATATATGTGGTTTTGGGGTGGGGATCTAAAAAAAAATTGTTTCTGAAATATATGGCCTTTTGTGAAGAAGAAGGGGTGGGGCAAGGCCAAGGCGCACCCAGGGAGACCCCCAAGTTGGTGTCAGTGAATGTATATTTTCATCGCACCCCGGGAGACCCCCAAGTTGGTGTCAGTGAATGTATATTTTCATAAGGAACAAGAATATATATGGTTTAGGGGTGGGGATCTGTAAGGTTTCCAAGATATTGTGTCTTTTATGGAATGGAGGGGGTGGAGCATGACCCCGGCACGTACCGGGGGATCCCCAGGTTGGTGTCACTGAATGCATCTTATCATAAGGAACAAGAATTTACCGTATTCTCCCTAATTACCGCACATGCTCCTATAAGCGCACACCAAAGCTATTTTTGAAAAAATATGTATAAGCGCACACCTTACAGAAACCTCCCATTGAAGCTTTCACGGGAAATCTATAAAAACTTACCGTTATTTCTTCAACAGTGAAGCGGGGAACAAGACAGTTCACCTGCCAATACAGTTACCCGAATGATTTGTGTGCGCTTAATAGGTCGATTTTTCACCACGATTTGTTGACACAATTTTGAAAAAACTAAGCGCACGGTGCGGTAATTAGGGCGAATACGGTATATGGTTTTTTGGTGGGGATCTGGATGGTTTCTGAGTTATATGGCCTTTTATGAAGTGGAGGGGGCGGGGCATGGCCCCCGCTTAACCTGGGGGACCCCAATGTTGGCATTAAAGCATATGGCTGAGAGACATTTACTTTAGGAACATTTCTATAAAAGTTTTGTCAAAGTATCTGCAATAACTTGGCAACTAATGCCATTTTTCAATTTTCCCCATTATAAGTCTATGGAAAATCTAAGTTGCCTTAGCAACCCAACTAAAAAGCCGAATTTTATAAAAAAAAAAAAAAAACCTGTAAAGATAATATGGTGAATATTTCCAAAAACTCTCAGCCTAATAGAGCATTTGGTTTCTGAGATGATGATTTTTGAAGGATTTTTTTTTTCTATTTTTTGTATTTTGGTTTCCATGGCAACCAATAGAAATGAGCATACGACAGATAGTAGATTGCCTAAGGAACATTTCTATGAAAGTTTTGTCAAAATATCTGCAGAGGCTTGGAAGTAGATGCCATTTTTCAATTTTCCCCATTAAAAGTCTATGGAAACCACAAGCTGCCATAGCAACCAAACTAATGAGCCGATTTTGATAAAAAAACACAAATTTACAATCCCCAGCCCAAGGATGCTACAGATGTAATTTGGGCTGAATCGGCCTAGTGGTTTCAGAGGAGATGCCGTTTGAAAGTGTTGATGCTAGACAACGCAGACGACGACAGACAACTGCCTATCCTATAAGTTCCCCCCCGGAGCCTTCGGCTCTGGTGTGCTAAAAAGTCTACTTAACTTTTCAAAAGATATTGAACGGGTTCCATCTTCATGTAAAAATATAGTTGAAAAAGAGCTCTGCAAGCGGGGGATCATACGCCCGTGGCTAATTCATATTTGGTGGACTGAAACCTGAAAACAGTATTCACTGTTCCATCATGGTGTAACTATTTTTCAAGTTTCAGCCTTAATAAATGGAAAATGATTACATGACCAAATCTGCCACACCAAACCTTAATTCAGTAGTAATTAACTTTGAAACTTTACACACATCTCCACATCACAGTCTTGCATTCTACCAAGATTCAGGTTGATCGGATGAAAACTGTAGGAGGCGTTATCCCAAGAAAACGCTTATGGGGGGACAGACAGACAGGAGGACAGATGCGTTTCTGATGGATGCCAACTCCATAACATAATGTGACTGTTTTTATCAAAATGAGCATATTTTTCAGGTTGATCAGATGTTATCCGTAAACAAAATTTTTAACAAAATTTTCAAAGGGTCATAATGTTATTAATATTTGGTGTATGGTTACCTCAAAACTTTAAGCACATCTCCACATCGGTCTTACTATCTACCAAGGATAATCGGATGAAAACTGTAGGAGTTATACGGAAATGATAATGTATACCTAAATTTTCAAAGGGGCATAAGTCTATAAATATTTGGTACACAGTTAAACTTGAAACTTTATGCATATTTCCACATCATAATCTTGCTATCTACAAAGTTTCAGGTTGATTAGATGAAAACTGTAGGAGGAGTTATCCGGAAATGAAAATGTATAAGAAAATTTTCTAAGGGCCATAACTCTATAAATATTTGGGTTATGATTAACCTCGAAACTTTACGCACATGTCTACCTCATAGTCTTACTATCTACGAAGTTTCAGGTTAATCGGATTGAAACTGTAGGAGGAGTTATCCGGAAATGAAAATGTTTACCACAATTTTCAAAGGTGCATAACTCTATTAATATTTAGTGTATGGTTAACCTTGAAACTTTACGCACATGTCCACCTCATAGTCTTACTATCTACAAAGTTTCAGGTGAAATGGATGAAAACTGTAGGAGGAGATATCCGGAAACGAAAAAGTTTACGGACGGACGCCGACCCCATAACATAATATGACCTTTTTTTTTCAAAACGGGCATATAAAAACGGTCATACGTAAAGTTTTCTCATAATTATTATTAATAACTGAGTTTATATCAAAGTTTTCAGAACCTGGCCGTGTGACATATCAAATCGAACGGCATAATGAGTACAATACATAACAAACAAGATTTGACCCCTAGGGTAAGGTTTGAGGTCACCAGAGGTCAAAAATTTTAGGGTGGGGGGTGGGGGGGGGGTAAAAAATCAAAGTTTTCAGAACCTGGTCATGTGACATATCAAATCGAATGGCATAATGAGTACAATACATAACAAACAAGATTTGACCCCTAGGGTCAGGTTTGAGGTCACCAGAGGTCAAAAATTTGGATTTTCACCCCCATAACCCCCTTTTTAATGATTACCGGATAACTCCTCCTACACCCTTTCAGATAGAAACATGAAACTTTGGGAACTGATAGGTCTTTGGTCTAAGGAGTGCATGACACTTTCGGAATTTTGATCTTAAGAGGGTGGGAGTTGCAATTGAGAACTTATATAGTGGTGTATCTTTAAAAAAGCGTGGGGATATGCAATGGCGTGCCATCGACTGCGCGATTCTAGTTTTAAGAAACGTTAAATTGCACAATTTTTAAGAACAAGTAACAAAAAATGTTCTTGAACATTTCAAGAATAAGTTCTCATACAGTTCAAGAAACTCTGTAAAGAACTATTGTTCTTGAACTATTCAAGAACAATCTTTAAGAACTTTTCAAGAATACAATGTTCTTAAAAATTCAAGAAGACTTTTTTTTAAAAATTGTCCAATTTAACATTTCTTAAAATGTTCATGAAATCTTTTCTACAGCCATTCTCTCCCTTTCCCTGATTCAAGAAGGACTGTTGTCAGTTTCTGACAAAAGAATGTGCACTGTACTGGTTAACAACTTACGTATATGCTTGCCCAGGAAAAGTGCTGATACATGTAGGTAAACTAACTGGCTCAAAAATGACCTGAACAGTGTTGACTTGGCTGTTAAACTCCAATACAAACAAACAGAAGATATAATTTTGACCTACTTTAATCCCACTTTTATGTAGTAAAACTGGGGTTTTCGGGGTATCTATTATTTTTCTTATTTCTGCTCAACAACATAGAATCTTGGTACTCGTTAGAACCACCACTTCTAACGAGTACCTACAATCTATGTTTTGAGCAGAAATAAGAAAAATGTCAGATTTTTTTTATCTGAAAATTAAATTCTCATTTTCTATTGGTAAAATTTCCAATATATTTGAATAGGCGTTTTTTTTGCAATGGAATGGAAGGCTCATTAGTAAGCAGATCTTTAATAGGAACGCTGTGGTGCAACGGTAAAGCATCGGATTTGAGATCGCGAGGTAGCCGGATCAATCCCCGCAAGTGCCAAGTGTTGTTTCCATGAGCAAGAGACTTTATCCACATTGCTTAGTACTGGTTCCTACCCAGAAACAGAGGGCCACATGGAAGATTAGTACTTGTACTAAATTGAATGTGTTACCCTCTATAATTAAGGTTATTATTATTAACCCAATTTATACCAGAAACCCCAAAACGGGTACCATGGCAAACATGCAGGCCCAGATCAGACGCCGCAGAATGGGACGTCCGATCAGGGCCTACACTGTTTGCAAAAAGTTAAGCCATTTTCCAAATAAACTTTGAAGAAAACACAACCTCACACCCCTAAATTTTGTAATGAACTCCTGCTATGTATAAGGAGGAAGTTTCTTTTTGGTACAAAAAGGGTTAATTGGTTTAAAGAGATTACAAACAGTCCCTTGAATAATGCATTTCTTTCAGAGAGGAAGCAACAACTTTGTTTTAACAATGAAACACATGTAAGACACTGATTGTTTTGGGTTTTACAACACATCAACCCTTCTCGGTCATTTTGTGCCATCCTGGGCCAAAGAAAGGGAGAAAAGAACGTTTAAACGGGGTCTGAATTTCAGGTATTTTGCAGAGGGGGTGCAAATCTGAAAAGAAAATCATGATTTGGGGCCAAAGTTAGGGGTGTAAACTTGATTACTGGAGAAAAACTGCATGAATTTGAGATAATTTACCAAAAAGGGGGGTGCATTGCCACCCGTCGCACCCCCCCCCCCACCCCCCACCAAGCGTATAGGCCTGAAAAGATAGAAGACATAGTAGAGGAGATGAAAGTGAGGGACAGAGGATAAAGAGAAAAATGAATGGAAGTGTAGAAACAGACAGAAGAAATCACAACATTCACCCTCTAACCTTACCTGTTGTAACCCAGCAGGAAGCAAATATCAGATGGACATTCCAATCTTTTCTACGGTCATTCTCTCCCGTCCCGTTGATTCAAGAAGGGCAGTTGTCAGTTTCTGGCGAAAGAATGTGTACTGTACTGGTTAACTGCTTACGTATAAGCTTGCCCAGGAAAGTGTTGATAGGTAAACTGACCGGCTCAAAAATGACCTAAATAGTGTTGACTGGGCCGTTAAACTCCAATACAAACAAACAAACAAACAGATGGACATTCCAGTGGCTCAAGTCTGCAAGATACATGTTTGTCATCTTTGCTTCACCCAACCACCCCCACACATTAAGACAAAAACAAGAACAAGCATGCACATTTCATGATATCATATCATCATGTGTAGTATTGTGTAGGGCTGGCTAATCGGAGCTGAAGAGATAATCGATTATCGGTCATGTCATTGCGATCGATGGTCGATTAGTAATCGCTATGGTTTTTGTCATTATTTTACTTGTCTGGCTTTCTGTCTGAGCATGACTCTTACCTTATGTTGCACTTAATCATATATGTTTATTTGAACAGACAGGCCTGAGCAAACAGTGAAGACCCAGATGAGACGCCGCATAATGCGGCGTCTCATCAGGGTCTTCACTGTTTGCCACTCATCAAGCTATTTTATGCATAATTTTGGCTAGTAAATTGTACCTATCAAGTAATCGATTAAAAGCAAATCAAAAATGATAATCATTTTTGTGGAGATAATCGATTGATTAATCGTGTCAACCTTAGTATTGTGTACGCACTTATGCAATTATATTTATGTTATATGTTATGAAGTTCAGAATCAGAATTGTTACTGGTGGCACGGCAAATGACATCTATACACCAAGACCCATGATACGGGAAGTTAGTTTATGCCTATTAAATGAAAATTTTCATTCAAATTCGTATACAGTCCAACCTGTGTTAAGCAACCACCTCAGGGATGATTAAAATGTGCTTGCTTAAGACAGGTGCTGAATTTTAATGTGTTTGCCTTTTTAGGGAGCTGAATGCGTGCTTGCTTAAGACGGGTTGCTTGCTCCCATTTTTTTTACTGTATAAAAGAAGAGCTTAAAGGGATGTAAAAGCGGCAGCACATAGGGGACTTGTTCACCCAATCTTGGAATATAGTAGTTGTATCTGGGACCTCAGTGGAGTGGTCCTTTTTGAAGAAATTAAAAAAGTTCACAATAGAGCTGCTAGATTTGTAACAAGTAAATTCCCTCTCCAAAAATGCCATGTCATTTCTTCATATTCAGTCACCACGTTTCCTAGAACTGTCTTCTAAAGATGTTAGACATAATCTTTGTAGTTTTATACTATAAAATAAATTCTTCAGCTCTGGAACCATCTGTGCAGCAAGCTTCTGTATCATTTCTAATATTTCAAAATCTTTTAGAACTATAATATGGGCACCAGACTTGAACACAATATTCCATGTGGCAACCCTGGTGAAAATGACAATGGAATTTCACTGAGATTTTAGCGTTATTTCATGGAAATAACTGTGGAATTTCAGTGAAAGAATCGGGCAATATAACACTGAAATAACCCTGAGATTTTCAGTGAAATTTCACTGTTATTTCAGTCAATTAACACTGAAATCTCAGTGAAAGAATCAGGCAAAATATTACCAAATTTCAGCAAAATCTCATAGAAATTTCAGTGAAAATTTGTTAGTATTTCAATAATATAATACTGATTTTCAGTGAATTTTCACTGTTATTTCAGTCAAATAACACTGAAATCTCAGTGAAAGAATCGGGCAAAATATTACCGAATTTCAGTAAAATCTCATGGAAATTTCAGTGAAAATTTGTTAGTATTTCAATAAAATATTACTGATTTTCGGTGAAATTTCACTGTTATTTTAGTCAAATAACACTGAAATCTCAGTGAAAGAATCGGGCAAAATATTACCAAATTTCAGTGAAAATTTGTTAGTATTTCAATAAAATAATTAATAATCTCATTGAAAGAAATGGGCAAAATACCTCTAAATTTTGTTGAAATCTCAGAGAAATTTTCCTGAAAGTGTGTAAGTATTTCACAGAAATTTTAATAAAATTTTAGAAAATATTCAATAGCATTTCACATATATATCAATGAGATTTCAAAATTGTTTCCCCTTTGATGGTACTTGATTTATGTTTTGATATACATAGATTTAATTACTATTAGTTCGCATGAGAAATATATATAATGAACAACTTCATTCATCCCCCAAATACTTTTTTCTCTAAATGGTTACATAATGATATCAATTACAACAGCCAAGAGTCTCTGTTTACATGCCACACAGTACCCCACCCATTTCGAATGACCATATTAATTTTCGGACAAGAAGAAAAAAAAAGTAATTTATTAAATATAATTATGTCTGATTTATCTTTTTTTCTGTCAAACTTGTGTTTTCTAAGGCCTTTCAGCATGTTTGTAAATCTAACACAGACATTGAATGACCAGAAACTTTTGACCTTCAAAATACGCATGCTGACCTGCTAACCTGTGTCTGCCATCATTTCTGACAGCACCTTTTCAAACTGTGTCCTGAAGTGTACTTACTATATCAGCTAATGTTCTGTGATGTTTGTCATCCTGATATTACTGGACAATTAGTTTTCTGGCACTGCTTTGAAAATCCCTCCAATACTAAGGCAGCCATGTTTTTCCCATCATTCAATTGAAATGATGTCATCATCAATGACGTCATCACCAAAATTTCAGTGAAATTTCAGTGAAATTTGGTGAGATTTCATTTTAATTTTAAAACTCATAATTTTCAGTGTCACTTATTATCAAAACAACATTGCATGTTAAACATCAAATTATTGTTGTTGTATAAATCCTCGTAGGAAAGAAAGGGGCTGATTAACTTGCCTGTTTGTCCCTTAGCTTATGGTACTTTCTTATAATTGGGTTGGCATCAAATTTTGATTGTGGCACTTCCTGAACTATTCATTCTTATACTTTGTCATAGAATGAAATTACTTTCTAGTTGAAAAGACATTCTATGAAAACTAGATTTCACTCAAGAAACAACAAATTACATGCAAAGACTGAAATTTTCTAAAACTGTACTAAAATTTAAATGAAATACTAAATTTGAATAAAATCCTTGAAATTTTACTGATGCTAGAAAATTGTTGAAATTTCACTGAAATTTCATTTAAATTTTTGTGAATTTCCATTGAAATTGAATTCTATTGAAAGGCGTTCTTTCAGGGTACAGGAAATTTACATTGGTTTCTGCCCTCGCTTGGAATTTGATGATATTATGCATAACAATTGCCTTGAATTATGATGCATTCACTTTTAAATGCAATTCCTTTGTAAATTTATCACAATTTTAGGAAGTCACTACCAAAACAGAGAGTTTTATTTGTTTGTATTGGAGTTTAACTGTCCAGTCAACACTATTTAGGTCATTTATGAGCCGGTCAGTTTACCTGTCCACACTTTTCCTGGGCAGACTTATACATCAGCGGTTAACCAGTACAGTGCACATTCTTTAGCCAGAAACTGACAACTGCCCTTCTTGAATCAGCGGAAGGGAGAGAATGACCATAGAAAAGATTTCATGTTCAATCTCCACGAGGAATGTTGCCAACCCCGGCAGGTATCGAACCCGCCTCCTCGTGATCAACAGTCAGATGCGCGTCCGACTGAGCTACCGAGTCCGGCCCCAAAACAGAGGGTACTCTGATATAAACCTGTATACAGTAATCTTAGCCGACATTGCAGACTCAGAACAGCCTGTTTCTGATCAGAGTCTTCACATTTTGCTTTTCCAACTGCAATTTTATTATGTCCACATTTTTATGTCCTCATGCATGCACGCAAGAGCAAGAGTGGGGACATACTGTTTTTGCCCTGTCTGTTTGCTGGATAACTTTAAGGCTGAACAAGCTACCGTAGTCTTGCCCAAACATCTGGATTCCCTACTTGAAAGGAAAAACATTGGTCATAACTTTTGAACCGTTTATATTTGGCATGTAGGTTCCTTGTGACAAGAAAAAACATTGGTCATAACTTTTGAACCGTTTCAGATAGATCGAGCCTTCATATTTGGCATGTAGGTTCCTTGTGCCCCTTCAGATAGAACCTTCTTATTTGGCATGTAGGTTCCTTGTGACAAGGGCTTAGGATAAGAAAAAAATTGACCTTGGCCTGGGGACATGTTCGTGTTTCACAAACACATCTTGTTTAAATTTAAGTCTGTGACAGCAGTCTTATTATGTATGTCCAAACTTTTGAGGCTTTTAAGATGATATGCTGATACTTTTATGTACTCCACTACCTGAGGACTTTATAGCATGGTTTTAGGGGTCCAAAGCATGAAATATCTTAGTAAATGGGTGGCAGTGTTGTGTCCAATTACAATGTATAGATTATACAGAAAAGAAATGGTCATTTTTCTGTATGATCTGTACATTTTTAGGATCCATCTGTGAAAAGTATTTTATCCAAAACTGTATAAGGAGGAAAAATTGTGGTGTATGTTGTTTTATGTTTTCTTGCTTCATTCTTACATTGTTTCTTCAAATTAGTCTTATCTAATAATTTCCTTAGAGGCTTTCTTTATTTCAATATACATTAAAACTTTTGTAACTGAAGAAAATGCATTGGTCATTTGATTGAAAAAATACTGAAATTTCATCGACGATTCCCGGTTTGGCTTCGTCCCGGGGGGGGGGGGGGGGGGGGGCACGGCGGATGCAATTTTTGTTGTCCGGCGGCTGCAGGGGAGGTGTCTGGCGGCCAGCGGGGGGCTCTGCATGGCTTTTGTGGACCTGTGGGGCGTTTGGTCGGGTGCCTCGGAGGGTCGTCTGGTGGGCGCTGGGAGGACTTGGGGTGGGCGGGTGGATTGTGAGGCTGGTCCAGGGGATGTGCGCGGGTGCTCGGAGCCGTGTCCGCGTCGGTGGTGGTTGCGGTGGGGAGTTCGGGGTGGGGGTGGGTGTTCGTCGGGGCTCTGTTCTCAGCCCGCTGCTTTTCATCATTGTGCTTGGGGCCTTGTCGTGCGAGTTCCGCTCTGGAGTCCCCTGGGGGGGCCTGTGTGCTGGTGGCCTTGTCGTCGTGGCTGGGTCCCTTGGGGGGTGTGTCGGGGGGCTCTTGGCTTGGAGGGAGGCAATGGAGGCGGGGGGGCTGGGAGTGAATGCGGGAGGGACGGGGATCGTGATCTGTGGTGCGGGTCTGGACCTCTTGCGGGGTGCGGGCCGGTTCCCGTGCGCTGTATGTCGCACTGGAGTTGGCAGCAACAGTATCTTTTGTAATGGCTGCAAGTTCTGGGTGCACAAGAAGTGCGGTGGGCTCAAACGCTTGATAGAGGACCCTGAGTACAGGTGTACACGGTGCCAAGGAACTGCACGCCCCTTGGATGGCAGACCACAGAGGGAAGTTCAAGTCGGATCAGACAAGCTGGAGGTTGTAGCTTCCTTCTGCTACCTAGGTGATATGCTCTCTGCAGGGGGTGGTTGCGACCTTTCAACTGCATCACGTGTGAAGGCAGCCTGGGGGAAATTCAGGGAGTTGCTGCCGGTTCTCTCTTCCCGCCGCCTCTCGTTCGGGACACGTGGCCGTGTGTGTGGCTCTTGTGTGCGGGGCGCGGTGCTCCATGCCGGTGAGACATGGCCATTGACAAAGCCAAACCTCCAACGTCTGCAGCGAAATGACAGGGCAATGATCAGACAGATCTGCAATGTCAAGCCACAGGACACTGTCACCATCAGGTCCAGTGAGTTACTGGAGCGTCTTGGCATTGAGGACCTGGACCTCATCCTGAAAGAGAGAAGACTTCGCTGGTATGGACATGTGGAACGCTCCAACGGTGCAATCAAGACTGCCTGTGACATACAGGTAAGTGGAAAGCGGGGCCCAGGAAGGCCCAAGATGACCTGGAAGCAGCTAACAGAAAGAGATTGCAGAGAATGGAAGCTCTCTGCTATCGATCCTCATGATAGACAAGCCTGGAGATCTGGTGTAAGATCTGCCATGCGTGCAGCAAGCCAGCTACCTGGAAGGGGGCCCACTTATGTGGACGTTGCCCCTGTACCTGCATGTTAATCAAAAATCCGTTGATGATGATGATGATTCATTGAAATTTCACTATCACTTAAATTTTGTAGACAATCAAAATTTCTGCAAGAATACTGCTGAAATTTTAGTGAATTTTCATTGAAATTTCATTGAAATTAAGTTTCACTGAAATTTTGAATACCGTATGTCAGTGAAATTTGTTGAAACTTCACTGAAATTTCATTGAAATTTCATCAAATTTTGGTCAAATAGGTGAAATCCACCAAAATATGAGGATTTCAGTGAAATTTCAATGAAATTTCGATTAAATTTTCTCTGGGGAACAAACGTATGTTTTATACAATAGGGCTAATCCACACCTATTAGAAAAAATATATATATACCTTCCCCCCCACCCCACGTTTTAATATGCAGGTTATAATATATACTGTATAATATACAAATGTGGGGGGCCAAGATGGTGAAGGGCTGTAACTGTAGGGGTTGTTTGTCAGGGGCCAAGTTTGTTGGAGAAAGAGATGTCAGAATCAGAATTGTTACTGGTGACACGTCAAATGACATTCAATTCAAAACCATAGACATGTGATGGGAAATAAGTCCCAGGGGTAATCTTAGCTACACAATCATCAGCACCTTCATCTGCTGAATTAATCGAATGGGGAAGGGCATTCTAATCTCTAATGGTTCGGGGGAAGAATGATTCTTTATAAATGTCAGTTCTTGCAGTAAGGGTTGTTGTTGTTTATCTACAAAACATTTTAACGTTACTACTTTATCTATCTTCTTATACCGAGTCGGTCCTATTTGGCCATTACCTCAGTTGATTGGGTGGCTAAATTAAGAATTTAGCCAAAAAAAAGAGAGGCACTGGATGCGTCCTTAAAACTATTTACTAAAACGCATACCCCTGAGTCTCAATCTTACACTGTACGGGCTTTAAACTCTTCTGCGGACTTGGCATTCACCGCAGAGGAGGGAAGACTATTCCATTGGGGAATAGTTCGAGGAAAGAAGGAGTTCTTCAGGGCATCACTATAGGACTGGTATCTACAATATTGTGAGTTGTTTAGTTTTGATGCCCTTGTTTAGGTCAACACTGTTACAAGGGTCAAGTACCTATCTTTATTAATAGACACTGAATCAGAGTGTATCTTGTAGAAGGTTAAAGAGTACTGCTCACAACGGGCCTCCAGGGACGGCCACTCTAGCTCATTAAGCATGTCACAGATGCTACTTCTATTTCACCATCGCGTACAGGTCCATCAAGCAGCTGTCCTCTGCACCTTCTCCACCTGCTGAGTCTGAGTTTTAACATAGGGATGCCAACTGGGTGATGCATATTGAAGTTGAGGGCGAACCAATGTTTTATACGCAACATCCTTTGTCTGCCTAGGTGCAAAGACCAAGTTCGGTCTAAGGAATCCTAAAGTCCTAGTTGCTTTAGATGTAATCTCAGTGATATGTTGACCCCAATCAAGGTCGTCAGTGATGGTGATACCAAGATATTTGGCGGATTGAACATGCTCCAAAATTTGCTGGTGATGTGTATTGTCAAACTCAATTTGCTTGTCGGGAGGGTGTCGTCACACCCTCATTGAGTGACATTTGGCCACATTGAACTTCATCTGCCAATCGGCCTCCCACTGTGCAAGTTGATCCAGGTCATCTTGTGAAATAAGACAGAAGTCAGAAGGAGAATATATGTTCCTATACAGGACACAATCATCAGCAAACAAACTGACCGATGACCTGATATTATCGGACAGACCATTAATGAAAACCAGGAAAAGGACCAGTCCAAGGACCGAACCTTGGGGGACTCCAGATAAAATAGCCATCAAGTACAACTTGTTGTGAGCGCCCAGAGAGCCATAAGCTAATCCACCTATGTGTGGATTCCCCATCCCACGGCACTCCAGTCTATGCAACAGCCCCCTGCCAAAGGCCCCAGCGAAGTCCATAATGATCAAGTTAGTCTGTTTGTGGCCACGATTTATAGCCCCATCCAGATTGCTCACAATGTCATGGTAAAATTTAACAAGCTGCGCTTCGCAAGACCTTTGACCTACTTATAAACACTACATGCAAAATAAAACTCTTGTGCATTTATACTCAATGTGCGAAACTCATGCTGCTATATGTGTGCATGCACATAGGGACATGTAAGGGTCTGAAACGCAAATGAATGATGATGTTGGTTTACTGCAAAAACTTATCTTTTTAACACACAGTATCCCTATCTTGAGGGTGATGTATCCAGCATTAACAGTGTTTTTGCTGTATAAAATAACAAATCTTCAGGCAGCTACCCTAAGTTTTATCTTATAGTCTAGATATATTTGTTGAGAACCCCAGCCCTAGGAAGGAATTAGAAATATTCTTCAAACATGTCAAAGAAATTACCAGAAAAAGGAACAAAAACTGGGAATTTTGGCGAAATATTAAAATCAGAAACTCACCTTATTTAATCAATGAATTACAGATTTTGATTACATGAAATGGAACCACTTTCAGGGGCTGAAACAGCGGATGTTGTCAAACAAACATGGAGACGTTACGCATGTGACTGTGTGTGTCCAATCGAAGGCGGCAAAATCTGTCGTTGGCGTCTCGAGAGCAGCCTTAGTAACAGGGGACGTTACTCTCAAGACAAGAAACAGACTAGGATAAAATCCGGAATCATACTGAGCCGGTAACTCAACCCTGGGATTGAGCCGGTCACTCAATTGACTCAAACTCCCCAATAGTGGTGACCCCTCGGTCGCAGTCGGACCTTCAGAATACAAATTCTGCAATGAAATGAAACAAATGTAATAAATTTGTGGCCTTTATCTTCAGAATCAGAATCAGAATCGTTACTGGTGACACGTCAAAAGAAATTCATACACCAGGACCTGTGATGTGGTCTCGGGTCGTTTCGCCCGTGAGTCGTTTCGCCCATGAGTCGTTTCGCCCGTGGGTCGTTTCGCCCAGGGTCGTTTCGCCCTGGGTCGTTTCGCCCGTGGGTCGTTTCGCCCTGATTAGGTGGGTCGTTTCGCCCTTATTTTTTTCGAGCCCTATTGATTGAGGTTATGTTTGTTTTGGTATGTAAAGGGATTTATGGGGGTATTGGGAGTTCCGGAAAACAGGGTTTTGCCCTTGTGTGGTGCAGCTGGACGACCTACTGACGGCTTCTACGTCAGGTCTGAGCAACTAAGCTACCCCTAAACCCCACCTTATATGAAGAAAACTGGGGTTTACTGGGGTATACATTATTTTTATTATTTCTGCCACAAGACAAAGGTTGTGGGTACTCGTTAGAACCGCCTCAACCTATGTTTGCAGTATAGATAAGAAAAAATGCCAGAGATTTTCATAACAAAAATAGTCATTTTAGAGATGTGAAAACATGCACTATGTCGCACGGCTGTGTTATCGTACTGGTCTGTTTAATAGTTTGCATTACGAAAATATGCTTATTCAAATACTGGAAAATTGTACCACCAAATAAAAAAAATCAAAATTGTTCTGATCAAAGATTCTTATATTTTTCACATTTCTGCTCGGGTGCTCGTTAGAAACGCCTCGGCGAAGCGGTTCTAACGATCACAAACGGTCTGTGTATTTTGGGGCGGAAATATGAAAAACAATGTGTTGCATGTTCGTTGTGTGTTTTGTGGGTAGTACCCATAGTCTGCTATTTCTGCTCCAGGCATGGAATGTGGGTGGTCGTTAGAACCACCTCGGCAAAGCGATTCTAACGAGTACCCATATATCACATACTTAACACATTTTGACACTGTTGTTTGGATTTGTGAAGATCATATACACAGTTTATAATGTTTTTTTGTTTTCACTTTTTATCTCTCTATCAGAACTCTGAAATGAGCCCGTCCATACATCACCCATTCGTAGGTGTCATTTGACTTGTCACCAGATCCGTTCGTCCGTCCGTCCATCTACACAGGCATCACTTCATTCATTCATTTCCGAATGTCCATCTAACAATACTCTCCATTCTTTCATTCATTAACTAATCTATATCCGTATATTCAAAATGCCGTCCGTTCATCCGTACGTCTGTCCATCTACAAACGCACAACTCAATTCACCCATTTATTCATTTATTTATTCATCCATCTGCCCATTTACTCATCCATTCCGTTTGTAACTCCCTTAAAAAATAAAATTGCGGCGAAACGACCCACGGGCGAAACGACTCACGGGCGAAACGACCCACCAGGTAAGGGCGAAACGACCCACCCCCAAAATCAGGGCGAAACGACTCAGGGCGAAACGACCCGGCGAAACGACCCACGGGCGAAACGACCCGGAACCTGTGATGTGGGAGGTTGTGGGACAACTCGGCACATAGCAAACTCGGCACATGACAAACTCGGCACATAACAAACTCGGCACATGACAAACTCGGCCTATACAAACTCGGCACATAATTATATGGTGTACCAAAAGGGTCAAAATGACCGATACCGGTCTACCCGCATTATAGATATTCGGGTATACCCGAAAATTTGCGGGTACACCCTATATTTGCAGGTACACCCCTATTTCAAATGCGGGTGTACCCGTAAATTTGCAGGTACACCCGCATTTTACGGGTAGACCTGCATTTTACGGGTACACCCCTATATTTGCTTATGCTACTGCACCTACTACGAGTATAACTGCTACTACTACTGCAACTACTACTAGTATACCTACTACTTCTACTTCTATTGCTACTACTTCTACTTCTACAACAACAACTACTACTACTACTAGTTATACTTGTACTACTTCTGCTATTACAATTACTACTACTACAACTACTTGTACTAGTGACTGTGGTAGACATAGATGAAGTAGTGGTTACAGAGGAAGCATGAATAGTGGCGGTAGTAGTTTTGTTTGTATTGGAGTTTAACAGTCCAGTTAACACTGTTTTAGGTCATTTTTGAGCCGGTCAGTTTACCTATCCACGCTTTTCCTGGGCAGGCTTAAATAGCTGTAGTTGTAGTAGTTATGGCAGATATAATAGTGGTATTAATAGTGGTATTTAAAGATATAGTGGTAGTGGTAGTAGGCCCGTATATATTTTACCTTAGTTGTTTGTGAAACTTACAACTAAAACGCGCTCCGCACACACGTACATGCATCTGCCTGCGCTTCCGCGCAGTATTTACGCACATTCTTATTCTTTGCTTGAATGAATATCACAAGATATTACGAAAACGCGCCTTTTCAGATATACTGGAAAATTTTACCACCCAAAAACGAAATGTTTCTTTTTTTTTCTTTTTTTTTACAGACAAAAACGAATGAGTTTGCCGCCCTTCTGCCCCCAACACGCACACTTTTTTCTTTGATAGGAAACAGGAAACATTCTTTCGAAATAAGAAAGCTTTTCGAGTTTTCTGTTTGTTTGTTCGAGTTGAGGTTTTACGTCCCCGTCAACACTATCTAAGTCATTTTGGAGACGTTACTTTCGATTTTGTGGGATTTTACACGACACTGAGATGAAATGACATCTCAAGCCCTACCGCCAATAGAAACCGCTGCGGTTTAAGGAGTGGTCCGACTCGCTTTCTTTTTCCTGGGCATGCTTAGACCTAAGCTGTTTACCAGTACTCAAGTTCGGTCGGTTTCAACTCTGCGCGGAAGCACTGTGTAGCCCATTTAATTTGTCCAGGCCCCGATGGCGGGCGCGATTCGAGTCATCATCATGCGTATTTGAAACCCTTGAAGACCTAACTATACATAAAGAAAATCGGGGATTAACAAGGGTATACTTTATTTTTGTCAAGTCTGCTCCAAAACATAGATTGTGGGTACTCGTTAGAACCGCTTCGGATAAAGAATACTAAAGAGTACCAACAATCTATGTTTTCAGCAAAAATAAGGAAAATAATGTATACCCCAATAAACCCAAGTTTCACAAAATGAAAATGGGGTTTCTGGGGGTCAAACATATATAGGCGTGTTTTCTTGATGCTTCAACATTGTATATCTGGAACTAAGCCCCACATGATTATATGTGTAACTAAATAAATAAATGACAGGAAAGTAAATGAAAAACATTTTATTATACGTTTAGTTAAATTTTAATATATCAAATCAGACTGATTATACCGTGATTTTTTCAAGGGTGCAATAAACGCTCTTGATTCTCATTAAAATTTGAAATTATTGAGTGTTTACACAGCATGAATTGGACAGGTATATCAAAGACGCCGCAAGAAAGATAAGAGCCTTATCCAAAAAATGTGGATATGTAAGCGGCATTTTGATTGGATAATTGGAAAATAAGAAATAGCGGTCTACTTGCATTTACGGGTAGACCTGCATTTTACGGGTACACTCCTACTTTTACGGGTATACCCGCAATTTAAGATGCGGGTACACCCGTAAATTTAGGGGTGTACCCGCAAATATAGGGGTGTACCCGTAAAATGCAGGTCTACCCGTAAAATGCGGGTAGACCGCTAAATGCGGGTGTACCTGCAAATTTACGGATACACCCGCATTTGAAATAGGGGTGTACCTGCATATTTAGGGGTGTACCCGCAAATTTACGGGTATACCCGTATATCTAAAATGCGGGTAGACCGGTATCGGTCATTTTGACCCTTTTGGTACACCATAATATTAGCTGTTTGGGTCAATTATCTATAGGAGCTTTTTTCGTGACGTACTTCGGGTTCTAAAAATAGAACGGGAAAAGCCCTGGCCGTCATCTGTCGTATTGCTTCAAAGGCAGTGGGACAGATAAAGGGTTAATTACAGCGTAAAACAGTGGAGTTCTTTTAAACTTTTGGGGGAATTCTAATGTAAGATAATGGGAGAAACACCGATATGCCACCAGATGTGAAATTTCGCGAAAATGATATTGTACATACGACCCAACAGGTCCCCCCCCTCTCTCTCTCTCTCTCTCTCTCTCTCTCTCTCTCTCTCTCTCTCTCTCTCTCTCTCTCTCTCTCTCTTAGCGCACACACAATTAGCGAGCGCAAGCAAATGTAAATTAAATGACGCTACGTCAACCGACATGAAGCGTGTCAACAACGTCGTGTCTACATCAAACCAACTTCAAAGCAATGCATTGAATTTGACATTGCAACGTCGATGAAACGTCATAACGTTTCGTTGGCGATAATACGGCGTTGCTAAATAAAATGCCATTTGCCCAGTCAGAATCAGAATCAGAATTGTTACTGGTGACACGTCAAATGACATTCATACACCAGGACCTGTGATGTGGGAAGTTAGTCCCTAGCTCTAACCAAAGAGGTAAATTTAGCTACACAATCATCAGCACCTTCAGCTGTCGAAATAATCGAATCGGGAAGGGCATTCCAATCTCTAATGGTTCTGGGGAAGAACGACTCTTTATAAATGTCACTTCTTGCGCTAAGGGTCTGAAACGCCAACGAATGGTGATTTCTACAGTGTCTAGCTGGGGGAACAAGGTCATCTGTTGGAATGCTGGCAGCACCCTTTAGACCTTTGTATAAAAGGATTAGCCTACTGTCTTTTCTCCTTTTCTTGAGAGCCTCCCATTTTAATTTTCCAAGTATTCCAGTCATGCTCCCAGTTTCAAAGCAGTAATTGCCTGTTACAAATCTAGCAGCTCTATTCTGAACTTTCTCAATGTCATCGTTAAGGACCACTCCACTGGGGTCCCAGATACAACTACCATATTCCAAGATTGGGCGAACAAGACCTTTATATGCTGCCTATTTTACATTTTGAGGGCACTGATGAATATTTCGCCTCAGGAAACCAAGCGTTCTATTTGCCTTAGTACACATGTTGCTAATATGAGTATTCCATCTCAAGTTGTGTGAGATTGTCACTCCAAGGTATTTAATGGAGTCCACATTCTCGAGGACCGTTCCCTCTAAGGTGTAAGAAGCCTCAACTTTATTAGATCTCTTCCTAGTTATCTGCATAATATTGCATTTAACTGGCTGAAATCTCATGCCCCATTTACGTGCCCAACATCCTAATCTATCTATGTCAGCCTGAAGTTTCAATGAGTCATCTGTATCTCTAATTTCCCGGTAACAAACACAGTCATCTGCGAACAGTCTTATTTCTGAGTCAATGTCAGTGGAAATATCATTGATGTACAGGGAGAACAAAAGTGGACCAAGAACGGTCCCTTGCGGGACTCCAGACAAAACTGGAGCCCACTCCGAAGATTCACCATTAACAACAACCCGCTGTTTTCTGTAGCAAAGAAAGGAATCTATCCATTTGAGGGTCTTTCCCCCAATTCCATAACCAAATAACTTAGATTTAAGTAGTTCATGAGGAGGGGTGTCAAAGGCCTTCTCGAAGTCAAGAATAAATGTGTCCACCTGTCCCCCTTTGTCCAAGATTTTTGCCCAGTCATTAATAACTGTGCTTAGCTGAGTTTCACAACTGTGCCTTTTCCTAAATGCATGTTGCCTGTCTGACAAAAGTTTATGCTCGTCCAAGTGGGCCATGATGTTTGAGCAGACTATATGTTCCAGCAATTTACACAGAACACAAGTCAGAGACACAGGGCGATAATTACGGGCAAGAGCCCTATCTCCTTTTTTTAAGAGTGGACAAATGTTTGCTAAGAGCCATTCTTTGGTGATTTCACCCGTATCAAGAGACTGTTGAAACAAGTGTGCGAAAACTGGACCCAACTCATTTTCTAGTTCCTTCAGGACTCTGGGATGAAGCTCATCAGGTCCTAAGGCCTTACTGGGGTTTAAGCCTTGAAGTAATTTGATCACTCCTGCAGCTGTCACAACAATATTATTCATGAATGGGGCCGATCTTCCAGTCAATGGAACCTCCGTGAACTCAGTTTTATTAAATGCATCATTGAATTGACCAATTAGTTCCTCTGCCCTTTCAGAGTCTGATTCAGCAACCCCGTCCCCTCCTCTTTTATTAAGGGGCGGTATACCTTGCCTGTCTTTCTTCTGGCTATTAATATATCTATAGAAGTCTCTGGGATTTGCCTTTACATCACCTACCAAGTTATTCACATACAAATCATGCTGATTTTTTATATCAGTCTTGATTTCACGTCTCAAGTTTTCAAATTTTGTCCGGAGTTTACCACTTCCCGTCTTTTTTGCCTTTGCATGAATCTTATTCCTTCTGCGAATTTTCCTTCTTATCTCTGGAGTGATCCAGGGAATAGAAGATACAGCCCTACTAGTTTTTGAGGGGATATGATTTTCGGCCGAAGTATGAATGAAAGAAGTTATCAAATCAAAATTCTCCTGTATAGACCGAGCATCTGAATGACCATTAAAGTAATTCTCCTTTGCAAATCTGAGTGCATCCTTCCTCATAGTTTCATAGTCACCTTTCTGATATGAGTACACCTTCCTCCGAGGTTTCTTTATTGGTGGGATGTGAATTTTTAAATATCCGGAGACAAAATCGTGGTCACTTAGTTTATCTGGGGAATGAATGTCTTCGAATTGTCCTGGCAAAGTCGTAAGGATCAGATCCAATGTGTTCTTATCACCAGTGCTCAAGAATCAGTGGGATTGGAACATTAAATTCAAAACAAACGTAGAACACCCTTTCAGAGCATAGGAATGTTAAACACTCCTTCGCAAGTGCAAGATTTTACAGTAAAATCTGGTAGATTTGTAGATTGGTTCAACCTGCCCAGCCCTTACATTTGGTACCAGAAACCCCAAAAGGGGTAAGTGACAAACAGTGCAGACCCTGATCAGACGCCGCGTACTGCGTTTGCAAAAAGTTCGGCCATTTTCCAAATAAATTTTGAAGAAAACACAACCTGAAACCCTAAATTTTGAAAATGACTCCTGCTATATATAAGGAGGAAGATTCCATTTGGTACAAAAAGGGTTATGGGCTTCTTGGCTACAGGGATCAGTCAAACCATATCAACGGTCACGCGCCATTGAAGTGAGTTGGAGTGGTTGTCGACAGCATGACGTCGAGCTAACGTTGACTCGACGCCCGTCTGTAAGTCCATTCATTGGTTGTTGTTTTTTTTCGACTGTCAGTATGTTTATTTGTCTGTCTAACAGTCCGTCCGTTCGTCTGTTAGTCAGTCATTCAGTCAATCGGTCTGTGTGTCGTCTGTCTGTCTACTGTCGGTTTGTCAGTCAAACCCCCCTCTCTCTCTCTCTGTCTCTCTCTTTCATGCCAACGGTCATGTGACAATGAAGTGAGTTTGAGTGGGTGTCGACGGCATGACGTCGAACCAACATTGACTCAACGCCCCTCCGTCAGTCCACTCATTAGTTTATTTCGACTGTCAGTATGGACATTTAAAAAGAAAGATAGATAGATAGATTAGAGAGAGAGAGAGAGAGAGAGAGAGAGAGAGAGAGAGAGAGAGAGAGAGAGAGAGAGATAGATAGATAGATAGATAGATAGATAGATAGATAGATAGATAGATAGATAGATAGATAGATAGATAGATAGATAGATAGATAGATAGATAGATAGATAGATAGATAGATAGATAGATAGATAGATAGCCAAACAAATAATCAAATTAAAGTTACCTGTGGAATAGGGACCAACTAAATAGGGACCAAACATCAATATTTAATGGAGTAGATTTTTTTTCAATAAAATTTCAACTATTTAAGTTTCAAATATATTTAAGTTGTTTCTTAAATTTACCAGCGAATAAATCTTAAAAAAAAAAAATAAAAAGGCATAGGTGGTGGGTACTCGTTAGAATTACCGCCTCAATGAGGTGGTTCTAACAAGCACCCACAACCTATTTTTACTGAAAACAAGGAAAAATATCGTTTGACAAGACGCCCATCAACTCGGGCTGGGCAATCTCTTGTTTGACAATACGCCCATCAACTCGGCTGGGCAATCATGGTTGGCAATGAGTCCCAAATATCATATTCACAGCTTTAGTCATCGCCTGATTTATCAGATAATTAGTGTAGCAATTAAGTCATATCCAGAGCTTATTGATTTAGATGATTTAAAAAAATGCAAAAAAAAAAAAAAAACAAACAAAAAAACTAGAAACTTTTTTTTATTTAATAAGCATATGTATAATTAATATAAAATAATAATAATAAAACAGGCAAATAAAGTATTAATGTACAAGTTAGTCCCTAGCTCTAACCAAAGAGGTAAATTTAGCTACACAATCATCAGCACCTTCAGCTGTCGAAATAATCGAATCGGGAAGGGCATTCCAATCTCTAATGGTTCTGGGGAAGAACGACTCTTTATAAATGTCAGTTCTTGCAGTAAGGGTCTGAAACGCCAACGAATGGTGATTTCTACAGTGTCTAGCTGGGGGAACAAGGTCATCTGTTGGAATGCTGGCAGCACCCTTTAGACCTTTGTATAATAGGATTAGCCTACTGTCTTTTCTCCTTTTCTTGAGAGACTCCCATTTTAATTTTCCAAGTATTCCAGTCATGCTCCCAGTTTCAAAGCAGTAATTTCCTGTTTCAAATCTAGCAGCTATATTCTGAACTTTCTCAATTTCATCGTTAAGAACCACTCCACTGGGGTCCCAGATACAACTACCATATTCCAAGATTGGGCGATCTTCAATGAATCACTTGCCCAGGGCACTGTACCAGATGACTGGCGACAAGCAAAGGTTATCCCGGTCTATAAAAAAGGTGAACAATATGATGCAGCAAATTATAGACCAGTGTCGCTAACATGCATCTGTTGCAAAACCCTGGAGCATATATTAGTTAGCAATATCAACACGCACCTAGCCTTTTAGGGCATTCTTGCTGACTGTCAACATGGTTTGCGAAGTCAAAGGCTGACTGACTGAACTGGTTTTTAAGGTAACCGGGCGCTATAAGCACATAGGGGCTACCCCTAGACCGTGTCCAGGATTAGTTTTCCCACTTTCTGAAAGGCTTTCGCATGGAGTTGTACACTAATTCCGGTGTACTCCTCTCGCCTCAGTCACAGTGCAATAAAGGTGAAAGTGGTCCGTAAGTTACCGTGGTTTTTGACATAATCTCCAAATAGTTGTGGGCTGTCAATCGCGGCTATGGAACATGGTCAATTCCGACCTGCAAATCGTGTTCCATAGCCATTGCCCGTATGGCCTTGGTAGAGGATGAAGGCGAGGAGGCTAAGTTTTAGTGCTTCTGGGCTGCGAATCGCGGCAGTGGTCAGCGGAATACGAATCGTGCTGATCTGCCAGTGCCCTCCCCTTAGTAAAATAGAAGCACTGTAATTTTGAATTTTGAACGCCAGGTCGAAAGTGGGCATGAAGCAACAGAGAAATCAATGCCAATTTCGGCTGCAAATCGCGATTTCTCTGTTTCGCCCGAGCAAACTAGGTCATGTTGCTCTCTCTAAGGGCCGCGTGATTGGCGTCGGACTGGCTACACATGAAGTAGCCTTGCAATACCCATGGTAAAAAGGGTTTTCGGACATGCAGCCCTAAGTTCACGATCTCGGTCCGGTGCAGGTTTAGGAGGGATGCGCCCTCCTAACTAACACTCCCTCCGTCATCGCCGTATCTAGGAATAGCCTGTGGACCTTCCGGGTTTTCTTCTTGTTCAGGGGGGTCTCTTCGGTGCGTTTTTCGATGGAGTTGTAGATGTGCTCGTCGTAGTATTTTGAGGTAGGTCCCTTGTAAATTATGAAGATGGGCGTATCTTTTGTCTTGAAGGCATATACGGCAAGGTCCACGTTGATCGTTTTGTTGGGTCTTTTCAGGCGGTGCAATTCTAGGATGATGGTGGGGGAGTCGGAAGTAGCTGCCACCCAGGCTCTGCCCAGGTGATATTTCTCATGCCATGGTTGTTGTGGGTTGGGTGGCAGCTTCTTGAAGTCTTTTTCTTCCGATGTCCAGATTCTTTTCTTCCAGTGGGTTGGGCTGATGACGAGCGTCGTTGTGCTTTAGGCGGGGGTGGTCTCTCTGTGGGTGATGGAACGGTGGTCGCTGGCTGTGGACTTTCTTCGGGCTGTGGATGAGCTGGTGCTGGCGATGACGGAGTTGGCGGGAGCGTCGGTTTCTGTATCGTTGGCGCTGGCTCGGCGCTGACTGTTGTTTGCGGCCTCTGTTTCCTCGTGATGGTCGCAGTGGTCGTTGAGACTGTATTGACAGCTGAAGGCGCTGCTTGTTGTAGTCTTTGCTGTTGGATCTTGACTGTCTTCTTGGATCTGGCTGGAGCAGGAGTGCTTAGATCCCAGCGAAGGCTGACAGTCACGCACTGGTGCTGAAGGCCTGTGGTCATTTCAGGCACCCCATGCAGTCGGCATGACTGCAAGAAAGCCACAAGTGGCTCTGGAAGTCGATATTCTTTCATCGAGACAGACATGCTGAGAGTTGATCTTGACGATTCATCGAAGTCAAAGGTCTTGTGAAACCCAATTAAGTACCTCGGGATGACGTCACTTCCCGTAGCAACCAAACGGCCGCCATATTTCGAGGTGAAACTGTTTGCCTAACAACCGGTAATATTCCATTATATGCTATCGGTTCTTTTAGCTTTAATGTATCTTTCAAGTTTGTTATTGTAAAATTTACCGTTATACTTATTAAATTAGTTTAACTGTTGTAAATAATTATTAAAAAAAAAATAAATAAATAAATAAATAAAAATAATGAAAATGTGGAGCGTGATAGCTCAGCGGTTAGTGCACTTGCCGCTGATGCTAGAGGTCCCGGGTTCGATCCCCGGCAGCGGCGATAAAATTTCGGTGTCCGAACACGCTTCATTTCGCATCATTTGCAGGGATGAATGTCATTAAGTGCACCGTCCTTCGGATCGGGACGTTAACTGGAGGCCCCCTGTGCAGGGAGAACCATCCCCTGTGCAGGTTAAAGAACCCTACCATAATTACATGATTACTGTGTAGGCTTTCATCCTGTAAAACTGGAGTGCATGTAATATACACCTGCCTAGAATGTCCGCGAGTTCAATTTAACCATGATATTGTAAGCAATCTGGATGCGGCCATTAATCGTGGCCACAAACAGATTGACTTAATTATCATGGACTTTGCCAATGCTTTTGATAAGGTACCACACAGAAGGCTATTGTACAAACTGGAATATTATGGGATAAGAGGATCCACATATAGGTGGATTAGCTCATGGCTCTCCGGGCGCACACAAAACGTTGTACTTGATGGCCAAGCGTCCTATCCAGTCCCTGTTTTATCTGGTGTCCCACAAGGCTCGGAACTTGGACCGGTCCTTTTTTTTAGAATTCATAAATGATCTCTCCGATAATATCAAGTCATCTGTCAGTTTATTTGCTGATGATTGTGTACTGTATAGGAATATATACTCTCCTTCTGACTGTCTTATTTTTCGAGTACAAGATGACCTGGACCGACTAGCGCAGTGGGAGGCCGATTAATTGGCAGATGAAGTTCAATGTGGCCAAATGTCATTCGATGAGGATGTCACGACATCTTCCTGACAATCAGATTTAGTTTGATTATTCACTTCACCACCAAACTTTGGAGCTGGTTCAATCCGCCAAATATCTTGGTATCACCATCACTGACGATCTTGATTGGGGTCATCATATTTCAGAGATTACATCAAAAGCAATTAGGACTTTAGGATTTCTAAGACGTAATTTGGCTTTTGCGCCTAGGCAGACAAAGTATGTTGCATATAAAACATTGGTTCGCCCTCAACTTGGATATGCATCACCCACTTGGCACCCCTATGTTAAAACTCAGATTCAGCAGGTTGAGAAGGTTCATTGGAGAACAGTTCGATGGATATGTCGGCAATGGCGAAATAAGTGAAGCGTCGATGACATGCTTATCGATCTGGAGTGGCCGTTCCTTGATGAGCAGTCCTCTTGAACCTTCTTCTTTAAGATACACTCTGGTATAGTATCCCTGGATAAAGATAACTACTTGATCTCTGTGGCAGATTCAACTCAAACAAGGGCATCAAAAGGTAAAAAACACAATATCGTAAGTACCTGGCCTATAGTGATGCCATAAAGCATTCTTTTTTCCCAGAACCATTCCTCAGTGGAATAGTCTTCCCTCGTCTGTGGTAGATGCCAAGTCCGCAGAGGAGTTCAAAACCCGTGACTCAGACGTATGCGTTTTAGAATACCTTTGTTAATCAAATTGTAAATAGTTTTAAGGACTCATCCAGTGTCCTTTTTTAAGCTAAATTCTAAATTTAGCCACCCACCCAACTGAGGTAATGGCCAAATATGGCCAACTCAGAATAGCTAGCTAGCTAGATAGATAGATTTTGTTTGTTTGTATTGGAGTTTAACGACCCAGTCAGCACTATTTTAAGTCATTTTTAACCTGTCAGTTTACCTATCCACACTTTTCCTGGACAGGCTTACACGTAAGGGGTTAACCAGTACAGTGCACATTCTTTCGCCAGAAAATGACAACTGTCCTTCTTGAATCAGCGGGAAAGAATGACCGTAGAAAAGATTTCATGATCAATCTCCACGAAAGAATGTTGCCGACCCGGCAGGTATCGAACCCGCGTCCTCCTGATCACCAGTCAGACGCGCTTCTGACTGAGCTACCGAGGCAGATAGATAGATAGATAGATAGATAGATAGATATAGATAGATAGATAGATAGATAGATAGATAGATAGATAGATAGATAGATAGATAGATAGATAGATAGATAGATAGATAGATAGATAGATAGATAGATAGATAGATAGATAGATAGATAGATCATTATATGCACTGCTGGCTATAAAGAATGTACATCTAAAAGATTCACCAGCCTTCCGCTGTTGGTGTTTCCATTAGGGTCTAGTTATTTAGGGGATAACTGTACTGAAAATTGTCATTTGGGGAGGTAAATCGGAGGTTTTACGGTCGGAAATTTCGTTTTACGGCGACGCGTTAGCGGAGCCGTAAAACGTAATTTGCGACCGTAAAACCGACGATTTACCTCCCCAAATGACAAATTTCAATACAGTTATCCCCATTCTAATGCACTTATTCAGTTGTTAAGTAAAAAACTGTACTGTTTTGCACAAGGCGGCAAGCGCGGTGAGCTGCGTAAAACCAAATGACAACCAATGGAAAGCGACGTTACATGATGACGTCGGGTTTCCGACAGTATATCGCAGAATATACTGTCGCAAATATTTGACGTTATCCAATCAGACGTCGCGTTACATACGCAAGTGCATTAGAATTAGGGGATAACTGTACTGAAAATTGTCATTTGGGGAGGTAAATCGGAGGTTTTACGGTCGGAAATTTTGTTTTACGGCGACGCGTTAGCGGAGCCGTAAAACGTAATTTGCGACCATAAATTTTTGACGTTATCCAATCAGACGTCGCGTTACATACGCAAGTGCATTAGAATTCATGTTTGTACTCTATATCTAGCACAGACCCATTAAAACACAGAAAATATACATGTACAGTAACATATACAATCTATGTGCCAGTTAATAGAATGAGTCCTTATTTTGATCTGAATAAATTGTTTGCTGATGATTGTGTCCTGTATAGGAACACATGTTCATCTTCTGGCTGTCTTATTTTACAAGATGACCTGGATCAACTTGCACAGTGGGAGGCTGATTGGCAGATGAAGTTCAATGTGGCCGAGGGTGTCACAACCTCCGGACAAACAAATTAAGTTTGACTATACACTTCACCAGCAAATTTTGGAGCACGTTCAATCCGCTTAAAATCTTGGTGTTACCATCACTGACGATCTTGATTGGGGCCAACGTATCTCAGAGATAACATCTAAAGCAACTGGGACCTTAGGATTCCTTAGACGTAATTTGGCCTTTGCACCTAGGTAGACAAAGGATGTTGCATATAAAACATTGGTTCCTCCTCAACTTGAATATGCATCACCCATTTTAGCATCCCTATGTTAAAACTCAGATTCAGCAGGTGGAGAAAGTGCACAGCTGCTCGATAGACCTGCAGATGATGGCGAAATAGAAGTAGCGTCGGTGACATGCCCGTCGTGAGCAGTCCTCTTTAACATTCTTCTATAAGATACAGTCTGGTATAGTGTTTGTTAATAAAGATAGTTACTTGATCAATGCAATAGCGTCAACCCAAATAAGGGCATCAAAAGTAAACAACGCGCAATATCGTAGGTACCAGTCCTATAGCGATGCCCTGAAAAACTCTTTCTTTCCTAGAACTAGAATGGAATAGTCTTCCCTCTTCTGCGGTGAATACCAATACCACAGAAGAATTCAAAGCCCGTACAGTGTAAGATTGAGACTCAGAGGTATGCGTTTTAGGATACCTCTGACATTCAGATTGAAAATAGTTTTGACTCATCAGTGACTTTTTTCATTATTGTTTATTTATTAGCTAAATTCTAAATTTAGCCACCCATTCAAATGAGGTAATGGCCAAATGTGACCGACTCAGTATAGATAGATAGATAGATAGATAGATAGATAGATAGATAGATAGATAGATAGATAGATAGATAGATAGATAGATAGATAGATAGATAGATAGATAGATAGATAGATAGATAGATAGATAGATAGATAGATAGATAGATAGATAGATCATGCTGATCTTCCAGCTGTACGGACATTCTACACTCGCTGTAAATCTACACTCGCTGTAAATCAGCATGACGAAAAATACTATTAAGAAAATATTAATTCAATAAATAAATACATGTAAATAGATTAAAAAAGTTATATCTGACATAAATAAAGGTAATCGATAGATCTAAGTCTGATTAAGATAATGTATAAATACAAAGATCCCAAATGTATGTAAAACTTTATAAATACGATAAATATGTTCTAGAAAGGGCTATCCTTTGGAAGCAAGGAATACACCACAGAACTGGAAAATATGGAGTGTACATGTTTTCTGGGCCAGACTAGCTAGTTTCGGCCAATTAGGCCTCATCAGTGACCCTCAGATATTTTCAAAATTCAACAATGGAATCAATGATCCCATAGGACAAGAAATATAAACTACACTATGCTGTAGGGCAGGGAGACGTTTTACGGCGTTATAACGAAACAATAAGAAAATATCATAAAATGTTTAAAACTAAAAGCACATTTGATTAAGATCAGTACAATAACTCTTTATAGCACATAAAATGGTAAGAGTTATAGAGCATGATAGTGCAAGGGGATGAAAGGTGATAGGTTAAGATAGTCAAGATGAGTTTAAAAGCAGGTTAAAGAAACAGTTTACTCAGGGATCTAGGGCCTTGAGTGCTGTAGTCTGCCAGCTTCTGCCTTGGTGACTTCAAGACTGGGCTGACATACAATAGACTCAGGGAGGAAATTCCATTAGACAATAGCCAAAGGGGAACATGAATATTTATAATAATAGTTCGTCTGTCATTACTGACAATGACCAATGATCATGTTTGAGAAATGTTACTGTTTGTGTGTTCTAAGATGACTGATAAGACCAATTCTAGCTCTGAACTGTCTGTTGCAGGTAGAGGCTGGAGGAATCAACTGGTCTGGGTCTACACTGCTTGCCAATGCAACATCTAATCTGGATCTACAGTGCTTGCCAATGCGACATCTGATCTTGATCTACACTGATTGCCAATGCGGCATCTGCTCTGGAGCTACGCTCCTTGACAAGGTGGCAACTGATCAGGGTCTTCACTGCTTGCCAATGCAACATCTGATCTGGGTCTGCACTGCTTGCCAATGCGGCACCTGATCTGGGTCTACACTGCTCGCTAATGCAATATCTGATATGGGTCTACACTGCTTACCAATGCAACATCTGATCTGGGTATACACTGCTTGTCAATGCGGCATCTGATCTGGGTCTACACTGCTCGCTAATGCAATATCTGATATGGGTCTACACTGCTTACCAATGCAACATCTGATCTGGATATACACTGCTTGTCAATGCGGCATCTGATCTGGGTCTACACTGCTTGCCAATGCAACACCTGATCTGGGTCTACACTGCTTCAGAATGCATCTCATCTTGGTCTACAAAGCCCCCGCCAATAGGGGCTTGAAGAAATATATGGGCTGCATGATGCTTCCACGCAGAGCTGAATCCGGCCCGCACACTAGTACTGGTAAACCGCTAAGAGGATCTAAGCCTGTCCAGGAACCGCGGTGCGAGGCGGACCGTCCATGCTAATAAACCCTATTGGTTTCATTAGTCGACAGGGCTTGAGATGTCATTTCATCTCAATGTCGGGTAAAAGTCCCACAAAATTGGAAGCAACGTCTCCAAAGTGATCTTTACAGTGTTGACGGGAACGTTAAACCTCAAATCAAACAAACAAATACATCTGATCTGGGTCTGCACTGCTTCCCAATGCAGCATCTGATGTGGATCTACACTGCTTGCCAATGCAACATCTGATCTTCGTCTACACTGCTTGCCAATGCAACATCTGATCTGGGTCTACACTGCTTCCCAATGTAGCATCAGATCTGGGTCTGCACTGCTTGCAAGTGTCCTTTTTAGGGACCCCAGGCATATATGTGATTTTAAAATGCACCAAAGGTAAACCGATTTCCTTTCAAGTCTCAACACAGTACATGCGTCGACTTCAGGTTTTACAAGTAGCTAGCCATATGTAACCCATAACATGCCTATCACGACAATTGTCGTCTGCTTTGACGTCTGTCGGTTACCTTAAAAATATGTTGTTTTTTTTTGTTTTTTTTTTTTTGTGTTTTTTTACAAAGCGCGTGGACCCATATCAGACTGCTCCTTTTCTGGGCCCAAACTGTTTGCCTGTATGCAAAAATATTTTTTTTTAAAAAGTTGACAAAAAATCAGCAAACGACATAAGCAGATATTTTCAGATGTTGTTTTTCTCAGTGTCTTAAGGGTAATAATACACTGCATGTATGCTTAAGTTTTAATGGTTAGTGATATCCATGTGGAAACTAGCAATCCAACCCGTGTTCTTTTGTGGACAAATCACCTTGACAAATCTCCAAATAAAGAGGATCATGGAAACGAAAAGTCCACGAAAACCAGGGTTTGTAGATTGTGGCCACGTAAAATCGATTCTTTAATCCTACAAAGTATCATTAAAATATTTCAAACGGTGGCAGAGTTATGCTCTGGAAACGAAAATGAAGTACAAATATGGATTAGGGGGGATAATTTGAAAAGGAAGACAAGTATTCTTGTCATTCTTGCACGTGACACTCCGCACTGAACTGTTCTGTAATCCTACCAAGTATCATTAAAATATTTCAAACGGCTGCATAGTGATGCTTCGGAAACGAAATGTTGAATAATATTGATCAGGAGAGATCATTCAAAAAGGAAGACAAGAAGAGTTGTCATTCTTGCACGAGCTACTCCACACAGACCTTTTCTATAATTGACGTACATCATTTTAATAACGGGGTTTTCAATAGGAAAACCTGGTTAATAATGCTCCAGCTAGGCCGTTTTACAAGAGTGCCACAACCCTGTCCTCAAAATTTGGCAGCCTGCCCGTTTACACAACGGCCTTATTTTCCTTACTGTTACATGCTGTGGGTAGTTCCTAGAAATGCCTCAATGAGGCACTTCTAACAAGTATCCACAACATTTTTTATCCTGAAGCTAAAACAAGAGGGCCATGATGGCCCTGGATCGCTCACCTGATCCATAGTGTACAAACGGAATTGTGGGTAATATATGGTGGTGTGGAGGGTTTGAGCAATTTTGGTTGGACCCAAAGACCATTAATTCAAAATCAGTCTGCCTGTTTAGGAGCAGAAGTCATTTTGAGAAGTACATGTAGAAGTCATTTTTGATGAAATGACATCTCAATCCCTGCTGCCCAATGAAACCAATGGGGTTTAAATGCACAGATTGTTCCACTCGCACCACTTTGCCTGGACAGGCTAAGACCTTCAAAGTGGTTTACCAATACTCCTGTAGAAGCACCTTGCAGCCAAGGTGGGTGGGGGCCAAAACTTTCAAAAGCCATCTGTCTCTAAAAGGAAGCAATTTTATAGGAATGTTCCATGAGTGACCCTCTAACAAAATTGCTCAAAATATTTTGCTTAGCTGAGCATGATGGCCACCACAGCTAAAAACCTCAAACCGCATTCCTGTCAAATAATTTTATAATCCATCCACTGGTTAAGGAGAAGAAGTCGTTTAAAGGTTTTCTCTATTTTTAGCTCTGGCAGCTATCTTGTTCACCAGAGCGGAACAGTTTGAGCAATTTTGGTAAAGGGTCACCCAAGGAACATTCCAGTGAAATAATTTCAAAATCCATCCACTGGTTAAGGAGAAAAAGTCGTTTAAAGGTTATTCTATTTTAAGCTCTGGCGGCCATCTTGTTCACCCGAGCGGAACTGTTTGAGCAATTTTGGTAGAGGGTCACCCAAGGAACATTCCTGTGAAGTAATTTCAAAATCCATCCACTAGTTAAGGAGAACAAGTCGTTTAAAGGTTTTTCTGTTTTTTAGCTCTGGCAGCCATCTTGTTCACCAGAGCGGAGCATTTTGAGCAATTTTGTTAAGGGGTCACCCAAGGAACATTCCAGTGAAATAATTTCAAAATCCATCCACTGGTTAAGGAGAAAAAGTCGCTTAAATGTTATTCTATTTTTAGCTCTGGCAGCCATCTTATTCACCCGAGCGGAACGGTTTGAGCAATTTTGGTAGAGGGTCACCCAAGGAACATTCCTGTGAAGTAATTTAAAAATCCATCCACTTGTTAAGGAGAAAAAGTGGTTTAAAGGTTTTTCTATTTTTAGCTCTGGTGGCCATCTTGTTCACCTGATCGGAACATTTTGAGCAATTTTGGTAGAGGGTCACCCAAGGAACTTTCCTGTGAAGTAATTTCGAAACCCATCCACTGGTTAAGGAGAAGAAGTTGTTTAAAGGTTTTTCTATTTTTAGCTCTGGCGGCCATTTTGTTCACCCGAGTGGAATGGTTTGAGCAATTTTAGTAGAGGGGCACCCAAGGAACATTCCTCTGCAATAATTTCAAAATCCATCCACTGGTTAAGGAGAAGAAGTCGTTTAAAGGTTTTTCTATTTTTAGCTCTGGCGGCCATCTTGTTCACCTAAGCGGAACGATTTGAGCAATTTTGGTAGAGTGTCACCCAAGGAACCTTCCTGTGAAATTATATCAAAATCCTTGCACTGGTTAAGGAGGAGAAGTCGTTTATAGGTTTTTCTATTTTTAGCTCTGGTGGCCATCTTGTTCACACGAGTGGAACGATTTGAGCAATTTTGATAGTGGGTCACCCAAGGAATATTCCTGTGAAATTATTTCAAAATCTGTCTAGCAGTTTTGGAGAAGAAGTTGTTTAAAGCAAAAGTTGACGACGGACGGACGCACGCACGCACGCACGGACGACGGACAAAGACCGATCACAAAAGCTCACCTTGAGCACTTCGTGCTCAGGTGAGCTAAAAAACTAGAATTGTTTTCTAAGAAAACAGATGTCCCCCCACCACACTCATTATTTCAGCCCTGTGACCTTGAAAATTAGGTCAAGGTCACCAAAATCTAATCAGTTCTTAAGATCAGCCCACTGATATAATGTACCTAGTTTGAACCAAATCCATCCACTGGTTCAGGAGATAGAGTGCAGACAAGCCCTGTGACCTTGAAAATTAGGTCAAGGTCACCAAAATCTAATCAGTTCTTAAGATCAGCTCACTGATATAATGTACCTAGTTTGAACCAAATCCATCCACTGGTTCAGGAGATAGAGTGCAGACAAGGCAATTTTCAACAGTCTAAGTCCCGTGGTGACCTTGAAAATTAGGTCAAGGTCACCAAAATCTAATCAGTTCTAGAGACTATCCCACTTACTTTATGTACCAAGCTTATTTTTAACAGTCTTAGTCCCGTGGTAACCTTGAAAATTAGGTCAAGGTCACCAAAATCTAATCAGTTCTTGAGACCATCCCAATTATACTATGTACCAAGTTTGAACAAAATCCATTCATTGGTTCAGGAGATAGATTGCAGACAAGCTTTTTGGCCTAAAATTCGCCAATGTTTTGAGCACTGTGACCTTGAAAATTAGACCAAGGTCACCAAAATCTAATCAGTACTTTTCCCCCTCCCAATGGTGTACCTGTGTAAGTTTAATCAAAATCCATCCATCCATTCAGGAGATAGAGTGCAGACAAGAGGCAACGCCAACGCCAACGCCAACGCCAACGCCGACAGGATCCGCACCAAAACCAATATGTCCCCCTCCCTTTCGGGTGGGGGGACATAACAAGAGGACCATGGTGGTCCTATATCGCTAACCTGAGCTAAGAGATTTACATGTGGATCTGGGGGCGTGGCAATTTTTGGCCCCAAACAATCTTGGAAGGAGTCCACTAAGTGAATCTTAATATCAAATATCAAACGCCTGGGTCTTCTGGTTTCAGACCAGAAATTCAACTTCGGTGAAGTTGATGTCGCACCTGCTCCCCACCTGCCCAACACAAAAAATAAAAGTTTATTTAAGGCAGAAGAGATGAATATTGGGCTTTGAGAAGAATCCATAGACTATATATGTGGGGTAAAAAACTGACTAATTTCACAATGTGATAAAATGAACTAAAATGATCCAAGAATTATATCCAAAGCATATGAACATCCTCAAAATGATTAGTATAAAACTGTAAGAGTTGCGATGACAAGGTACCTATCATATATCAATTGAAGGTTAAAAATGACTAAGTTCACAATGTGGAAAAAGCGATAAAAATTAATCCGAAGTTAAAGTCCAAACCACATGCACATCCTCATACCATAGCAAAAACACACACAAAGTTTCAAAATGATCAATTTAAAACTGTAAGAGGAGTTGCGATGACAAGAGGTACCTATTGTATATCAACTAAAGCATAAAAAATGGCTAAGTTCATAATGTGCAAAAAGTGAAAAAATATATTCTGAGAATTATGTCCAAACCACATGCACATCCTCAAACCATGGCGAAAGCACACGCAAAGTTTCAAAATGATTGGTATAAAACTGTAAGAGGAGTTGCGATGACAAGAGGTACCTATTGTATATCAACTAAAGCATAAAAAAATGGCTAAGTTCATAATGTGCAAAAAGTGAAAAAAAAAAAATTCTGAGAATTATGTTGAAAGCACATGCATATCCTCAAACCATGGGGAATGCACACGCAAAGTTTCAAAATGATTGGTATAAAACTGTAAGAGGAGTTGCGATGACAAGAGGTACCTATCATATATCAATTGTAGGTTAAAAATGACTAAGTTCACAATATGGAAAAAGTGACAAAAAATGATTCGAAGATTAAGTCCAAACCACATGCGCATCCTCATACCATGCCGAAAGCACATACAAATTTTCCAAATGATTGGTATAAAAGTGTAGGAGGAGTTGCGATGACAAGAGGTACCAACCCAATACCAATTGAAGGTTAAAAATGACTAAGTTCACAATCTGGAAAAAGTGACAAAAATTGATTCGAAGATTAAGTCCAAACCATATGCGCATCCTCATATCAAGGGAAAAGCACATGCAAAGTTTCCAAATGATCAGTATAAAAGTGTAAGAGGAGTTGCGATGACAAGAGGTACGTATCGCATACCTAAAAATGACTAAGTTCACAATATGGAAAAAGTGACAAAAATTGATTCGAAGATTAAGTCCAAACCACATGCGCATCCTCATACCATGGCGAAAGCACATGCAAAGTTTCCAAATGATCGGTCTAAAAGTGTAGGAGGAGTTGCGATGACAAGACATCCAGTGTAAAATGTTGACGGACGGACGGACGGACGGACGGACGAACGAACGGACGAACGAACGAACGAACGGACGGACGGACGGAAACTTGCACGCCTATGTCTTCCTGCTAAAGCAGGTGCGACAATAAAACGATTCTTAAAGGTTTTCCCATATAAGCCTATGTAAAGCATGTGGGCCCTGTGGCGGGGCCATTTTTAGCCCCTAGGCTATAATTTGAACTATCTTGAAAGAGGTCCACTAGATGAAGCTTCATACCAAATTTCAAAGATCTAGGCCTTTTGGTTTCAGACAAGAATACTTTTGAAGGTATTCCCTATATAAGCCTATGTAAAACCCGGGCTGCCCCAATGTTTGGTCCCAGACTTATAAGTTGAACAATCTTGGTAGAGGTCCACTACATGAAGATTCATACCAAATATCAAAGACCTGGGCCTTCTGGTTTCAGACAAGATGATTTTTAAAGATTTCCCATATAACATGTGGGCCCTAGGGCTGGGCCATTTTTGGCCCAAGAGCTATAATTTGAACAAGAACTATAATTTGAACAATCTTGATAGAGGGCCATTATAAGAAGCTTCATACAAAATATCAGACTTGTGTCTTCTGGTTTCAGACAAGAAGGTTCTCACAGGTTTTCCCTATATAAGCCTGAAATCAGTGGCCGCCGGGCTTGGGCCATTTTTTGCCCCAGGGCTATAATTTTAATAATCTTGGTAAATGTCGACTAGATGAAGCGTCCTACCAAATATCAAAGACCTGGGCCTTCTAGTTTCAGACAAGATTTTAAAAGGTTTTCCCTATACAAGCCTATGTAAAACCAGTGGACCCCGGTGCGGGGCTTTTTTGGCCCCAGGACTATAATTTGAACTAGACAAAAGTGCCCAGTGGGCACGTATACCCCAGGCCAGTGCCGAACTACAAAGGGAAATAACTCTAAAAGGCCTGACCCCTTGGCCCTCACTTTCTTTCCCACAATACAAGTAGCCATACTGATCATGTGTGCAAAATTTCAAGTTTCTATGTGAAGCAGTTCCTGAGATATCTTTGACACAAAATAATTGTTTACGGACAGACAGACAGACAGACGGAAAAGACAAAAACTATATACCCCCATGGCATACGCCGGGGGTATAACAATCTTGGTGAAGGTCCACTAGATGATGTTTGATTTGAGGTTTAACGTCCCTGTCAACACTGTTTAGTTCATTTTGGAGACATTGCTTCCAATTTTGTGGGACTTTAATTCGATATCGAGATGAAATGACATCTCAATCCCTTCAGCCCAACGAAAACAATAATTTATATGCATGGATGGTCCGACTCACACCACTTTGCCTGGGCAGGCTTAGACCCACTAAGCGGTTTACCAGTACTCAGGTGTGGTTGGTTTCAACTCTGCGTGGAAGCATCGTGCAGCCCAATCTATTTCTCCAAGCCCCGATGGGCGGGGGCAATGGTCCACTAGATGAAGCTTCATACCAAATAACAAAGACATGGGCCTTCTGGTTTCAGACAAGAAGATTTTTAAAGGTTTTGATATTGTGGGAAGAATTTGGTATCTGGTTGTATCAGTTCCAGATCGTTTCTCTTTTTAATTTCCCAACACAAGCCCACGTACAACCAGTGCGCCCTGGCGAGGGGGCAATTTTGGCCCCAGGGCTATAATTTGAACACTCTTGAAAGAGGTTCACTAGAAGAAGCTTCATACAAATATTAAAGACCTGGGCCTTCTGCTTTCAGATAAGATTTTTTTAAGGTTTTGATATTGTGGGAAGAATTTGGGATCTGGTTGTATCAGTTCCAGATCGTTTCTTTTTTTAATGTCCAAACACAGTAAGCCCATGTAAAACCAGTGTGCCCTGGTGCGGGGGCATTTTTTGACACCAGGGTTATAATTTGAACAATCTTGGTAGAGGTCCACTAGATGAAGCTTCATACAAATATCAAAGACCTGGGCCTTCTGGTTTCAGGCAATAAGACTCTTAAAGGTATTTTCTCCTTTTCATTGCTATGGCAACCAGAGTTCTGCATGGAATGGAATTCTTTGAACAACTTTAAGAGAGGACCACCGAAAGATCATTTCTGACAAGTTCGGTCAAAATCTGTTCAGTGGTTTATGAGATGTCATTTAAAGGAATTGTGGATGGACGGACGGACAACGCGTACGGTGAGCGATCACAATAGCTCCATCGGAGCCTTTGGCTCAGGTGAGCTAAAACAAATTTAGAAGCTTTTGCATTGTAAACATTAACTCATTATTTTTCAGAGAAAATAGCAACATATTAAAAGAAGCCTCCGTGGTGTAGTGGTTATGCTACTCGCCTTGTAAACCAGGGGTCGCAGGATCGATCCTGGGCTTCTCCAGACTTTCGGATGAGTCTTTAAACCGAGGTGCCGTCTCTGTATGACCTCAGCTGTTGGTGGGATGTAAAACTCAAACACTCACTCACGCAACATATTAAAATTTGATCTTGTACATGTAAGAACATTTGTTGTTCCACTCTGCCCTGTTTTTCTGCAAAGAAAACAAAAACTTGCCGTATTAAAATCATGATAACAAATGTTGTGGAATACTTGTTAGTAATTGCCTCATTGAGACATTGAGATGAATTCTAAGAATTAACCACAGCATGTGTTTCTAACAATAAGGAAAAGAAGCCATCTGATCAGGATCTACACTGTCATGCTATTTGTGAATTTAACGAATACACTGTATCAAGTAATTTGATTGATGGATGGTCAGAAATGGGTGTGTCAAAATTAATTTATTCAGCAGTATAGTTATTCCAACACAGCGCACCTATATAGGCAATGGAAAATAACTGTTTTATTCTACAACAAATCACGGCAAGGAAGAGCGTGAAGAGTGACGTCATTAAAATTTATGACGTCACTATCGATTTCCTTAACGTTAGACGGTGTAATGTCATATTCTCGCATCGAAAACGTGAGAAAAAGATATGAATGCATGTGTTTCAAGCGATAATTTTAGCGGAATTTCTTCTAACAATGGCGAAAAGTTGTGAAATTTTGAAGGAAACAACAGCATTATTACCGATTTTCAGCCTGCTAGAATCGAAATAGATCAGCTCTAGTTTGTGATTTGTTGAGTAATAAATCACAGTTTGGAGGTCGGTTGTAAATAGACAAATCACGAGCGCTACGCACACGTGATTTGATCTACTTTACAACTGACCTCCAAACTGTGATTTATTACTCCACAAATCAGTTAGAGCTGATCTATTTCTTAAATAATTATCTATGACTCTCCATTGCCTAGTAGTTAAGAGACATTAGATCTCTTATCTCTGTGGGTTTCAGCCTCACTTACATGTACATCAAGCGAGATGCCTAGTTCTGCAATAGGTCTGATTTTTTTCATGTACTCCGGTTTACACCAACCTGATTAATAGTTGGCTTGTCAAAAGTGAAATAGTCTTGTAAGGCCCATACCCACCTTCACCTCAATGTTGGGTAAAAGTCCCACAAAATTGGAAGCAATGTCTCCAAAATTACTTATACAGTGTTGAATGGGACGTTATACCTCAAACAAACAAACAAAAGCCACCACCACAACCACCACCCAAAAAGTTGGCTGAGCTAATGTGATGCTTGAAACAAGTGAGCCTAGCTGGTGTCCATTAGCAGAACTATTCTTTCCCTTTCCCAAATTCCCATGCAATCTATATAGGATGACAATCATTCCCATGCAATCATGCTAAGAAATTCAGGCCCAGAAAAATCCATTGCCCATTTACCCGGGGGCAAGTCCAAGTAAGTCCAAGTTTGGGCTGCGCAAGTGATTTTTCGTTTCACTTGCCAAGAAAAATGTATATAACATTGAGAATATTGTAATTCAAAGCCATTCTGAAGTTGCAGAGTTGCTGAAATTTGGATTTGTCAGTCCCTGGAAATTACAGTCAAACTTCAATGGCTCGAACACCTTTGGGACCATAAAATTTGTCCGAGGCAGGGTTAGTTTGAGCCATTGAGGGTTACTGCCAGGAGGAACAAGTAATCTGTCTGATGGACAGCCAAATTCAACGCCGCACTTTGTATCAAGGCTCAACCTTGTGACCTTCACCTGTGACACTGACCTTGAGGCGGTATGGTTTATTTATGGTTCTGCACATCAGCTCACTGTGTGGTATATTTCACAAAGGTTTAATGAAAATCCTTCCAGGGGTTAAGGAGATATGGAGCAGACACAAAATTCCAATTTTCAAACTCATGACCTTCACCTGTGACCTTGACCTTGAGTTGGCATGGTTTATGTATGGGTTCTGCACACCAGCTCACTGAGGGGGATATTTGACGAAGGTTTAAGGAAAATCCTTCAAGGGGTAAAGGAGACATGGAACGGACACAAAATTCCAAGTTTCAAACTCGTGACCTTCAAATGTGACCTTGACCTCGAGTCAGCATGGTTTATTTATGTGTTATGCACATCAGCTAACTGAGGGGGCACATTTGACCAAAGTATAATGGAAATCCTTTGAAGGGTAAAGGAGATATGGAATGGACACAAGATTCAAAGTTTCAGACTCGTGACCTTCCAATGTGACCTTGACCTGGTGTCGACATGATTCATTCATGGGCTCTGCACATGAGCTCACTGAGGGGGATAATTGACCAAATTTTAATGAAAATTCTTTGAGGGGTAAAGGAGATATGGAACGGACAAAAAATTCAAAGTTTTAAACTCGTGACCTTCAAATGTGACCTTGACCATGAGTCGGCATGGGTCAAACAAAAGAATCAATTATTGGTTCTGCACATCAGCTCACTGAGGGGGATATTTGACCAAAGTTAAATGAAAATCCGTTGATGGGTAAAGGAGATATGGAACGGACACAAAAATCAAACTTTTAAACTCATGACCTTCACCTGTGACCTAGACCTTGAGTTGGCATGGTTTTATATGGGTTCTGCATATCAGCTCACTGAGAAGAATGTTTGACCAAAGTTTAATGAAAATCCTTTCAAGGGTAAAGGAGATATGGAACGGACACAAAATTCCAAGTTTCAAACTTATGACCTTCAACTGTGACCTTGACCTTGAGTCGGCATGGTTTATTTATAGGTTCTGCACACCAGCTCACTGAGACGAATAATTGACCAAAGTTTAATGAAAATCTATCAAAGGGTTTATGAGATATGCAGCGCAAAAGAAAGTGCTATGGACAGACAGGCAAAGGCCATTCCTATACTTACTGCTCTGCCATGGGCGGTGGATTAATAACAGGGTTAATTCTGGGACATCTTTTTGATGTTCTGTAATAAAAATGTATGCTATGTGTACTCATCAGAATCGCCTCAGCAACGCGATTCTAACGAGTACACACAGCATACATTGACAAGATAAAAGTAAAAAATGTCCTTAATTGTCCCGAACTATTTCTTATGATGAGGAATTCCTTAGCGACTCGACATCTGGTTCGATTCAGTCATGGTACATTGCATACAAGCCATCGGTCTTCGAGCCATCGAAGTTCTGCTGAACATGTACTATACAGTAGAACTTCAATGGCTCACCACCGATGGCGCGTTTACCATGGATGTGTCGAACCCATTCTTGAGCCCCTAGCGAAATCCTCTACATAAGAAATAGTGGGGGATAATTAAGAAGATTTTAGTCTTTTATCTTGCAAATGTATGCTGTGTGTACTCATTAGAATCGCCTCGATGAGGCGATTCTAATGAGTACACACAGCATATATTTTCATTATAGAACACCGGAAAGATGTCAAAAAGTATCTCGTTATGCTTCCTGACAGTAACCTCAGTGGCTCGAACTACCCCTGACTCGAACAGATTTTCAAGTCCCAAAGGTGTTCGAGCCATTGAAGTCCGACTGTATTTCTCTATTGGAAGGTAATGAAGAATGAAATAGAAATACATACTTGGATGGCTCGAACCCCTTTGGGACCATGAAAATTTGTTCGAGAAAATTTGTTCGAGACAGTGGTTTGGGCTTCTCCAGACTTTCGGATGAGTCTTTAAACCGAGGTCCCGTCTCTGTATGACCTTAGCTGTTGGTGAGATGTAAAACTCAAACACTCACTCACTCGAGACAGTGATAGTTAGAGTCACTGAGGGTTACTATTAGTGTCATACCAGGAGGCATTATGGAGATAATTTGGGATATCTTTTCGCTGTTCTATAATTTAAACGACAAGGCGATTCTAATAAGTACATGCAGCATACATTTGCAACATATCTGCCTAAATAATCCCGCTCTATTTCTTTCTGGAGGAATTGCCTAGGGAGTCAAACACGGGTTCGACTCATCCATGGTAAACGAACCATCAGAGTTTAAGCTATTGAAGTTCGACTGTACCTGTTTTCAAAACAGAAATGTCATACAGAATGACTTAGATTGCGTTATAAGAGCATGAATCGTAGCAATGACAGAGTATATCCCACTGTAGGCGAGAAACTCCTAAAGGGTTACCTTGGCAAACAGTGCAGGCCCAGATCAGAATGTGGCATCTGATCAAAACCTTCACTATTTGTTAACAGAATTTTCTGTGATAAAAAAATGAAAAAAATAAACCTACCACCCCTTATATATGACAAACGGACTAGTCCTACATATAGAAATGGGAAGAGTCCTCTAGCATACAATGGGTTATACAAAGGGGAAAATATTAAAAGCCAAAACAAACATTTCTTTCTTGTTTTCTTAATTTACGTTAATCTATGAATATATACATACATGTAGACATATGATATGAAGATATGAAAACTCTGAGACATATTTAAATATGAGACAACATAACAGATAACAAAACGCAGTCTAGGTAAATGTCTTCACAATGGAACAGAAAATAACTGTGCAACAAACAATACTGTTACAAAAACTGAGATCTTACAAAAATTGTCATGATTGTGGGACCAAAGTGGGACTCATAGTCTCTCACCCAATTGAAACTTCCTTCTACTGGCAAAGACTGTGGGATGCTATACAAATCATACACCATAATTATCTTGACCCATTTTGTACTGAATCGAATCTTCCGAATTATTTATAGCAGTCTATTGCATAAATGTGCGGGTGTCAGGCTGTAAAATTTACTTGGAAAATGTATGAACTTTTTGCAAACAGTGTAGGCCCTGATCAGACTCCACATTCTGTGGCATTTGATCTGGGCCTGGACTGTTTGCAAGTATCTCATTTTCGGTGTTTCCAGTACAAAATGGGTTAATGCTAAAAGAGCCAAGGAACATAGCATCGGATAAAGTAGGTATTTGGTGCTTAAGAACGTTTCTCCATTATTATTAAATTACAAGCTCCAAAATGTCAATAATTACTAAAATTCATCTTGAAATGTAAAATTTTCAAAATACAACAGTAATGAATCTATTCTTTAGCATACAGTGCTATAGGTCATAAGTAACAAAAAAGTTTTTCTAAAATCCAGCCAGCTGGCTTTTCTTGTGTCAAATGACTATATAATGGTTATTAGATTTTGAAAACACGTAAATATGGAATGTATTTAATAAATAATCGCCAAACTGTCCCAAGTTCTTCTTGGCTCCGTCTCTTATGATGTACATGTGTACATGTAACCAAATGTTTAAAGCACAGGAATTTTCTTTCCACATTTTCAATAGCACCATTTTTGAACACTCAAACTGGGTAACATCCAATGAGAAAGCACTCTTCATAGCTCAAGTAACGAAGGCGTAACAAAGATAATAAAGGGATAATTTTTGTTATAATTTGTCAGAAACATGTGTTGTTGGTACTCGTTAGAATCGCCTCAATGAGGCGATTCTAATAAGTACCCACAACATATGTTTTCAGAGTTCTTGTTAACTCCAAATTTGGAGTAATTTACTCAACTTTTTCATTTCTGACACCAACTTTTTGGAAAGTCTCAAGAGAGAAGTATGGTAAAACTCCAACTTTTTCTGGAGGATAGCATTTTTACTTCAATTTCCAAAATCCTAGTGAGAATTCTAGTTTTTATAGAGAAATAAGAAAGATTATTGCCTAATTATCCTAATTAAACCTTCTAATCAGCACCAATGAGCTTTACCCTGTTTGTAATGCGTGTATAGTCAATGCCCTCCTTTCCCGAAGAGCTACACCATCCCACTAAAATGTTTGGCATAGATATGAGGATGGTATTTTCTGAACTGTCGTAATCTCTGTTTCTTATCTTTCAAAGCCATTCTTGGGTTATCGATCACACCATTCATCATCTTGACAAGCTCTGTGTTCGTACACTCCTCAGTCTGTTTCTGGTACTCGGAGGCCGGGATCTGACTACAAAATGCCACATCTGAAAAACAAAAGAAGAAACATTTGAAAAACAACTACAATACAGTTCATGTTTGTTTGCTAGTTTTTCCAAGCACTGGCTTGGGTCACATGTGAGGCGCCAAGCTATTCTATAATTTACCAATTTCAAACACCCATCCATACAATGGGTGTTTGTTTTCTCTTTAACCCATTGTATGCGGGTAACCCCAAAAAGGTACAATGGCAAAGAGTGCAGGCCCAGATCAGACGCCTGATCAGGGCCTGCACTATTTGCTAACAGGATTTCATGTCAAAAATAGAAAACGATAAAAATAGGCCCGACACCCCTTATAAGACAAATGGACTTGTCTAACATTATGGCAAAGGAAGAGTCCACTAGCACAAAATGGGTTAACAATATTTCTTAACCCTTATCTCCTTATGCTCTGATCAGGATCTACACTGTTTGTGATACAGTTTGTGATTTCCACAAATACACTATATATCAAGTAATTTAATTGGTGGATAGTCAGAAATGGGTGTGGCTAAATTAATTTATTCAGCAGAATGTCTGGAAATACATGTATTAAGATCCTGACACTACTATTTACAAGAATGAAGTCATATTGAACAGTAGCATGCAGTCCTGTACGATTCAGGGTAAAAAAAAATAGCCTCTGTTTGTTGTACCCATATACACCCCCAGTATTTTTTATGAAGTAAAATTTAGTTATTTCTACAAACCTTGTACTGCTGACGTCTTTCCCTCTTTCTCTTCTTCAATTCTTTTGTTGAGTTTTTCTCGGAAGTTGGCAGGAGGTCGGAAGATTTCATCCACATGATGTATAAAGAAAGTGACCAGAACACTGGTGAGATTTTTCGCTAGTCCTTTATGTTTCACTACACAATCTGTGAAGTTGAGCAATACCACGGTCTCATTGTCTTCCTAAAAAAACAGAGAATGAAAAAACATGTCCATTAATTCATTCTATACTAGTGGATATGTAGGTCAAGTCCATTTATCAGTGAAGGTTTATCGGGTATATTTTTTGTTTTTCGTTCAATGGCTGATGGAAAATCTTGTTAGCAAATAGTGCAGGTCCTGATCAGATGCCACATACTGTGGCATCTGATCAGGACCTGCACTGTTTGCCGAGGTAGCCCTTTAGGCATTTAGGGGTTTCCCGCCAGCAAAGGGTTAATCCCATTTTGTACTGACTGATTTCTCCTCCATTTCATACAGCAGAGACCAGGGGTGTCAGGATGAAATATTTGGGGGGGGGGGGGGGGGGGGGGGGGGGGGAATGGTCATTTTTTGTTTGCCCATCATCATACGTGACATCATTCTGTGGCATCTGGACTTAAACTGGTTCTAGGGTTATAAAACTCTGTTCATGCTCAACTCACTGCAGCATAAAATTTATCCTACTCATAAATTTCAAAATGCAAACAAATAAACAATGGAACACAAACTATACAGGAAGAGATATAAAGCCAGGCTGTTTAAACATGTTTGCTACCTGCCTTGTAAACCAGGGATCGCAGGATCGATCCCGGGCTTCTCCAGACTTTCGGATGAGTCTTTAAACCGAGGTCCCGTCTCCGTATGACCTTAGCTGTTGGTGGGACGTAAAACTAAAACTCACTCACTCACTAAACATGTTTGCTAGTGAGTGACAGTTTTTGTTGAGAAATACATGTATTTAACCCGTGTCCTGCTGAATACATTAATTTTGTCACACCCATTTCTGACTATCGGCCAATCAAACTACTTGATATAATTTGTATGTTCTATTTACAATTTCAAAAAAGGAATGGCAAACGGTGTAGATCCAGATCAGAAGCCATATGATCTGGATCTATAATGTTTGCATAGGTATGGGTTGTCGTGTTCAGCAGTGCAAGGGTTAAAATTTGCAAATGAAGAGATGCCAAATAATTACCTGAGTGTCTAGTTGTAGTTCATTATCTTCCGCTGCTGCAGCCATAAACTTGAGCAATCTTTTTAACTCCTCTTTCACTCTGTCTGGTAACAAAACCATCACCAGCTGCATGGCCTCTATAGCGTTGAGGTCTTTCTCTTGTAGCACCAGGTTCATCACAGACATATTGAGATCAATTAACCGTTCAGGAAACAAAGAATCAGCCCTCATTGCGTAATACTCCGAGATCATATTAAAAGCTTGAAGTTTTGTCACAGGATCACAGGACTTTGTAAAATCGGTGTCAAATCTTGAGATTCCTCTTGGTATATGAGCAATACAGTCTAATGCTGCGTGCATATAAGGGTCTCTGTGTGGCCCATTAGCTAAACAATGTTGGTTCCAGTGTCTAGCTAACATGTTTGACACCACTGTACCAGGAACAGGTTTAGAGAGTTTTTTGGATTTGTCTTCGGTTAGCACACCGTCCAAGAAATTAAGTTCAATAATTGTTAATAACTGGCACAAAGCTGTTTCTTTCTTCAGAGCTTCCAGACCTGAAACAGATTTTACAACATGTTTAAGGGGAACGGGAACACCTTCAGGGGAGGTAACTCCTGAAAAAGTATTTTTGTTTCCAATGTCAATAGGGGTCAACTCTTAAAGGAAAGAATTTGCTCCTCAGGAGCAAATTCTTTCCTTTAAGAGTAGACCTCTTTTTCAGTGGGACAGGGCTTATAGAAAAGTGAACAGGAAGTTCCGAAAGTTGTCTCCCTTTGAAAAATAGTTCCGATTCCCCTTAATACCGAACAACCTCTTTATAGCAGAACTCAATATGACATGGTTTAAAGATGGTTCCCAAAACTGTATAATGTACTTCCCAAATATTTGGACAACTCAATTTCTTAGTCCATATCATACTTGAACAAGTACAATTTACTACCCAATATTTTGTCTGAGAATAGCATTCTGTGGCGACTCATCTGGGTCTACACTGTTTGCTCAGGTCTGTCTGTCCGAAACCATACGGTACAAATGGTAGATTATATAGAAAAAATGACTATTAAATACAGCACATTCTCTTTATAACATTTAGATAATTTTGGAGATGTTGCTTCCACTTGTGGGACTTTTACCTGACACTGAAATGAAATGACATCTCAAGCCCTGCTCAATGAAACCAAAAGGGTTTTATATGTATGGACAGTCGGACTGGCATCACTTTGCCTGGGCAGGTCTAGACCTTCTAGGTTGTTTACCAGTACTCATGTGCAGTCAGTTTCAACCCTGCGTGGAAGCACCATGCACCCCAATATATTTCTCCTGCCTCGATAGGAAATGAAACAAGTAAATCCAACTTACGTTCAGCTGAGAGATCAGTATCAGAATTAAGAGATTCATTTGAAGTACTCAGTTTCTGTCTCTTAGATAAATGTTCTGAGCTATCACAGAGCTTTCTCTTGTCTTGTCGTCTCTTTCTAAACACATCTTTGAGTATCTGTGTCTGAGGGGAGGAGGTTGCTGCCGGGTTGCATATAACTCCATCAATCAAATCTGGCTCCAACTCTGGGTTTATTCTAAAAGACAAAGACAGAAACGAAAGCTTATTTCATTGTTATCAGTTGATTCCAAAGGATATTCTGTGTTTCATCAAATTAAGCCTCCCAAGGTGATTTTTGTCCATTGTTTAGTTTTGTCCAATTCAAACACACTATTTATTTAGCCTATTTTGTAGTGGAAACCCCAAAAGGTTACTCTGGCAAACAGTGCAGGCCCAGATCAGACTCTGCAGGGCCTACACAGTTGGCAAAAAAGTTCAGCCATTTTCCAAATAAATTTAGGAGAAAACACAACCTTACACCCATAAATTTTGAAATGGACTCCTGCCATATATAAGGGGGGTGGGGATATTCTATTTGGTGCAAAAAAGGGTTTAGTTGTATCATAAGAAAATCTGTTTTATGATATTTGTAAACAAGAAAGGGGTAGGTGGGGCAGGTGAGCATCATTGTGTTTGTTGCCGTACAAGTTTGTGTATATGTTTTTTAAACAAGAAATATGTGATACAATTCATTTACAGATCAAGCTTTAAAGTAGAATTTCACTATATATTTCAAGATCAGGGGCCAGTGATTCAAAACTAACAACTGCATTAGTTAAAACTTTGATCATTTGCTGATATTTTTGCTGAAAAAATGTTAGCAGCCTTTTGCTGCTCACATTTTTTTCAGAAAAAATACCACTGCATTATTGTAATTACTAGAACATTTAGCAACTTGACCACTAACAAGCTCTTTAAGCTAACAATGCACTGAACAACTGGGCCCAGATTTCCAGATGTTACAGGCAAGGGAAAGCTACTGGAATAATTACTGGATTATTTCCCCTAGTTTTCTTTCATATAAAAGAAACCCATATTGTGGGTACATGCATATAGTTATACTTGCTAGAATCAACTAACTTTCTGTTGAAGAACTCTGTATTTCACATGTGACCTATGAAGCAAGGCTTAAAAACCTATAGCCAAGTGATTACCAGCAATGCAGAAGAAAGTAAAGACTTACCTCATATGTTCTGGAGGAGTATGAGTGAGATCATCGTCCTCATCTGAGTTATCACGAGTCTCCTCGAGCACACTGACAGACTCTTCTTCAACATAGGACTGGTTGGGAGTGTCATTCTCCTTGTTCTGATCAGAGTGTTCTCCACTGAACCTGTACAACTTACTGCTACTGTCTTCAAACTGATGTTTGGTGGTCTCCCCTGACTTAGCACAGACTGGTTCAAAAACATTCTTGTCCATCAAAGACTGGCACAGCTGAAATGTGGAACACAAATTCGTAGAGATAAATGTGTAACATATTTACTGCATAATATATTTGGACATCAATGCCTTGGCAAGCAGTGTAAACCCCAATAAGACTGCACAGAATGTGGCATTTCATCAGGTTCTACATTGTTTGCCACTCATCCAGGTAGTTTTAGACAGAACATCAGGAAATGAATTGTACTTGTTCTAACCAGATTATCTATAAAACTTTTTATGATGATATATTAAAACATTAAATTGTCCCTTTATCTGACCTAGAGGCTGAACTTTGATTTAGAGTTTACAGCCCTTCAAATATTATTTCATTTATAATATATCAAGCCGATCAGTGCAGTGTGTGAAAAAAGGGAATACCCAGAAAAGAACATCTGACCTTCCATTGTAGAACTTATCAGTCTCACATGTGACCTGAGCAAGCCTCAAACCAACATGGATATAAAACAACCTATTAAATCATTAAGATTTGGTGTTCTAACAAATTGGGTACCGAAGCTGTGAATTTATCAACAGCAGCATTCTGCTGATCAGGATAGACACAGCTCGCTGTTGCTCAGACAATATGATTACTATAATACACCACATCCTACTCTTTATAACTATGTTTTTGGGGTCCAAAGCAGAAACCATGTTAGTTGTTACTTAAACAATTGTGTTATATCCAAACAAAAATGTATAGATTATGTAGAAAAATGACCATTTATGGTCATTTTTCTATATAATCTATACATTTTTGGGATCAATCTTGAAACTGTGTTATATCCAAAACCGTGTTACAGCATGATGCTTCCACGCAGAGCTGAAACCAACCCGCACACGAGTACTGGTAAACCACAAAGATGATCTAAGCCTGCCCAGGCAAAGCGGTGGGAGTTGGCCTGTCCATGCTTAAACTCTATTGGTTTCATTGGGTGACAGGGCTTGAGATGTCATTTCCTCTCAATGTCGGGTAAAAGTCACACAAAACCGGAAGCAAAGTCTCCAAAATGACCTTTACAGTGTTGATGGGGATGTTGAACCTCAAATCAAACAAACAAATGTGCAAACAATTAAGAAGACCATAATACCTTAACTGCCTTTTCCCGTGATAAGTTACAGAAAGTATCTTGATCACTGAGGAGGTAATGTAGAACAACATCGACAGCATCTGTACCGGTGAAACAGTCATTGTAGTTGCGCAGTTTGTGTCGCCTCTTCTTCACTTCAACACGATCTTTCAGGTGAAAAATCACCTCGTTCCATATCTGTGTAGCCCTGAAAGGCCCTGAAATTACAAGAAATAATATGTAACATTTTTTTTTATTTATTTTTTTTTTCATAATATTATTGCAACATCTTACATGAAAGGATTTTCTAACTTGTTGAATTTTTTTATTATTATTGCATGTATTATTTTAATGGAAAATTACAACTTTTTAAGTTTAATTGCCTAAAAAGGCAATTAAACTAAAAAGGTTGTAATTTTGTTTTGAATGCTTTTGAGGTTCTTGAAAAACACTGACCATAGGTAGTTCTATTAAAATGAATGTCCTTATCTTAGTTTTTTTTTTTTGTTTTCTTATTTTTTTTATGAACAGATGAAGAGTTACCAAAATTAACATTCAGCATGTTCAGTAATATCAGTTATCACTGCCTTGCTATTGTGGTTCTAATGAATACCCACATAAATTCATATTTATTAATATGTATATTTTTATGGAGAACTGACACAAATTATCATTCAGTTATCACCAAACTACCTTACCTGTTGCCATGGTTATTATTCGCTTACCACTTAGTATGTTCATATTCAGGAAATTAAGAATTTGCTTGATCAAATCATTCAAATACATCCAGTTTTCACTCCTAGTCCAAGCTTAAAACTAAATATTTCACCCTTAGACCGTTCTAATACAAGTGTATAATGTAGAAAGTTTTTTAGTAAAATGTGGCTACCAGCCTGCCAAAACCTAAATGCCCTCAAGAAAAAAGCAAACAAACATCCAGTAAGGTCAAATAAAATAACACTTATCAAACACTAAGAATAAGATAGATTACAAGGCAATATAATTTATGGAACAACATTTAGATGTGTACATACAGATACTGATATAGACACAATGAAAATGATCAGATAAAGAAAATAAAAAGACTTGACTGTTGACAAGATTTCAAACAGCTTTTTGTGTAGGGCTTGTCTGTCAAAATGTAATAAAAGCATCAAAGAAATCAGATATTATCTAGAGCTATCACGGGTAAATAGGATTAGTTTTCTGTCAGATGAATGGTTTTCAGTACACCACAACCTCACTTTTCCTCTTTATTACACTACAAATGGGGTCCAAAGCAGAACCTGTGTTATTTAAAACAACTGTGTTATAGATCGTAACAAAAATTTATAGATTATACAGAAAAATGACCATTTATTATCATTTTTCTATACAATCTATACACTTTGGGGATCCATCTTGAAACATTGTTATATCCAAAACCTTGTTACAATGAACCGTGTTGTAACGAGGTTGTGGTGTATATATATTGAATGAAAGGTTTGTGGGTAACTTGAACTTACTTCCATATTTGACAAATTGTGTTTGATCATCATCAAATCAGGTATAGTTGCACGACTAAAATTTTCTTCTTAGACTGATTACCATAAACTTTTTACACTTATACCATGTACATGTTTTATAATCAGTTTAGATGAATGTGGAAAGTCCATTATGAAAAAGGAAAACACCTATATGTTCAAGAAAGAGCCATCTTAGTGTCACAAAAAGTGGCATTTTTCTATATATAGAAAGTTTTCCATATGACATCTTCAAAACACTCGTAATTAGACCTGTCCCAGTGACTTGGTGCTTGCGAGTAGCCACTGTCTATGTTTTGATCAAAAACAAAGAATGCAAATTTATGTAAATGCATACCCTACAAAGCATACTTTTCTTTACTGATGAATTCTAATATATCAAAATCTTTCAAAAAATTTCAAGCCACAAACAGTTCAGTACAAATTACAACGGATGCGCATCTGACTGGTGATCACGAGGATGCAGGTTCAGGGCTTGAAGAAATGGCTAGATGGGCTGCATGATGCTTCCACATACAGCTGAAATCGACTTTACATGAATAATGGTAAACCGCTTAGAGGATCTATGCATGCCCAGGCAAAGCTGTGTGAGTCAGCCCATCAATGCTTATAAACCCTATTGGTTTTATTGGGCGATAGGGCTTGAGATGTCTTTTCATCTCAATGTCGGGTAAAGACCCCACAAAATTGGAAGCGACCTAATCACCTATACAGTGTTGATAGGGATGTTAAATCTCACATCAAGATTACGATTTATTTGGGTTATAAGATCATATATATACATGTAAACATCACAGATGCCATCGCAGTGCATGACTCATACGTGGCAGTGCATGACTCAAATTATACTATCTATCTATCTATCTATCTACTGATACTGCGTCGGTCACATTTGACCATTACCGCAGGTGTATATTACATACACTCCAGGTTTTGCAGGATGAAAGCCTACACAGTAATCATGTAATTACGGTAGGGATCTTTAACCTGCACAGGGGATGGTTCTCCCTGCACAGGGGCCTCCAGTTAACGTCCCAATCCGAAGGACAGTGCACTTTATGACATTCATCCCTGCAAATGATGCCAATGGAGCGTGTTCGGACACCGAAATTTTATCGCCGCTGTTGGGGGTCGAACCCTGGACCTCTAGCACCAGAGACAAGTGCATTAACCACTGAGCTATCACGCTCCAATCACTTGTTCTTTTCAAGTAGATCTATCAGGGATTTTCCTTGTGCAACTTTGGGGCCGGTAATCGGCCCCTATTTTTCCCAATTTAGACACAGATATACCCAAATTTTATAACAAATTTCCCAATTTCTGATGTTGTGCTACAGTTTGATAAAAAATCATGAAAATTGAACCAAAATTGACAAAGTTACAGCTAATTTAAATTCCCAACTATAAATATTAGCGAGCTGTTTTTCCCAAACCCAGCAGCCCCTGGACCCTGATTCTGAATGGTAGGAAAATCCCTGTATATGTAGACTATGATGGCTCAGTGGTTAGTGCACTTTCCTCTAATGCTAGAGGTCCCGGCAGCAGCAATAAAATTTCTGTCTACAAACATGCTCCATTGGCATCATTTGCAGGGATGAATGTCATAAAGTGCACCATCCTTGATCAGGCCCCCTGTGCATTGAGTCCTGTGCAGGTTACAGACCACTACCCTAATTACATGATTACTGTGAAGGCTTTCATCCTGAAAACCTGGTGTGTATGCCTGCGAGTAATGGTCAGATGTGACCGATCGCGGTATTAGTAGAAAGAAGAAATATACAAGCTACCCCCCACCCATCTGTTGAAAACGTAAACAAACAGCATATTCGTTCTCTCTTGAAATTCAAACGGATCGGCCTTCCGCAAACACAACATAATGGGATATTCTAAACTATTGAATAACTTGCACTCACCTCCAACTACCTTGGATTCCCTAAGAGGGACTGCTCGCTGAAAACGTGTCATTGGACTCGGTGTGTCTTCATCGAATGCGGCCATTTTTCTTTCAAATTTCGAGCTGAACCACAATGCACTTGGACTTCCGCTGTAAACAAAAACACGTGTTACAGGTAAACAAACTACTCAATCAGAATCATACTGGTGACACGTCCTTAGACAATCCTTCAACATTAATCCCTTAATCCTAGCAGTGAGCTTTCAATGTCTTTAGCGTGATACACGATATTCAATTTCAAACAAGTTCTCTGGTTTATTTGAGCAAATCGGATTCTAATGCACGTACAAAATGTCAACAATGACGGGGACGTTAAACCTCAAATTAAACAAAAACTTTCCGATTCTGACGCTGGTGAGATACTGTTGTATATCATCAAGAAAACACGCCTACATAAATCTGACACCCTTAAACCCCATTTTTATATGGTAAAACGGGGTTTTGCAGGGGTATACAGTATTTTTTTCTTATTTTTGCTCAACTGTAAATTGTGGGTACTCGTTAGAACTGCCTCAACGAGGCGGTTCTAACGTGTACACACAATCAGAAATTCGACAAATATCAGGATTTTTATCTGAAAAAAAAACAACATTTTTTGGTGGTGCCAATATATTTGAATAGGCGTGTTTTTCGTAATGTGAATGTGCAATTTGAATAGAACCATAAAAGAAGACACCTTACGTTGACTCAGCTGGCACTCCTGAAACAAGGTCGTTTGGTGACAGGACATCTCGGCCCCTAACAAACTCGGCCCCTGACAAACTCGGCCCCTAGCAAACTCGGCCCCTACAAACTCGGCCCCTGACAAACTCGGCCCCTAAAATTAGAATATGTATATATTAGTGTTGGAATTGACTTATTATCAAACTACTACACATATTTTAATGTACATATGCCTAATTTCCTTTTGAACTCATTTTGATGAAATTATGAGTAAACCATCTCACATTAGTTAAGTTTTATTTCAAATTCCTTAAGGCAATAAAGCCCATGAGGATACAACAATACAACACATAATGGCAAACAGACAAGATAGCATTAATTGTACATATACCACAAATATTTGTTAATGAAGCAAAGTATCACAGTCTGGAGAAGGTAAACGCCTAAAATGTCATTGAACAGTTTGGGCTGGCCACGTCATTGAGATTTATTTATTTATTTTTCCGCTGTTCGTGGAAACACGAACGCAGTGGGTCGCGTGCAGAGCAAATAAACCCCAAAGGTACACTATGCTAGCGACCCACCGTCGTTTTTACCTCCATGGAAAGCAGAAAAATTAAGCAAAATTTTTACATTCACATTATTTGCCCCTCATGACTGGGCGAAGAAAAACAAAAAAAAAAAGCTTATAGGGCAAGCTTTTAAAATGAAAATCATGTGACTCTTCGTGGCAGTGAGTGAGTGTTTGAGTTTTACGTCCCACCAACAGCAACAACAACAGCCAAAGTCATATGGAGACGGGACCTCGGTTTAAAGACCGATCCGAAAGTCTGAAGAAGCCAACGCGTTCGCGGAAGTATGAACCACATTGTTTTCATACTTTACACTGGAAATGTAAATATAAATATATGACCAAGTCATATTCTACATTCAGTATATCGGGGTTGCACCCTTCCACCAAGATTGAAGGGAACACACCGACTACGGAATGAATATCCATTTCGCAGAGTGTAGTGTCACCAGAACAAAGCCTTACTCGAAAGCGAAAGGTATAAGACATGGCTCTGATTTGTCAACTTGAATAATATAAATGTAAATGCAGTGCATCATCTCACATACGCCCAGCGTCTTTTTTATGGGGCATAAGCAAACAATGTAGACCCAGATCAGACGCCACAGAACGCGACGTCTGATCCGGGTCTCCACTGTTTGCTCAAGTACATACATATTTGGAAAGTTTACTACAATCAAAACAAATCACGTCAAATCTGGCGCCCATATTCCAAGAAATGAACCGCTCCAAACTCATAAGGTGAACGATTTTCTTATTATACATGGGTCAATACCTACAGACATATATACAAACTGGCATAACAGCGATACCCCACGCCCCCAAGGCCATATGATACACTCACCAGTAAGAGAAATGGCACACTCAGGGACAGAGAACAAGTGGCGGAAACCAATGTCCAGAAAGCATGTCCCCTGTCCCTGTACTATGCCCGCAGCTAAATCTATCTGTGCGAACGATCTAAAGGGGCCACATATGTAATAGTATATGTTCGTATGAACCGAATGCCGTTGATTGAACCAGTGTATGACACGCTGCTGTGGGTCCACTGTCACTCACCTTCCGATGTAATTAATAAATAATTGATTGATTGGCGTGTAATTACTTCTCTGCCACTTAAAAAAGACTAATAGTATGTTCTGTTGCGCACTTCCAAAAAATTTAACCATTTTGTTTTTATTGTCATTTGTAGGGATTGACCATTCCACAGCCATTAGCCTTTTTTCTATTAATACCAATGATTTTGATTGTTTGACACCACCGTCAACATTGTATAGGTCATTTGGGAGAAGTTGCTTTCCAATTTTGTGGGGCCTTTACCCGACCTAAACCCACGAGGTACTGGTGTGTTCATTTAAGAAATGAATTTTATTTTTCTGCTGTTCATGAAAGTATGACGGACCCCGCCCGTCGGGGCTTGAAGTAATATATTGGCTGCATGATGCTTCCACGCAGGGCTGAAACCGACCCGCACACCAGTACTGGTAAACCACTTAGAGGATCTAAGCCTGCCCAGGCAAAGCGGTGCGAGTCGGCCCGTCCATGCTTATAAACCCTATTGGTTTCATTGGGTGACAGGGCTTGAGATGTCATTTCATCTCAATGTCGGGTAAAAGTCCCACAAAATTGGAAGCAACGTCTCCAAAATGACCTTTACAGTGTTGACGGGGACGTTAAACCTCAAATAAAACAAAAACAAATCACGAAACTATGAAAGCAGCGGATCGCCTGCAAAGTAACTTAACACCGAAGGGGTTCATATAAATTTTGCTAGCGCTACGCTGTCATTCATTCATACTCTCATGAACGGCAGATAAATTAAGTTTCTTTCTTAAAACATTATTTTTCTTATATCTGCTAAAAAAACAGATTGTGAGTACTCGTTAAACCGTCGAGGCGGTTCTATCCAGCCCCCGTAATCTATGTTTCGAGCAAAAATAAGAAAAATATCACAATTTTCATCTAAAAATTTCCATTTTTGGCAAAAAATTGACAATGTATTTGTATAGGAGTGTTGTGGTAATGAACGTCCCCAACGCACAATCAGATCGTGGAGAACCATGTATATCATGGACTATATTGTTTTATATTTGTTTTTGTTTGTTTGAATTGGAGTTTAACACTATTTAGGTCATTTTGGAGACGTTGCTTCCAATTTTGTGGGACTTTTACCCGACATTGAGATGAAATGACATCTCAAGCCCTGCCGCCCGATGAAACCAGAAGGCTTATATGCATTGGACGATGTGACTCACACCGCTTTGCCTGGACAGGCTTAGTCCTTCTAAGCAGTTTACCAATACTCGTGTGTGGTCAGATTCAGCTCTGCGTGGAAGCATCATGCAGCCCAAACTATTTCTCGTGGATAAGGTTTCGTATTAAAAACGAAAAATATGCTCAAACTTTCTGTGAAACTACCTATCGACCTTCCAAATTGATTCTCGGAAACAAAAACATTGTATTTTAGAACCTAAATGCTGCTAGGGACTGAGTTTTTAGGGGCGGAGTTGAATGGGGGCCGAGTTTGCTAGGGGCCGAGTTTGTCAGGGGCCGGGTTTGTCAGGGGCCGAGTTTGTTAGGGGCCGAGATGTCCATAAATCGGTCGTTTCAGTATTGGTTCAAGATGCTAGTGTCCGCTTAGGAGATGCACATGTACAAAAATATAAATAACTGAAATACATACCTTCTGCTCAAACTCTCAGGAGTTGCACGACCAAGAGAACCGAATAGCGATTTTAAAGTCCCATTTAATTGTGATCTGACAGGAGAATAAATTGAAGCAATGGAAGAATTTAGAGAATCTCTCTTTGCACTTGCTGTTAATCCTTTCTTAATGTCACGAAATGATAAGTCTTGCACACCCATTTTAACACTTTTTCTCCTTTTTAATATTATTTTCGAATACAGCACATTTATTTCTCATCTAGTCACAGTTTTGATATGAAGATCACACTCTTTCTGTCCTATATATATTCTGGCTTTTTCGGTTTAACACCTTTCAAGATCAGCCACCCGTATAATGAACGGTAATCGATTCATATAAAACTGTTAAAAGATTAATTATTAGACATCAAAGCTTGCGCCTTCAAGCAGTGATTGAATTGTGTCTGGTCTCGCGTCGGAGTCCTTTCCGCTCGTGTCATGGTCTGGTAACAATACAGGATATATCACTTTATTTGGCAATTAAGTTACAATACAAAATTATTGGTATTAATGAACAGGAGATAACCAATTTATAACGTTAATAATTTATTTATTGCATTTAGAGCTTCTGTCCGTCAATTTATTTTATTTAATTATATTTTTATTATTTATTTATTTATCTGGATTTATGATTTAGTCGGACTCGAATTTGAATACAGACAACGACATTTGAAATCGAAAAGTCGTAAAACTCCAATCGGGGAGAAAAAAAAAAAAAAAAAAAAAAAAAACATCCAAGTACAAGAAATTTTAGGCCATCACCTGGAAGTCCGTGAATTTGGGAAAATAATACGTTATTATTATTGCACCATTGCAGGTACTCGCCCAACTCAGTATTAATACACAATTTGTCTTGAAGCAGAAATATGTACAAACTACAGAATGTAATTCATCATATATAGCATTTCCACGAGTAAGATAAGAGGATAAATTTGCTTATTTTTGCTAAAAAAAGTAAACATAGATCATGGCTGCCCGTAAGTTGCACAACCAATGTTTTGCGCGAAAAATAATAAAAACCCATATAAACCCCACTTTTACCTATATAAAGTGGAAAGAATCCTTAACAATAAACACATTCCTATTTATTTATTTATTTATTTTGAAAACAACAAAATGGTTATGTCGCAGGTCAGCCTTGAATCCACCCAGCAGGCACACGTCGCAAGTGCAACGTCAAATCAACGACGATGACGTTGCACCGACGTAGATGTGACGTTGCATAAACGTCATGACGTACCGACGTTAATATGACGTCACAGTTACGTCATGTGCCTGCTGGGCAGCCTTTTGTAGTTCTGTGGTTACACCAGCAGCACATCTACGTACATGGGTCATATGAGTGTACGCACAGGCTAATCAGAGTCTCTGTTGGTTGCATGCTTCAACTTAAATTGCAGGATCCCGCTTCATTAAGCCATGTGAAGAATTGAACTGTCCGCACAGCTGTCACATTCCGATGCCTAGTAGCGCCGTTGATGGGGCCCCGCCCATAGGGGCTTGAAGAAATATATGGGCTGCATGATGCTTCCACGCAGAGCTGAATCAGGCCCGCACACTAGTACTGGTAAACTGCTTAGAGGATCTAAGCCTGTCCAGGAACCGAGGTGCGAGGCGGACCGTCCATGCTAATAAACCCTATTGGTTTCATTGGGCGACAGGGCTTGAGATGTCATTTCATCTCAATGTCGGGTAAAAGTCCCACAAAATTGGAAGCAACGTCTCCAAAATGACCTTTACAGTGTTGACGGGGACGTTAAACTTCAAATCAAACAAAGCGCCGTTGAAGCGATGTCTGTGAAATGAATGCCTCTCTGAACCACAATGACGAATGGGGTTTATGGGGGTATATATTGTTTTGTTTATTTCTGCTCCAAGACAAAGGTTTTGGGTACACGTTAGAACCGCCTCAATGTCGCGGTTCTTACGAGCACCCACAACCTATGTTATGAGTTTAAATAAAAAAAAAATGTCACACATTTTCATCGGAAAAGTAGCCATTTTGGGGATATGAATGAAAGCTATGTAACACGGGTGTGTTATCTTAATGTAGACCGCAGTATGTAGATCTGATCTGGGTCTGCACTGTTTGCCAATATGCCGTGGTTGGGACGCTGCACAACATGGGTTCATAATTTGCTCCAGACAGGTGCGATATTCGAAGCGTATCGTTAATCATTAATTACCATAATTTAAGTAAATGACTGCAATTTAGTCGAATATTCAAATCTCGATCTTCCCACCAAAACGCTTGGATGGTCTGCGACCACTAATGACAATTGTGGAATCGGGGTTTGAGATTTTCTGGCGATAAGAGATTATCAAATTAGACGTACGTCTGTCTGAGTTTTGTGGCCCTGTTAACGTTTTTGTCCCTCGGATTGATTTTTTCTCTATAATCGCATTGTTACAAAACAACCAATCAAGTAAAGTGCAATTTTTTTTTATTTCAATTTTCATTATGCTACACATTGTCAATATGTAATATGCACAAAGAATTTTGTTCTGTTCTGTCACTGATCCCGAGTGAAAAGTGTCATTCCGTCTCTCTCTCTCTCTCTCTCTCTCTCTCTCTCTCTCTCTCTCTCTCTCTCTCTCTCTCTCTCTCTGCGTTCGCAGCTGAATTGAGGTTTTTACACCCCTTCAACACTATGTATGTCATTTTGGAGACACTGCTTCCAATTTTGTAAGACTATTACTCTACATTTAGATGAAATGACATTTAAAGCCCTGTCGCCCAAACAAATCAAAAGGGTTTATATGTGGATCGACGGTCCGACTCGCACCACTTTGCCCGGGCAGGCTCAGACGCCCATCTATAAGCGGATTACCAATACTCATTTGCGGTCATTTTCAGCTCTGCGTGGCTGTCCCCGCCCATCGGGGCTTGAAGAAATAGATTGGCTGCATGATGCTTCCACGCAGAGCTAAAACCGACCGCACACGACTACTTATAAACCGCTTATAAAGTTGAGTGAATCGTTAAAAATTAACACAGTCCTATTTATTTATTATATTTATTTTTTTATTTTGAAAACAACAAAATGGTAATGTGTCAGGTCAGCCTTGAATACAGCCTCTTGTCGTCCTGTGGTTACACCTGCAGCACATGGGTCATATGAGTGTACGCACAGGCTAATCAGAGTCTCTGTTGGTTGCATGTTTCAACTTAAATTGCATCATTACGATAACACGCCCGTATGGCATAGTGCATTTTTTCACATCTCCAAAATGGCTACTTTTCTGATTAAAATATGCGATATTTTTCTTATAAATACCACAAACATAGGTTGTGGGTGCTCGTTAGAACCGCCTCATTGAGGCGGTTCTAACGAGTACCCACAACCTATGTCTGGGAGTAATAATATGAAAAATAATGTTTACCCCCTTAAACCCCAGTTTTCTCTATTTAAAGTTGGGTTTAGGGGGGTGTTCATTTCACGGACTTGTTCACGTGATGTGATCCCGCTTCATTAAGCCATGTGACGAATTGAACTGTCCGCACAGCTGTCACATTCCGATGCGTTGCATCGCCGTTGAAGCGACGTTTGTGAACAAGTCTGTTGAATGAACGCCACTCTAAACCACACTTTATATAGAGACAAATGGGGTTTGTGGGGGTATATATTATTTTGTTTATTTCTGCTCCAAGACATAGGTTGTGGGTACACGTTAGAGCGGTTCTCACGAGCACTCACAACCTATGTTATGAGTTTAAAATGTCACACATTTTCATCGGAAAAGTTGCAATTTTAGGGATATGAAAAAATGTACTACATGTATGTGACACGGGTGTGTTATCGTAATGTAGGCCGCAGTATGTAGATCTGATCTGGGTCTACACTGGTTGCCAATATGCCGTGGTTGGGACGCTGTACAACATGGGTTAATAATTTGCTCCAAAACTAAGAACATAGTTTTGTTTGTTTGATTTGAGGTTTAACGTCCCCGTCAACACTGTAAAGGTCATTTCGGAGACGTTGCTTCCAATTTTGTTTGACCTCTATCCGACACTGAGATGAAATGACACCTCAAGCCCTGTCGCCCAATGAAACCAGTAGGGTTTATATAAGCATGGACGGTCCGACACTCACACCGCTTTGCCTGGGCAGGCTTAGATCCTCAAAGCTGTTTACCAGTACTCGTGTGTGGGTCGGATTCAGCTCTGCGTGGAAGCATCATGCAGCCCATATATTTCTTCAAGCCCCGATTGGCGGGGGTCATAGACAGGTGCTGTATTCGAAGCGTATCGTTAATCATTAATTACCATAATTTAAGTAAATGACTGCAATTTAGTCGAATATTCAAATCTCGATCTTCCCACCAAAACGCTTGGATGGTCTGCGACGACTAATGGCACTTGTGAAATCAGGTTTTTGAGATTTTCTGGCGATAAGAGATTATCAAATAAGACGTATTTCTGTCTGAGTTTGTGGCCCTGTTTACATTATGCCCCTCGGATTGATTTTCCCCTATAATCGCGTTGTTATCTAGGTGTCGCAGGATCGACCCCGGGCTTTTCCAGACTTTCGGATGAGTCCCGTCTCCGTATGACCTTAGCTGTTGGTGAGACGTAAAACTCATAATTGCATTGTTACAAAACACCAATCAAGTAAAGAGCAATTTTTGTTATTCAATTTTCATTTTGTCTTATACATGTCAAAGATATGTAAAGATTTTTGTTCTGTTCTGTCACATGAGCCCGAGTGAAAAGTGTCATGCCGTCTGCCGGATTTGCATACTCTCTCTCTCTCTCTCTCTCTCTCTCTCTCTCTCTCTCTCTCTCTCTCTCTCTCTCTCTCTCTCTGCGTCTTGAATTTTTGGTTTTACGTCCCCGTCAACACTATGGTGGTCATTTTGGAGACACTGCTTCCAATTTTGTGGGACTTTTACCCGAAATCCAGATCAAATGACATCTCAAACCCCTGTCGACCAAACAAACCAAAAGGGTTTATATGTAGGGATCGACGGTCCGGGTATATAATACATTGTAACATTGTTTGATTTGAGGTTTAACGTCCCCGTCAACACTATTTAGGTCACTTTGGAGACGTTGCTTCCAATTTTTATCCGACATTGAGATGAAATGACATCTCAATTCCTGTCGCCCAATGAAACCAATAGGGTTTATAAGCATGGACGGGCCGACTCGCAGGAATTTTCCTGGGCATGCTTAGACGTTCTAAGCGGATTACCAGTACTCATGTGCGGTCGGTATCGTGCACCCAAATCTCTTTCGCCAAGCCCCAATGGGCGGGGCGGATCTTTTAATATGAACATACATTTTATGTGATAGTGTTTGCCAATAAAATCTTACTGACAATGACCGTTTGGTAATGTATGTATATAAGAGAGAGAGAGAGAGAGAGAGAGAGAGAGAGAGAGAGAGAGAGAGAGAGAGAGAGAGAGAGAGAGAGAGAGAGAGAGAGAGAAACATGAATGCAATGTCTAAACGTCGATGTATCAGAAGCGCATCTACACATGGCTCATGCTAGTGCACGCACTGGCTAATATCTTCGCCTCTGATTCGCTTTATGAACCCATATGTGACGAAGTGAATCGTCCACGTTAGTTTTGTTTGTTTGAGTTCCATGAGGGCAGGCTTAGGCTTCCTAAGCGCCCGCGTCAGAGTTTTTGGCGAATGGGCACACACACAACATGTACACAACCTCGATGCATTGCATACACGTTGATTGCCCTGTGTGTGTGTGTGTGTGTGTGTGTGTGTGTGTGTGTGTGTGTGTGTGTGTGTGTGTGTGTGTGTGTGTGTGTGTGTGTGTGTGTGTGTGGCAGATTCAATTTTGGGGTTGTCAGATTTGTATTATTTGTAACGTAATGCTGCAACGTATTATTATATGACGTCTTACTTGAGAATGTAATAACGCTATGTAAGATATATATGTATTATAATGGCGGAATGTTAACAATTTTTGTAAAACAGTCGTGAACAAAAATGCGTTTTAAAATGTTTTATGATCAATAGAATCTTGCATTCGTGTTCATGTTTTATTAAAATCATTGAGAAAAATGCTCAGCGAAGCCTCGCATCTTGTCCCATTACTCAACCGTTTAATAAATTCAATAATACATGAACACTTATGTAAGATCCTCTATACAAATAATAATAATATCAGACATTATTTGCCAATTTCTCATTTTTGGAACGCTATAGGCATAATAATTTACTCCATATGTGAGGTTCTGATACAGTACTTTTTCCACAATTAATCATGTATTACCATAATCTAAGAAAGTGACTGTAATTTAGTATAATATTCAAAAATTTTTATCTTTCCACCAAAACGTTGGATCGTCTGGACGACTAATGGCAATTATGGAATCAGATTTTTAAGATTTTACGATAAGAGCTTTTTGTGTACCCTGTTAACGTTTTCTCAAAACAACGGCTAAAGAAAAGCGCAATTTTTATTTTTACTTTCATTCATTTTATTTATTTTCATTGTGTACAACATTATAATATATTTCATGAAAAGTAGTTCCTGTCAAAGCTCACGGTTCAAATGCCACTGTGCCCGAGCGAAATGTGTCCGTCTGCCGACTCTTGAAACTCCGATAATCAACTCTCTCT